>CAMZMU010000105.1:34336037-34758901 GCA_947311845.1 Poa pratensis
GCCAATAGGGCAGCCAAGGGTCTTTTATCCCTTTAATGGCCAGCCCAATGAGGGGGTTACACTTTTTAATCCCATGCACATTAATAAGGGGTTGCACCCATTAATCTCAAGCACATAAACATGGGGTTACAACTCTTGAATGCCAAGACCATGTGGCTGGAGCCAAGGATCTTCAGGAATATTCTAGAAGGTTCTAGAATCTCAACATCCTTCTTGGACCTAGGGTACATTAGAGTTCACCGGGGACCATCCCGGTACTCTGCAACCTTCTGGTTTCTCTCCAAATCTATTTCGATGTTCCTGTCATTTCCGGTGACATTTTCCCATACTCCTAACTTCTATGATAATATAACAACGTTGTGACGACGGATTCTCAAGGTCTAACTTCTATGTTATACCATATAGTTGGGTCTTTCTAACACTCATTGTTTTATCAAATGTTCTCCTCATTGTTACCGACATCCTTAACTACTAACAATGCCCATGATCAAGATAACGGGATCGTCACACAACACATGAGCTAATTTTAGAGGCAAGACCAGAAAACTACTTTGCATTTATGGTTTCACGCGTGAAAATGAGTTTTTTCTTTGAATTTCACGTTCAAAAACCATAGCAGTTATAGAACATAGATATAAACATTAATTACGAACATGGAAATAAATAATAACATTCATTATCGCCTCTAGGGCATATCTCTAACACGTGGCCACCCCCAAGTTTCAGGTCTACTTGGGGCATCGAACAAGACCCGAACACGGCCTCCAACAGGCTTACAGGCGTGGCCCCCATGTCATAGACATGAAAACGCAGAGTCCGGTAGCCATTTGGCCTTGCCTCTATCCCGTCCCTCTCTCCGCCGCCGAATCGTTCCGTTGCCGCCACCTGTTTTCTTCATCAACTCCCCGCTGAGAGTCCGCGGTGACCATGCAAACCGACTCGTCACCACTTATCATCCTTGTTTTGTGCCACCACATGTCGGCGGTCAAGACTATCTCCCTCCTGTCCCGCACGCAAGGTGCTCGGGGTTTTTCCAAATAGTTAATTTCGTTGAAATTATTTGCTTAGCTTCATTGGTTTATTGATGATTCATAGTTTCCCAATAGGCTAAGGATAGTGACGATGAAATCATGTTTTTCCAAATGATGGAGGAGGTCGCTAACATCGCAGCCGATAAGGAAGAGAATCAGATGGTCTTCCCTATTATGTTAGTTGTGCAACGGGAGCTGGGAGCTGCGCATGAGGAAGAGGATCGAGGCCGGGTAGGCTAGCCAAGAAGAATCGTCAAAGGACAATCAGTCATGTGTTGCAATCCAATGACTATTTTCTTAAAAAACCAGCAAAGGGCCGATTCCGTTTCGTCAACGCTTTAGGATGAAGAGGGTTCTGGGCACGCCCCTTTTTCATGGTGTTCGGGACTATGATGACTACTTCAAACTAAAGAAAGATTGCACCGAACCTTTTGGATTCTCATCCATTCAAAATGCACTTAGGCTATATGGTGTCTTGCATATGGAGTTCTTGCAGACTTTTTGTACGACTACCTCTTTAGGTATAGTCCACATACATGTTTTATGCAGTGGTGGTACAGGTGTTTGGACCGACCTATCTGAGAGCACTAAATACAGCAGACACAACTCGCCTCATGGCACAAATGCAGCAAGAGGACTCCATGGTATGATTGGAAGCATCGAGTGCATACATTGGAGATTAGAGAATTGTTCATTCTATTTGTAAGGGAACCATAAAGAAGGACATGTTGGAGCATGCAGTGTTGTATTTGAAGCTGTGTGAGACTATGACTTGTGGATTGGCACACATTTTTAGACATGGCCGGTTGTCAAATAACATTAACGTGCTGCAACGCTCTCCGATGGTTGCAAGACTTGCTGAAGGCCAAACTCCGGAGTGCAACTATGACATCAATGGCCACCAATACGACAAATGTTACTACTAGCAAATGCCACTTATCTTCGTTGGTTGACATTTGTGAAGGCAATCCGCAACCCTTTGGGGAGACAAAATCTTAGCTTGCAAAGAGACAAGAGAATGCTCAGAAAAATCCGAAGTGGGCATTTAGTGTGTTTCTAAGCCTGCTTTGCTTTGTCCGGTATCATAGTCGTTATATAAGATGTGTGAGATCATGAATGCTTGTATTATCATGCACAAGATGATGACCGACAGTGAGCAAGATGCTAGTATGGTGTTTCATCAGCATCTTGAATACCATGACCCTCTTGCCGATCCACATTAGGCGTTGTGGCCAAGTTTTCTAAATTTCTCGCACACAACAAATTCGTGATGAAATAACTCATGATCAACTGCAAGATGATCTAGCCGAGCACATATGGGAGCTCCGAGGACACGAGTAATTCGAGTGCCATGTTATTTACTAGAACTTGTCGGATTTAATTTTAATTTGAATTGTTGTAATGACTGTATTTATCTATGTTTAGATTATTGTTGGACTATGCAATCAAGATTTATGTATGAACATATTGATAAAAATGGGCAAAAAATGGACATGGCCGACCGTTTGAGGCTGCCGCTGGGGGCAACCCTGATTTTGTCGGGCATGTGTCATAAAGCCCACAAGGAACACTTTTCAAATATGCCGGACATATTTTTGAGCGGTCCAGTGAAGATGCTCTTAGATCCAGGCTTATCAGATATTTTGGTCACCCTGCTCCTTCCACACTTGGCACGGAGACCACGCCTTGGCACCGGGAATGGCCTGTACTTCACGTCGTCGCTCGACCCGAGCACCTCCCACCTGTGCACAATAGCAAGCACCACTCATGTTAGATTACCAATAGTAGTAATATATAGGTAGTAACATAGATGTCACATAGGCAAATAAGAAATGATGTGGCATGTAATTAAAAAAGATAGAGACAAATAGAGTACTATATTATGTTACCATCACATAACACTTCGTAATGTAAAATGATTTTAGAAAGTAATAAATGAATGAGGTGTGATACCACAACTATGGAACTTATAGTAACATAATCATGTTGGATCGGGCCCATGGGACATGAGCGAATATATGGTGAATCTTAGTTGGGTTCCGGGCCCAAAAACGAGGGGGTGGTGCATGACACGTACCTGTATCCGGTGACAAGGTGGTGGACAAGGACGAGCATCTCGAGCTTGGCCAGCTCATTGCCGGGGTACGCGTGCACACCACTCCCGAACGGTAGGAACGTGTAGGGCCGGGAGAAACCTGCACATATGCATCCATCAGTCAGAAACCACACGTCCTTGGTATCACGGATTTGTTTACAAATATAGCCCACTGCAGAATCGTATTGTCAAAACGAGCCCCCTCCGAATTCTATTGTCAAAAATAGCCTGGCGGGAGGCTACAAAGGTGACACATGACACATCCCGCCATAAGAAGTGGCTGGAGGCCCTTCCCGCCGTACGGAGTGCTGGAGGCCTTCTCGCCTTTGCAGGTGGCGGGAGGTTTGCATGCAGTTAAAGGCCATGCATGGTTTGCATGCAAGTGAAGGCCATGCATGCATGTATTCGCGCCAAAAGACCACGACGATGATGAACATGATGCTCTCTCTTCTGATGCATGCACTCATGCAGCACACTGTACTCCTCTCTCTCCTGATGCATGCACATGCATTCGCTGGGTCCCGCCACCTGCAACGGAGGAAAGAGCCTCCCGCCACTCCGTACAGCGGGAAGAGCCTCCCACCACTCCGTACGGCGGGAAGTGCCACGTGTCGCCTTTGTAGCCTCTCGCCAGGCTATTTTTTTACAATAAGATTCAGAGGGGGCTAATTTTGACAATGCGATTTGACATGGGCTATATTTGTAAAAAAATCGGTATCAGGCATGGTTACAAGGTTAATCACCATATGCTAAATGGGAATGCTCCCAGAATTGACTTGTTAGTACTAGCACTGTGCCTTAGTGAGTAGCTGATCATCGGGGTTAAGATAATCTACGCGCGGCCGACAAAATCATAAGGCGTCAAGGCTCGCACTAACGTATTCAACTCAGGCTGATTCATAAGTTATATCGTTGTTTTGTAAGTCGACTCTTATAGAGTCAACCATACTCTGTCTATTTATAAATATAAAATGTTTTTGATATTCCAATGCGGATTACATACAGACTGAAAATTAGTAAACAAACCTAATAAAATTTGTCTATATACATCCGATTCAGAAAAGTAGACCATCTTATAGTTGTCAACGGAGAACGGAGAGAGTATAACTTATATTAGCCCGAGTAAATGTTGTCATTGACTTCGTTGTTTGACAGTACCGCCCAGGTCAGCAAAGGCAAAAATTACACAAGTTTATACATGAAGTTGGACATTTTTGTGGATTAGGGATTGCATCGTTCCATGGATCGACCTCTTGAAGTTGTGTAATTAATGCAGCTATTAGTTTTCGCGTAGTTATTTCTTCCTCCATTTTTTTCTAAAAGAAAGACGTATAAATTTTTGTCAAAATTAAGCAATGTAAAGATTAAGTAATTTTACAGAAAAAAGTATTAACATTGGTAGTCCAACCCAGTCCATGACTCCGTATGAAGCAGTCTCGGCTTCTGAAAGAAAATGAAAAAAATCAAACAGTGTAGAACTGCTAGTGTTGCCAAGTAGGGTCCTTTACCTTGAATCTAAAAGGGTCGAACTTGTGTGGGTCCTGAAAGTATTCCGGGTTGTGATGGATGTTCCTGAACCGAGGCATCACCTTCCACCCTTTGGAATCAGGAAACCTATTAACACCACCGAACACACGGGTTCAGTCACCCTCACCTCAAACTAAAACAACAGACCATAAAAATAAATAGAAGCAACAGTAAAACCCAGTCGAGACCTACTGTAGTTGGCAGTCATAATTAGTCCGTTTCTATGATGCAGGCAGCTCATAAATGTACCCTGAAACCATGCCCAATGCTCTCTCTATATCGCTTAATTTTGTATCTGTACATGCTGAGTTGCTGAAACCTGAGGCGGCCGAGAGTGTGAGTCAGTCGCCGCCGCCCGTGCCGGCAGGGAACGGGAGCACCGGCCCGTTGGGTGCTCCATGGCTGTATCTGTACCGCTCGTTGGGTGGTTCATAGCTTAATCGGATATTTATCTCAGCGAGAGGACGTGGATGCTTTGCCCTTCTCTTAGGTGATAATTTGCGAACCGTCCATAGGGAGCCGACCGCTGAATTGGATGGCAAGTGTTCAACACCGATTGATTGAGTGGATCATCTTCGCCTCAGTGAAAAGTGTCTCCATCTTTATTGCTATGCATGCAAGACACCTTTTTAATTTCCAAAACATGCATGATTCCATCATATATATGCTAATTGAGGTGGATTTGACTCCGCGTAGGATTTTCTATTTAGCACATGCCGATGAAAATGGTATGCATGACCCTCTTGCAATTGCGTTTCAGTCATAAAACATGTTTAGATACATGTGTAGAAAGATTAGAGTCTTATATTTTAATACAGAGGAAGTATATGGCATTCTACTAATAGGTTTGGAGGACAATATTCCGATCTAACTTTCGGAGTTGAAATTTCGCCAATAGTCTCTTCTACAGAAACATTGAGTACTATATTGCTGTGAGATATTTTCAGAATAACTTTTGGAGTCCCATGTGTACAACTGGCCAGTGTACTGCAATACTGCAGGCTCAAGCTAGCCCAATCCATGTTGAACACATAGGCTTGCGTACCTTTGTACTCCACGTCGGCAATGGCTTCCCTGAGGACGGGGCTTGCCTGCTCCCGTCTCTTGCTCCCATCCGTGCTCCCACATCCATCCGACGGTTTCCGTCTTTTATGTTCTCAAACCTTTTTTTTTCTCAGCCAAAAAACAAATCTGCAACTAAACTCATTTGCTAAAGATAAATCCATTGGAACTCATATGGCGCCAAGGGCGTATCTAGGCCGTCCGTTTCGGCGATCCGACGGCCCAGATTTGCCGTGGACCTCGTGCTCCCCGGCTGGCGTTTGTGGGTTCCTCGCCGTCCTTCCTGACTCCTGGTGTTCCCCCAAATCTCTGCCACGAATTTGTTTTTGTCGAGATCCAAAAAAGAAAATAGGTCAGAAAAACTAACAACCGTCGGATGGATTCGGGAGCACGGATGGGAGCAAGAGACGGGAGCAGGCAAGTCCCGTCCGAGGAAGGAGATGATGCTCGCCATCCTCAAGTTCTCCAAAATGACCTTCATGAACACAAACAAAAAGGCAAAAACTTTAAAGTCCATTAAGCACCAGATTAGCAACCGCTGTGTGCCGTGTCCGAAACCAAGAGCAAAAATCCAAACTAAAGACTTATTTTCTGACAAGGATACCGCATGCGTTAGTGTCATGCTCCTTGTCTGAGCCCACGTCAGCGGGCGCTCCCCGCCCTCGTTCACCTCGTACGTCGCCATTTGCTCAGCCTGCAAATTGACACGTACGACCGGGTAAAGAACAAAACAACTTAAATTCTCGTCAAGTTAAACAGGGATCCGCCAAGTTATCTCTACTACTATATAATATGAATAGACGACATGGTACGCGTACGTCGCGGCGTTTTTCAATTTAGCCCTTGAAGAATCGTAAATCAACCCGCAGTCCACCTAATGCCTTCTCTTTTGCATTTACACCCTCTGACAAATCAGTACCGACTGAGAGAAGAAAATCGAGCAACTTCGTCTCCCACCCCTCTCGCGATTGGGAGGCGACGGGGCCGGCGATGGGGGCGGTGGCGGGGACGGCAGCGGTGGAACAACCGGCGGTTTACTAATGACTAAGGCGTGCTAACTCCTTCCATCCCTCTGTAGACGCAAGCTCGGAGGCAGGTGCGGCGGCCAGATCTGGAAACAGCGGCAGTGGTAGGTCGGCGGCGACCGGGAAGCAGCGGCAGTGGTAGGTCGGCGGCGACCGGGAGGTGAACGAGCTCAGCGGCGACCGCCAGACCCCAACTCCGGCGCATCCCCCATCCACCTGCTGTCCTGCCTATCAGCGGCTTCCTACACCTCCCCTGCATCTCAACCGGCGGCGCACTACCCCGCCCCTTTGCAACCTGAGCTAGCGGCACCATGCCCCATACCTGCAAACCGGAACAGTGGGCGTCGACCACTGCCCCGAGCGCCTCGCGTCGGTGAGGAACACGAGCCTGAAGGAAAGCCGTGGCTCCCTCCACAAGCCCCCTTCACGCCGGTATGCTCTCCCATCCGCCGCTTCTTCCCATTCAATCAGGCAGCCCTGAACCCCTGACCCGTCGTTGACCAGTGGCGGAGGTGTTCGATGAGTCCGTTCAGGGACCGCCAGACCCCAACTCCGGCGCATCCCCCGTCCACCTGCTGTCCTGCCTATCGGCGGCTTCCTACACCTCCCCTGCATCTCAACCGGCGGCGCACTACCCCGCCCTTGCAACCTGAGCTAGCGGCACCATGCCCCATACCTGCAAACCGGAACAGTGGGCGTCGACCACTGCCCCGAGCGCCTCGCGTCGGTGAGGAACACGAGCCTGAAGGAAAGCCGTGGCTCCCTCCACAAGCCCCCTTCACGCCGGTATGATCTCCCATCCACCGCTTCTTCCCATTCAATCAGGCAGCCCTGAGCCCCTGACCCGTCGTTGACCAGTGGCGGAGGTATTCGATGAGTCCGTTCAGGGGCTGCACGCAAAGCATGTTACGTCTGCACCCTAACCATGCACTATTATCGTTCATACAGTACATATTATTCCAGCAACTTCTTATGGTGATGGATATAATAGTTATATTGCTCTTCTATTTCACGACTTCATGTGGTCTGTGCCAAGTCCAACAGAAAATCTACAACCATAAAAGTCTATGAGCTTCTGAACCAAGAAGATTTGGTTTTGTAGGACAGTTCTTTTAACTGTAGTGGAAGCATTGGGAGTTCTCCACAAAGTAATCACCTCCAGTGAATGTTTGGTTCTGCTTTGTGCTCGAGTTTCTATTGTATGGTTTCTGGTATATGGATGGATTACAGCTGATGCAGAGCCGCAGAGGACCACTTTGTACTGTACAGAAGGAGAGGATAAACGAAATACAAACAAACAGATGGCCGCCACTGCTACATGTGAAGCTCAGGAGACGAGAACACAAAAAGAGACATCTATCTAGGGATATAATATCAAGCCTCTTTTAACCAAAAATCATTTCTAAATGGTTTAGTGAAAACGCAAGACAAAGTTGTTATTCTGGGATGTCTTAGTACTGTCGGTGCTAATGACGAATGGACTGCATTATCTGTTTGCGGCCAAGCATTGTAACCCCATCTTCTATTTTGTGACTTGTAGGGCCATTGTAGCATTGATGTGAACTTTGGTTGCTGCAATAATGAGCAACTATACTGCAACACAGTGTAAGAATTTGGTGGAAACCACAACGACGTTATCTTAGTCACCTTCAGGTTTGTGAAGCTAGATGTGCTAATTCAACATGTAATATGCATGCATCCTACTTTATTGTTAGCTTAGACATAGGGAAATATTAACATATTATCTTCACTGGCAAATTGATGTTTGTATAATTTAAGTCAAATTCCAATTTAAACGTGATGTTTTCTCCATAGCGAAGCACCGACTCGTTGAAGGCAAAGAATCCTGATCGAAAATAATTCGGTGGTGTGTTTCACTACGTTCAGCCGTTCGCTGATCGTTGTTGTGTTTTAGCGAAACATAATATCACGAACATTATTATTTGTTTTCCCGTTGCAACGCACGGGAATTAGCTAGTTACCTTGGTAAAGAACAAAACAACATCGCGACAATATTAGATTGATCCAGGTGTTGGCGATCGAGGGATCCGTTAAGTTCTTACCTTGACGGCTTCCAGAAGCTTGGGGTAGTCGCGCAGGTACTTGAGGATCCAGGTGAGCACACTGGCCGTGGTGTCCTGCGCCGCGAACAGAACGCCGATCACGTTGTCGGCGATCTCGTCGTCGGTGAGCGCAGCAGCGCCGTCACATGTCCGCATGAGACCGCCGAGGAGGTCGCTGCCCTGGTCGCTCCGTGCACGCCGATCGGCCACGATCTCGCCCAGCCGCTTCCTCGCCTGCATATGCATATATGCACGTCAGTTTGCCGGACATGAATGGTTTTTTTCGAGGCCTTTGAGAGTACAAGTTTGTAGCATCTGTTTGGATACGTTGGTACTCACATCACACTCACACCACACGCACGCACACACCCTACCTATGTATCTAAACAAGACCTACATCACTAGTGGAAACAGGGCCACTGGTCCCAGGTCGTAAGGGCCTCTAGTACCGGGTGTCCACCCGGGACTAGCAAGGCGACACTAGAGCCCCCTCTAGTACCGGGTCCGTTACGACCCGGAACAACAGGCTCCCACGTGGCCGCCGAGGCGCGGGCGTGGTGGAGGACCTCTAGTCCCGATTGGTCATACGACCCGGGACCAAGGACCTCACACGTGGCAGCCTGTAATTTTTTGTTTTTCCTCCCAATTTAATATTGAAATGGTGCAAAAAAATATGCGTTTAATTAATTAAAAACAGAAACTACATATAACATATCAAAATGTTCATAAATAAAAATATGTTCACGTCTATCCGGTTACATGGAGGTGCTCATAACCGGGACTAGAGCCCGTCTATTCGATTACACGTGTGTGGAGATCATAACCGGGACTAGAGCCCGTCTATTCGGTTACACGGGAGATCATAACCGGGACTTCACCGCTATTCTCCATTGTATTTCCTTTTGTAGGTATGACTTCGCTGAGCAGAAACCCCGCAAGTTCCTCTGCTAGTGCTTGAAAGCGCTTCTTTAGTGGCATACTCTCGCGCAATGGCTCTGCCTATAAAAGAAGGAGATCAATACGAATATTAATCATGACTATCAAAAATTATGAATGACACTGGAGATCAATTGATGAATATGATTGTTCACGTACGTCTAAAAATTTCTTTGGGTCCCGCTCAGTGACCGAACGACGAATCCACTCGCAAACGAAATATCCACAGAAATTGGTCCCCTGTGGTTGCCTCTCGATCCACTTTACGAGAATAGAATTCAATCAAATCATAGTCAACATATAGTGGTATTGAAAACTATAAATAAAGAGATGCGCGAACCTAGCTAGACCGTACTACCTACCTGTGGGTGAACAAAAGTCAGCTGTTCTTCAAATGAACCTGAACCCTTTGTCCTCGCTTTGAATTGTTTCCAAACCCTGCCGGCAAAAAAAAGAATAAATGAGTTATTAGTTGCTTGATATCTCTGAAATCAATAAGAGAGACTGATATAGTGCGATAATGTTTGAAATTACCTTTGGAGCGTATCTAGAATGCTTTGGTACCTCTCCTCAGGCCAGTCCAATGAGTCGTAGACTTGAACTCTTGATCTATCAACTTCAATGACTAGCAGAATGTAATGATCGCTGCGCATGATTATATACACGTCAGTAACTCATCAGTTACACTTAATTTGTACAAGCGAGTAACACTCTCTTACCTGAAGAAGTAAGGAAACATTATCTCCGTGTTGAAATGTTGCTTCATTAGGGCATTTAGCAAGTTCTTCTCCGTGTCCTTCACGTGGTTTTTTAGTGTCCTTGCATTAACTCGTACTGGGTTAACGAACCCAAAGCCATAGATGCCCTTTCTACCACATTCATCACTCTTCATTCTGCATAATACCGTAGTGAGCATAATTAGCGATGGCAATGAACGAGCTGAGAGCTAAAGACTTTATCTTTTTTGGAAATAAATGAATTGAATCACTTACAGACAGTAGGCACCGACGAGAGCCAAGTCGAGGGAGTCAAGGTTGTATAAGTACCAGAGTTCTTCGAGCTGAATTGTGAACATGTCTTCACCCGCGAAATGATTTTTTGTAACTTTCACACAGATCAAAAAGTCATCAAATTCCTTTGTGGTTTTCATGTACCAACTATGGAGTTGTCGCATACATGTCGGTAGACACTTTATCTGATCACCTCGCAGCAGGGACCTCCCCCATTTCCATTTCCATGAATCATCTACATCAGACGGAAAGAGATTTTCGTTGTCCAGTTGAGCAAGAGTAATACCAGCATCTGCAGCAAAGTCCTTCTTCAAGGATAAAGTAGGAATTAGGTCCGTCACGGAGCCATGACCACTGGGTATAACTACGAGCGGGGCTATCGACTGGTTTGCCTGTTGTCCGAGCTGGGCAACGTCTCTTTTCCCTCTGGCACTACTACTTCTCGTCTTGGGAGAGCTACTACTTTTACTCAGAGCTCGTAAATAGTTATCTGGCTTATTTTTCTCATATTGCGATGGTTCCGTGATGAATCCAATAGCCCACTTGTTTTCCTTTGCAGTAAATGTTTGCTTTTCCTCGGGCTTTTTCCGTGCAAGCTGTCTTTTTGTGTCTGCATCCACCCACGCATCCAATTGCTCTTTAGTCATGTCGCAAGCTCTGAGGTCGTCAAGGCTTTTGGGTACTTTTGGGAGGGGCGAACGTCGGGGGTCTCGCCCGAATCCCATGGACGACGAAGTGGCGCCCTTCCTATGTCGGGGCTCAGGAGTCGGCTCATGCGGCGGTGGAGTCGGCTCATGCGGCGGCGGAGTGGGCTGACGCGGCGGTGGAGTCGGCTCACGCGGCGGTGGAGTCGGCGCACGCGGCGGCGGAGACGACTGATGCAGAGGCGACTGATGGTTGTCGTCCCCTTCATCGTCATCAGGTGGTGAATCGTGAATTGGCGGAGACGATGGTGGCCTTGGCGCCCAGCCTTCAAACTTGATGTATTTCTTCCGCCATAGAATTAGACCACCCACGACGTCCCCTAGCACCGACTCATCATCAGCTCTTGGGAACTCAAGGTTCAGTGATTCATATCCTTGTACAACTTGATCCACGCCGACACGAGCAAATCCATCTGGAATGGCATTGCCAAGCCACGATGCTGTAGAGTCAATGGAGAATGCATAGCCGTCCGCCGCCTTCATGGATAAGTTAAATACTGGGACATGCAGCTCACAAGTTGTTTTCTCCGTGATATAATCCACGGGGTAACTTGTCTCATCATCACCGACCATAACCGAGGAAGCCACGCTGCTTCTGCGATGCGATGGGCCGCCTTGACTCGCTTGTTCCAGCTGAAGAGTTGGCGCCCCTTGCTCGCGCATTTGATCTATTTGCTTCTGCTGCTCCTTATAGAGAGCAACCATCTGGTCATGATTTCTTTCTAAGATCATCAACCGGTCTGATTCCTGCTGCTCCTTCCTCCTCTTTGCTCTCAATCGGCTTCTATAAGAGGCACGGTCCTCGGGAAACCCTTCAATCCACGGCACTTCTCCTAAGCCTCGTGTTGATCCTCCTTTTTCTTTGGTCCCGAGGGCCTCTGACAGCTCGTCCTTCTCTCTGTCGGAAATAAACTTTCCCTCTTTAGACTTGGCAATTAAGTCAATAATTTTTTTTGGGCTCCGTTGACTACTTTGCTTTCATCAATTATTAACTCCCCTGTTTCCATGTCATACTCCCCTCCATGCGCAAGTAGCCAATTCCTTATCCTTCTGTCCCATTCCTCTGTGACCGGGGTGAGCCCTTTTGCACGCAACTCGGACTCAATTTTTTCCCACTTAGGCTCGGCAACTCGGTAGCCACCTGGCCCCATCTTATGGTGATACTTCTTTTTCGCTGCATTATTCTTATTCGTTTGCGACCTTTTCTTAGCTCGTTCTGATTTCTTGTACTCCAGAAATGCAGGCCAGTGAGGCCGCTGCCTCTCTCGTGTGCCGGTGAAATCCGGAAGTTTCCCATCTTCTTCCCACTCACGGAATAATTTGTTCTTGTAGTTATTGAATTGTTGAGCCATCTTCTTAAGAGCGAAATGCTTGACTTTGTCCGTCATTTTTTTTGTCTTCACCTCATCTTCCAAGACCGGTAGGGTGAAATGTGCAATGAGCTTGTTCCAAAGCACATCTTTGGTTCTCTTGTCGACGTAACTAACTCCCTCTAACTTTGGCTTAATCCATTCCTGAGTGCTGATATAAACGTTGTCCCTGACAGTGACTCCGCATTGATGCACAAACTTAACTGCGTTCGGCACGGGTGCCAGTGGTTGGCCAGTAGTTGCATTCACCTCGTCAATTGTGAGATGCTCATCTTTGCCCATCCCTTGGGCATGGCCTCGTTTAGTGGATTGGTTCGATGCGGAGGTCTAAAAATATGAAACATGTGTGAATACATATATATGCACAAATCAGTTATTGCATCTGCTCAACATAGGCTTAATATACCTCGCCAGACGGCGTGGGTCCACCAATTTCCGAGTCCTCATCTTCAGCTCCTTCCGCGGGATGCCGAAATTCACCGGGTTCCAAAATGTAGGAAAGTATCTCTTCTTCCCCTTCTCTCGTTACGAAGGGAGCATCGACATCCATTGTTTAACTAATACAAAAAAAATAAAACAATAATAGCATTAGTACAATAATTCAAAGGAGGGAACTATACAAATATGCAACAAAAACAATTTAATATTGCATCTAAAGAAAAAAATCTTTCAAAAAAAACATAGGCTGTCCCAATCCCAGCCCAGCCCAAATTTGGGCCAGAACCTGGTCAAAGGTGGCCACCGTGGTCATCGCTGGCCCACCTGCCAGCGCCTACCCGCCCCACCGCCACGTGTGACCGCCCACTGGCCACGCGTGGTCAATGCTGGCCCACCTGCCAGCGACCCAGTTCTGACCCCGCCGCCCTGCCTCGTGTTCCCGCCCCGCCTCGTCTTCACCTCCCCGCCTCGTGTTCCCACCCGGCCGCCTCGCCTTCACCCCCCGTGGTCAATGCGGAGCACCAACAGCCCCCGCCCACCCGGAGTCAATGCTCCTGGCCCACTTGCCAGCGACTCGGGCGCTGGCCCACCCGACGGTTCCCCTCCCGACGGTCCTGGTCTTTAAAAAGGGACGCGCCCGTGCGGATGTGGACACTCCACTCCGCTCCGCTCCCACGGTTCCCCTCCGCCCGACGGTTCCCCTCCGCCCGTCCAGTGCCCTCGCCGCCATGTCGCGCTGGTTCGGGAAGTCCCCGAAGAACGAGACCGGCGAGTCCTCCAACCGTCGCCGCGCTTCTCCACCGCCTCCACCGCCGGCGGCCTTGGGCGTCGTTCCGCAGGGCGTGCGGAGGACCGCGCCACCGGTGCGGGTCGCCCACGCACCCGACGCGCCGCACGAACCACCACCACCACCGCTGGAGGGAGGAGGATCCGGCGCCGGCGCTACGTGCCGGAGCCGGAGTGCCAGTGGCACTGGGACAACGCCGCCACGCTGGAGTGGAACGACGTCCACCTCCCCGAGGGCTGGCACCTGAACCCGCAGAGGATTCCGGTGCCGGCGGTCCCGCTCCCTGGGAGGCAACTGGACAGGGAGATCGCGCGCCGGCGCCGCCTCCTCCCTCCGGCGCTCCGCAACGACCCCCCTACGCGGCGGACTCCCCTCACTGGGAGCAGTGGCTCAAGGACGAGCACGAGGACCGCCGCCACTCCTACTTCGCCCCGGCGCCCCGCGCCGTCCAATCCGCCTACCCAGCGCTGCCCGACGCGCTGTGGTTCGAGGAGGAGGTCCCCGAGGATGAGGACGACCCGGAGATGGTGGCCGCGTACGAGGCCTCCAACCTCAGCCTCGTCGAGGACGAGATCAAGAGGTGGGAGAAGGTGAGGACCGCGCCGCGGCCCTGATGCCGCCGCCGCCGCCACTGCAGCAGCAGAGTACGACCCGGACGAGGTCGAGCCGTGGCACTACGCCATGGAACGCGAGCAGGAGCAGGACCTTCCGCCGCCGCCTCCTCTGCCTACCGGCCTCGTTGGCCAGTCCTGGGTCTTTACCGGCGGGAGCTGGGAGGTGCCACGGAGCAGGAGCAGGAGGCGCCACCGGAGCAGCAGGAGGCGCCACCGCAGCAGCAGGCGCCACCGGAGCATCTCTGGACCCCGCCGCCCTTCTACATCCTCGACGACTAGGCGGCACCGGCACGGCGACCCTCCCCCCTCCAATGTAATGGCCTTATCAATGGCCTCCCCCCCAATGTAATCGGCCGTTTGTGGCCTAATTATAATGAAATCGGCCCTTAGGCCCTAAAAATCTGTTCTTGTTTGCCAACTCCGGCGCCGGCCCCGTGGTTAGGGTCCGCCGCCGCGCGCTAGATCTGAGAGAGGGAGAGAGTAGTTGGTCGGGGGGACGAGCTCACCGTGGGTCGGGGGCGAGCTTTGCTTGCTCGGGGACGACGATCTTGCTCGGGGGAAGAGCGGGGACGGCCGCGCCCGGAGCAGGAGCAGGACGGCGACCCACGGTGAGGGCGGCAGCGGCGCGGGGACGAAATCCGGCAGCCTGGCGGCGCAGGGGCGGCGTCGTCTGGAGCCCGGAGGCGGAGCGTCGATTTGCTGGACTTGGGCAAATTTTCGGCCCGAGCCACTAGAAGTAGCGCCAAAAAGGCCTCTAGTACCGGGCCGTGGCTCCACCCGGTACTAGAGACCCTCTAGTACCGGGCCGTGTTACCACCCGGTACTAGAGGTCCCTCAGGGCCGCGAAAATTTGCGCGCCAAGCCCAGTGGACCTGTAGTACCGGGTGGTCGCACGGCCCGGTACTAGAGGTTAATTTTTTTTAATTTTCTGGTTTCTTACTTTTTTTATATCTTTTGATTTACTTGTCTAAATTAAGTAAAAATTGCTTTCATTTTCCTGTTTTCTGTTTTGGTTTAAAATGAAGTATCACATGCGCTTGGTTTTAAATTAAGTACTACATACGCTTAATTTAAAATCAATTCAAAAATTTATAAATCAAGTACTACATGCGCAGTGGATCATTTCACATCACAAAGTTTGATGCTACATCAAAAATTTATAAATTAAGTACTACATTCCGCCACCGCCATACGCTTGATTTCATTGACATGTCTGTCTTGTCCTCCATACTATAAATTATATAAAAGTTTAATAAATTATTACACATCATGAACAACATCCCTATTTAGTCTTCGCTTTTTCTTTTTGTGAGACCCTTTCTTCTGATCGCTCCGTAACCATGGACAAGGGTCTGCATATAACTTGAGACTTGGGTCAGTGGTCACTTTGAAGGGCGGAATTTCATGAAACTTGTCGTAATCTTCTGACATGTCTGTCTTGTCCTCCACTCCCACGATGGTTCTTTTCCCTGAAAGAACTATGTGGCGCTTTGGCTCATCGGCTGATGTATTCACTTCCTTATCTTTTCTTTTTTTTGGCTTGGTAGACATGTCCTTCACATAGAAAACCTGAGCCACATCCTTGGCTAGAACGAATGGTTCGTTGTCGTACGCAACATTCGTGAGATCCACTGTAGTCATTCCGTACAATGGGTCTTCCTTTACCCCGCCGCCTCTCAGGTTGAACCATTTGCACCAGAACAAAGGGACCTTCAAAGAAGGTCCATAGTCAAGTTCCCATATCTGCTCTATGCAACCATAATATGTGACCGTGGCCTCATTCGTGCTCTTATCATCAAAGCGGACACCACTATTTTGGTTGGTGCTCTTTTTATCTTGGGCGTTCGTGTAAAATGTATTCCCGTTTATCTCATACCCTTGGAAAGTCCAAATAGTCGAAGATGGCCCCTTAGACAACAAGAACAGCTCATCTGAGACTGTGTTGTTGTTGTTCAGATGCGTTTCCAACCAACCGCCAAAATTCTCCATGTGTTCCTTTGCAATGGCGGAGTCATCCATCCCCGGGTTGTTAGAGCGTACAATATCCTTGTGCATCTGGATATACGGAGCCACCAAAGTGGAATTATGCAGAACTGTGTAGTGTGCTTTTGTGAAAGAATACCCGTCCCTGCATATGTATGATTTCTTTCCTAGAGTGCCTTCTCCACTTAGTCTCCCCTCATGTCGCGATTCAGGAAGACCAATCGACTTAATGCCGGGAATAAAGTCAACACAAAACTCAATGACCTCCTCTGTTCCATACCCTTTGGAGATGCTTCCTTCTGGCCTAGCACGGTTATGAACATACTTCTTCAACACTCCCATGAACCTCTCAAAGGGGAACATATTGTGTAGAAATACAGGACCCAGAATGTGAATCTCGTCGACCAGGTGTACTAGGAGATGTGTCATAATAGTGAAGAAGGATGGTGGGAACACCAACTCAAAACTAACGAGACATTGAGCCACATCCTTCTGTAACCTTAATAGAGTGGTTGGGCTGATTGACTTCTGCGAAATTGCATTGAGGAACGCACATAGCTGAACAATGGATACTCGAACATTTTCCGGTAGAAGCCCCCGCAATGCAACCGGAAGCAGTTGAGTCATCAGCACGTGGCAGTCATGAGACTTTAGGTTCTGGAACTTTTTCTCTGCCATATTTATTATTCCCTTTATATTCGACGAGAAGCCAGACGGGACCTTCATACTGCTCAGGACTTCAAAAAATATCTCCTTCTCTTCTTTGGTAAGAACGTAGCTAGCAGGACGTAGACGTCCTTTATCCGTCCTCATTGGATGCAGGTTCTTTGGGTCTTTCAAAAGTTGCTGGTCCTCTCGTGCTTCCGGAGTATCTTTTGCCTTCCCATACACGCCCAAGAAGCCTAGCAGGTTCACGCAAACATTCTTCGTCACGTGCATCACGTCGATTGCAGAGCGGACCTTTAGGATTTTCCAATAGGGTAGTTCCCAAAATATAGACTTCTTCTTCCACAGGGGAACGTGGTTGTTAGCGTCCTTCGGAACAGACTGTCCGCCAGGACCCTTTCCAAAGATTACATCTAAATCCTTGACCGCATCATATATATCTTCACCACTTTGGAGGGGTGGCTTCGGCCGGCGATCTTCCTCACCTTTGAAATGCTGCTGCTTGCTTTTCTTTCTTAGGGGATGCTGAGTTGTAAGAAATCGACGATGACCCGGGTACACATTCTTGTTACCTACATATATACTTTCAGTGCTATCTAAACAGTGTGTGCATGCATTGTATCCCTTGTTCGACTGTCCTGAAATGTTACTAAGAGCAGGCCAATCATTGATGGTTACAAACAACAACCCTCGTAGGTTAAATTCCGCTTGTTTGTACTCATCCCACACAGGTACCCCTTCATCACGCCACAACTGTAAAAGTTCATCAACTAATGGCCTCAGGTAGACATCAATGTTGTTACCGGGTTGCTTCGGGCCTTGGATGAGCACTGGCATCATAATGAACTTCCGCTTCATGCACAACCAAGGAGGAAGGTTATAGATACATAGAGTCACAGGCCAGGTGCTATGACTGCTGCTCTGCTCCCCAAAAGGATTAAAGCCATCCGTGCTAAGACCAAACCTTAAGTTCCTTGGGTCACGTGCAAATTCCTTGTACTCTGTATCGATTTTTCTCCACTGCGACCCATCAGCCGGGTGTCTCAACATCTCGTCGCTCTTGCGGTCTTCTTTGTGCCATCGCAACAACTTGGCATGCTCTTTGTTTCTGAACAAACGTTTCAACCGTGGTATTATAGGAGCGTACCACATCACCTTGGCAGGAACCTTCTTCCTGGCGGGCAGGCCCTCAACATCGCCAGGGTCATCTGCTCTGATCTTATACCGCAATGCACCGCATACCGGGCATTCATTCAAATTCTCATACTTCTCACCGCGGTAGAGGATGCAGTCATTAATGCATGCATGTATCTTCTGCACATCTAATCCTAGAGGGCAGATAATCTTCTTTGCTTCATACGCACTCTCGGGCAATTCGTTACCAGCCGGCAGCTTGTCCTTCACTATTTTCAGTAAACTCCCAAATCCCTTGTCAGATAAACCATTCGCTGCCTTCCATTGCAATAATTCCAGTGTGGTACCGAGCTTTGTGTTGCCATCTTCGCAAGTTGGGTACAACTTTGTTTTGTGATCCTCTAACATGCGCTCCAACTTCAACTTCTCAAGTGTAGTTTCTGCTAGGGTATGTGCATCAACGATGACCCCACGTAAATCATCATGTATGATGGGATCATCTGGTTCATCATCAGCTTCCCCTGTTGGGTTACCAACATATTCAGGGTACATGTAGTTGTCATCGTTCTCTTCTTCTTCGTTATCTTCCATCATAACCCCTTTTTCTCCGTGCTTGGTCCAACAATTATAGCCGGGCATGAAACCAGAAGTTATCAGGTGGAGGTGAATTCTGTCTGTGTTAGGGTAATCCTTCTCATTCCGACATTTCTTGCATGGACAACACATAAAACCATTGGGCCCTTGTTATCCTTAGCCACATTGAGAAAAGATTGCACGCCATCCATGTACTCTTTAGAGCGTCGGTCAGCGTACATCCACGGATGACTCATCTGCAAATCACCGCTAAAACCCATTACGATAAACCAACATAATAGGAAACATATCATATTCATTAATACAAGTTCATCACATTAAAACCAAAGTATAGTAGTGACCAAATGTAATACATAGTTCTCATAAAACATAAATTAATTGAAACTAGAATACAACTATCTAAAGAATTTAAATCCAACAACAAATGCGATCAGAATCGCAACTAAGGTAACTATTGAACCAACAGCATAATGATACCAAGCCTCTTGACTAATGACATATTTTCTAATCTTTCTAAGCTTCAAGCGCATTGCATCCATCTTCATCTCGTGAACAGCGACGACGTCGGTAAGCTCGACCCCGTGAGCATCAACGATGTCGGCAATCTTCAAGTCCAATACCATCTTCTCTTCTAGGCATTGGAGACGAAGATCTTCACTTATCTTCAATTTTGCTTTCAAATCGTTGTTTTCTTTTAAAAAACTCTACAATAGGGTCGGCTGGAATTTCCGGTTCAACTACCTCCTAAATAAAAATATATCTATGTCAATTTGGTCGGCATGATTGTTATAAACACGAAACAAAATAAATAGTGATAAAAATATACCACATCCGAATCATAGACCGGACGAGGGACGACGGGGACGGATATCAAAACCATGACACTATACATAAAAAACATAAGAAAATTATACAAGAAAAATAATTATGCAATCAAATCATACAAGTAATTTTGTAAAATAACAGATAAAAGAAGAGGCTCACCGAGGTGGTGCCGGTCACGGGATGGCGGGGGCTATCGACGGCGGTGAGGACCGAGACGACACTAAAATCCACAAATAATAAATTAATTTGAGCTCAAAATACATAAAAAAATGAACTACCTAGCTTAGGCATTTCATCAAACACCTAGGTAGCACTATAAAAATGAAATGAGCTAAACTTGTATGGAAATGGCTAAAATTCGGCCGCCGGGTGAAAGGATCAAGTGTTGCTAACCCTTGGAGAGATGGGTGCCGTCTATCTTGACAAATCTTGGAAAAAAATGGGGCTACACTTGAGCTTGAGAGAGGAAACAATGGAGATGATCTTGAGAGTTCAAAAATGGTGGCTGGCCCGGGGTGGGAGATGATATAGCGGGACCTCTAGTCCCGGGCTGTACCACGGCCCGGGACGAAAGGTCCACCCTCCTGTCTCCACCCTGCCGCTGACTGCCTCGGTCCCGGGTGGTATCACGGCCCGGAACTAGAGGTGCCCTACAACCCGGGACCCGACCTGCGCAGCGTCGGAGCAGCCGGCCCGGTACTAGTTCCCTCCTCTAGTCTGGGATCGAACCACGCCCGGGACTAGAGCCCAACACCCCTCTCCACCAAAGCCCCTGTTTCCACTAGTGCATCCTTATAACCCTAATACGTCATGAGAGACTTTCCCGAAGAGCGGAGCTTCAGTGACCGACGGGCACGTCGACCTCGCCTGTGGCACATAGGCGTCGAGAGGCATTCCCTGTTTTATTATACTGTTCCTAGTGAACAGTATTCTACAGTGGTGCACAGTACTGCTACAGGGACAGAGACGTGAGTACGTACTTGGACAGCCTTGTAGTGTAGTGTTCCGGGGATGCAGTTCGGGAAGCAGTTGTAGCCCTTCTCCATGTTGTTTTATTGTGTTCCGAATCCTACCATATATGGAGTCCTACCGGAAAGGCATGTGTACAACTCTGTTTCGTGTCCGCCAAGAAAGAGAGTTGTTTGTCCCCCTTATATAGTTAGAGGTAGTCATAGAATAGATCGTGAGATTGAGAGAGATCCACCAGATCCATAGCACGAGAAAGGTTTATCCTCTCGTGCATTGCAATACTCCTCCCGATTATAGTTATACGCTTTTGTGCGTCCGTGGTTTTCTCCCTTAAGGGTTTCCACGTTAAATCTGTGTTCTTGTTTTTTGTTTGATCTAGTTTCTGCTGCGCAGTTTTACAACAAGTGGTATCAGAGCACAAGGTTTGAAGATCCACTGCCCCGGGAGATTTTCCGCTGCGCTCCCGGGGCAGCACCGTGCAGCTTCATCTTCGATTGGATGAACAGCCGCAGTCTTGCGCCATCATGCAGTTTCAGATCGATCTGTCGAGGTGGTGGCAGTATGCCCCAGATCGGATCGACGGTCAAGGCGGCGGCATGCCAAAGTACAGCAGTTTCGGATCGGTTCGTCCGTCTTCGATCCTAGTGCTGTTTCCCATCCACCGCCCGTATCAATGCAAGGGCTGAGGAGCAGTCGCGTGAGTCGCCTTGGATCAGTACCAGATCTAACCAAGGACCAAGTCCCAAGGCGAGTTGGATAATTTTGTTTGATCGTGTCGAAGGCGGCATCGGCAGCAACAGAGGCGCGCTGCTGCGCATGCAGGCCAAGGTACCTGTGGTACTCCCTCTGTTTCAAAATAGATGTCTTCCATTTGTAAAAAAATGGATGAATCTATACACGTAACATGTCTAGATACATATATTTTTTGACAAATGTAAGACACCTATTTTGGAACGGAGGGAGTACATCCACCAGCGATCAGCCATTGCTATCTCACGTGAAGGAAGATCAATTAGTTTTCAGATTCTTGAATTGCTACATCCACCCAATCCCAATTACCAGGAGCTATTTAATCCAATTCTTTGATCCGTTAAATAATTTCTTTTCGGGAAATTTTCTGTTGCTGGGCTTGTACTACTTGTGCACAGATTTATCTGGTCATGTTATGAAGTATGATCTTCGTTGTTAGACCGTTATATAAGGTTTTCTTATGGCAAGTCAAGATGCGAGCGTTGTTGGTGAAAGCCGATTATGCGGATTATTTTAGCACAGATGGACAAAGTTGAACAATTTGTTTTTCCAGCCCGAGCGTTGACCCGCGCTCTATCCCGGTCCCAATACCAGTTTTATCCACACCACCTATGTTCGATGATTTGCCGCTGTGATGATCATCGTTTTGATATTCAGTTTAAGGTGGAGTTTGTTGAGTTGTCTGCAGTTTAGGCTCAACATTAAGGCGGTTTTACTTGCGGCGTTCTACGACGACTCGTTCGTTTATTGGGTTATCATATTTGAAGGCTGGAATTTCAAGTAAGTTTTATGATTGTTCATATTCAGTGGAATTTACATGGAGATGTTATGAATGCAAATTCGAGATACTACAGTGCTGCAATTTTATGAAGAACACAATTCAGTTTTCAAGAAAAAAAATTATTATGGAGGAGGTAATTATTTAAGCCTGTTGGTAGCCAGCATATACTCTTTGCTCTCCAGAGATTTTTGCTGTTATGCATGTGAAGGTTTTATTCAGTTCGTGATGAGGATCAGTTATGATGCAAGGAGATTTGTTTTCTGCTAGATACTACAACATTTGGTACTGTTAAGTTTTTGGTACAATTCAGTTGTCTTTACTCTTTCATGAGGGGTCTATTACAGAGTTGATACTCCGTTGCACGTTGAGAAGGTTCCATCCGACAGTTGTTCTATAGGGACAGTTTTTGACCATGTCATGGATATTTCATTAACCGTCGACCAGTGTACGTGATGCCATCCGTACCAGATGCTCTTGCATGAGTATTAATGTAGTGACCCAGCACACCACTGCATGTTGTAGTGTACAAGTCGTTGACATAATACTCACGAAAGGACCATTCCGTAAATATTACATCCTTCAGAATAGTACATCAGAAACATAGTCGGTCCATGGTAACACTATAGGATTACAACACTATTCAATACAAAATCTCGAGAACCTCCTTTACATACAGAAGTCGGTCTCGTGCAAAAGAAACTCCCAAAAGAATCAAATCGAAGCACCAAGCTGGATACCAGCTCTACTTCTAACTCCTAATCCACTACCGTGGTGGTCACAACCCTAATCTATCCACCTGGAATCTCCGTGTCTAGAGTTGTTTTCCTCCATCCAATTATAGTCATCTTGTCCATAGTAATTGTTGTCGACGTGTCCACCGTTGCACTATTGTCGCCAGGGGCGGAGCCAGGAATTGAGCATAGGGGGGGGCGAGTTGATAATGTAAAATTTCTCATAGCATGTAAGCCATATGTAGTTAACTGTCCTTTCCCAGAAAATTTTAGTATTTTAACATGAGAGATACCCATTTCTCCATGTCTTGAGTAGTAGAGTCTTAACTAAACCAAAAATAATGTACAAGATAATGTTGTGTTAATTACCCAATTAGTTCTTCAATAGTATACAAAGTATAGATTGAACTAATAACAAAGAAGTGTAGGGTAGAAGGCTAGCATTTAGCAACAATGTTTACTTTGTTAATCTTTTGCGTCACAGTGCCACACGGGGGTCAGATTCTGTGATGAAAAAAATTCAGACATTATATCTAAGTACAGTCATAGATTAATCTATAATGCCAAGTCCATTGATTAACTAGACTACTAGGTCGCAGGTCACAAAAAATACTAGCTACTACAGAATATAGATAGCATATGTATGTCGATGATCTGATGTACCTTTAAAGTCCTTGATCAGACAACGTTGCTCGACGGACGGCTAGCACGGGCTGACGGGCGTGCATCATGCTTCGATGTCCATGGCGCCGCAGGTCGGCGGCGGCGGCTAGCGAGCGGCAGCAAACGCCCTAGCAGTAGCAGATCGATCTGATCTCAATACCAACCGTCGAGCAGGGCAAAGAACCCATGGTCAACAAAGAGATCAAATCACCAGACCTATGGCCTCCCGTGATATGGTGAGCTGGGCCTTGTTCTGTGCCAGATGGCCTTCAGTGTGTAAACTTCATAGACTAGTTCGTATTATATATGGGCTTAATCACTAGTTACGAATCATTAGGTACGGCCATTAGTACTAAGTATGCGTTAAAAACATTGAGGGGGGCCGATCGTTGAGGGGGGTCTAGCCCCTGCTAGCATCCCCTGTCTCCGCCCCTGGTTGTCGCCGCGCATCCGTTGGCAAAGTAGAGGTTGACTCCTTCAGACCCACCAGGTTGATTTGACTCCTTGTCGAAGATCTCCCAACATCGCTATGGATTCCTGTCCTTCCTCTGCTGTCTCCAATAATCTAAGCAGGGGTCAACGAAGGAAAGAGTAAGCAACACGAACGTTACTCAGCAAGTTCATATAATAGGAATAAGGTGTTTTATGCACTAGCTACCATCCATACCAAAAGGTCATGGATGAACATGCATAACTTTGTAAAACATTTTTAGGAAAAGATTTATTTTATCTTCAGAAAACTATGCCCGTCATCGATTCACAGGTGCTAGGGCCTTGAGGAGCCTCCTTTCCTGCAGCGTTCGCCGTTCCTTCCTGGAACGTGGAGTAACATGTCACATTTTTACACTCTGCAGAGGTGCGTTACTTTACCCATAAGAGACCAACATCATGTTGCACAACCAGGCGTACTTTCCTGTCCTATGGTGTGGGGCCCGATTGTTGATCCAAGCCATTCGCCGTGCTTCTCCAACAACCCCGCATTCCCACCCTTTTGTAGGTTTGTCCTCCCCTATATCTTTTGGTAGACTGTTCCAGACCGAAGTCCTCCCCTATACCATAAAGATAGACTGTTCCAGACATCCCTACAATCCATCATAGACCCCAGTTACCGTTGGGAATTAAGGGATCCCACCCATGTGCATGTAGTCCCGCAAGATCTACAGCCTAAGGAACTGGCAGTCCGTTGACATGCGAAAGGGAAAAGATCACAGATGACTTTCCCGTCCCATTCCAAGTCTCATGGTTAACGCTTCATTTACGGCGCAAGAACGCTGACGGCATTGGTTCTTAAGTCCTAGGTAATACTTTCCCGTGCAAATGGAACCTCCACCAACCACATCATACCAAGGTTCCATCTGCCAGCCAACAATATTTATATATAGCAATTCACATCATTCGAAAATATGTTTTCCTTTTTCATGCAATGATAAACCATAGTATTTTGCATTTACTTTGATAAACATAATCAAGTAGGACATGAGCAAGAGTGAACTTGCCTTTTTGACTGCAAGATTATGCAGCCAAGGTCTTCGATACAATAAAGACTCCAAAATCTGGAAAAAGGCGTCATTGGTCCGGTAAGGACTAATGTTTGAAGAAGCAATATGCTATTATGCATAAGTATGAGATGCATCGCTTTAAACCACGTAGCTAACTCTCGATGGTTGAAGTTGTTTGAGTTTGGTGATTACTTTTAGATTTGTTTTGTCTTCAAGTTTACTTCACAAGAGAGATGAATGTTAAAACTCCTATTTTAAAGTACCATGTTAAGCATAAGAATAAAGTAAAACAATATCATAATTTTAAGTGGTTGTTTTAGGGTTGATTATAATCTTTATGTTTGTAAAAAGACATGTATTAACTTGAATTAATTAAAGTAGTGGTGTAGTATTATTATTTATGATTGCAAAAAGAATAACTTTTGAAGAATTAAGTAATATATACATTTGTTGGTATCAACACATATCATAAGGGTATTTATTTTACTTAATCAAGTACTTACTAAGTTATACTTAGCTTTGTTTATTTTTGGATGAAAGATTTGTTTTTAGAGTAGAACATTTTTGCATTACTACATTAGTGTATAATTTTAAGTTGTTTCCTATTTTCTTTAATTAACCAAAATATAAGTTAATGAAAGTTAAGTACTGAATGAAATATGTGATACATTTATTCAAAAGAAACTTAGTAGTTCAAAGTGTTGTTGGATTTTTATTTATTTGAAATGATTATTAAATAATAGTAGAACAATTTCATAAGCTTATAGCTTCATTTTCAAAATTATGAAAATAATCCTATTAATTATTTTCTTAAATATAATATCATTTTAATTAATCATTATTGAAATAAGAATATTGCATGTTATAATGACTACACATTTTAGAATTTAAAAGTAAGCATGTGAAGCATTTTTAAATTGAGTTAAAATACATTCCAAGTCGCATTTTTATTTATCTTCATAAATAAAAGAATAGGTAAATAGTTCCATTTTTATAAATCCAAATTTATTCAAACACAAATTTCATTGATACAAACCTATATATTTTATTTTTGTGCACATTTTGAGGTATTATTTGTATTTTTATAATTTAGTATGAATTAGTTATTAATTTTCAAAGTTTAAGCAATTTAAATCATTTCTGGAATATTTAAAATGAGTTGGTCCCACTTGTCATAGTTTTAATAATTACGGAGAACGTTTTAGGAAATGATTAAAAATCTGACAACTGGTCCCACATGTCATATTCCTATTTATTTTTAAAAAGAAATTCAAGAAAACTTCTGATTGGTCCGCTGACGTCATGCTGGCGTCAGCAATGGAGTTCATCTCCCAGCCCGAGCTCAATCCGATGCATTTGAGTGAATTAAGCCGAATTAGGGTGTGCATCTAGTGGAGTACGACGTGGGATACCACTTGGTGGCGGAGCCACTCCGAAATGGTCGCCGGAGTTAGCTCGGCGGCGAGCTTTCGCGGCGGCCGGAGACGGTACCCGACGCGATGATGGATTCCTCAAGCAAATGAATGAATTAAAGGCATGGGAGGATGCACGAGCTCACCACGATCATAGAGGAGGTCTCGGCGATACTTGGCGCAGTCGGACGGCGACAGAAACTTCCACGACATCCGGTGGCCGGAGTTGAAGACGACGGCGGATTTCTCTCTCCCGAGAGCTTCCCAGCACACGCGAGTCGATGAGGAGGACGAAACAGCCACGGCGGAGCTTCCCATACCCTCAACGGAGCACGGCGTGGCCGGAATCCATGGCACACGGCGGAAACCCGACGAGCTAGGGTTTGAGCTTTCCGCTCGATTTCTTGAGAGAGAGCAAGGAGGAGAGGTGAAGTGAGGAAGAGAGATCGATGGGGACGTCTCTCGTGCTTCTTATCCCCGCAAGCAAGCAGACAAGGAGGAGGTGGCATGACCACGACGGCGGCGTCCTTCTGGCGAGAAGAGGAAGAAGAAAAGGAAAAGAAGTTTTTGCAGAAAACCCCCTAGGTTTCCAAGAAATTACAGAAACAGTATAAACAGGCCCCCGGTTCCTGTTTTTGAACTGTTTTGAGGCTATTTTAATTACAGAGAAGTCCCTGGATAGTTTAGAATTTTATAATTGAGTTATTTCCATTTAAGGACATAAACATTTAAATTCTTTTAGAATCTTTGCATGATTTGAATTTATTTGAATTACAAAATGTGTTTGGAATATTTGAGTTTATTTTATATTACTAAATTTGTAGCTTATAGTTATATTTTTGTTGAGCATTATTTGCATAAGAATTTATTTATTACCATTTGATCATTTGGGAATTTTCTATATTATAAATTCATTTGGAATGGTAATGGTTTTGGTCATAGTGGAATTTATTTTCTACTACAAAAGTTATTTCTTATAACTTCTGTTTTTGGTGGGACATTAATAACAACATGAATATGTATTTTTCTATAATGATCATTTGTGAATATTTTGCATGCTTTGAATTCATTCTCCAATTAAAAGGAATTTAACCAAATTGGATTTATTATTTACTCACAATTGTATAAGTTGTGAGTTTTCAAATTGTGGGGTTATAATTATAGCAACATAAATGAATACATATATTGTTATACTATTGTTTGTGAGTATTTGCTACTTTCAATATTAATTAATATTTCTTACTTGAATTCACAAAGTAGGTGATTATAGATAATCAAACTATAGATTTCAATAGATGTCCAGGAGATGGATTAAGTGTTTGATGAAATATTGGGCAACACCTAAATTATGGTCCATCAGTATATGCATGAAGTCACACTGTGGTGCTTGCAGAGAGTATGCACAATGTTTCAACATAACTCCATGCCACACATGAAATATTGCCTCAGTGGTTTTAACTTGTGATACCTGACATATTAATCATGTGAAAACATGATCATATGTGTATAGATACACAAGGTAGTGATATCCTGCCTGTGATCAGGACTTATGGTAAAATAGATGAATAGAATGATAAGAACAGAATCATACTTGATTCTCTCACTCATACTGATAATATAAAAAAAAATGATATTCTCCCTTTTTAAGATCAAATTCTTATGTGTGTGGAAGCAAGTTGCTTATACAAGAGATTATCAGTTAGTCCATGGGTTCCATTTACCGCATGTCCAAATTCATCTCATCATGAGAATAAAGATTTGAACAAGCCAAGTGGCTCTTGTCACTGGATGAACTTGTGAGGTCCTCTCCTATGAGACATGTCCACACTCACATGAATTTGTGAAGTAACTCATGTGATTTCATTAATTGACGATAGAAGAATATATATGTGTTTTATGACATCTCAAATTGCCTTATGCATATAAAAGAATTTGTTAACAAGATGATCAATCCTGTCACCAAATCACTTCTGATATCCAAGTGGCCGAGATGTACTGAATTATCTGACCTTCTGTTTATTTGTATATGACACTCAATTGTTTGAGAATACAAAATTGATTTGTTAACAAGGTTATAAGGCTTGTTACCAAACTACTTCTATAATACACTAACATTAGAATATCACACTCTTTCTAGAGAGATTGTTAAGAATGGAGTATGATAGTAGAGTTTCCAAATTCTCAATGCTGATGTGGCATAATACTTCTATGCCATCCTGGAATTCCTTCTTCAACACCTTCTTGTTGCTTTACCTCTTTTCTTGAGATGCTTCCCTGGTTGAATAACTTCAAGAAGATTAGTAGATAAGAAGTTAAGATTCACTAGATAAGGTGAAAAGATCTTTGTTAAAATTTTAGGTAATTCAATTTGTCTTTAAGACTAGAATGATTTCCATCTACTAGAGATATGTCTAACATATAAGGTTAGACAAGATGATGTGATGATACCTAAGAATAACTAGATTTATGTTACACTCCTGAGGTAATGTTTTGATGTAACAAGATATATTCCCACTGGGTTTAACAATTTTATCGAGTACCTCTCTGCCCAAAAATATGTTTTAAGCCAAGATCATCTCAAAGTTTGTAACGCTCAAGTCGATGATCTACTTCAATTCCACCAACTCAAGTGAGACTTCAATCACTTAGTGTTTTAAAATTATTTGCGCGATTTTTTTTGGATTTTCTGATGCATGAATGCAATGCACACTTGTGTGTCCACTCTAATTTGGGACTCTAAATCCTAGGGTGTTACAATTAATTGTCGAGGTTTGTGCTTTTCAGTTTTGTAGCACGTTCAGATTCCATGAGATGAGTTCTTCACAAGGTTATGTGCGCCAGATGTTGCACTATTGAGCTATGCGCTCGTTCAGTCACCACAGGAGATATGATGACTTATGTCATTTGATTTGATGATTGAGCAGTTTCAGTTTTGGAGGTTAGTGGCACAGACTCAGACTTTTATTGGGTTTTATGGGAGACCCAAGTTTCGTTCGTCTGCTTTGTTGACAGCTGTGTTGTTTTCCGTACGACCTACCGTTGATTTGCTCAATATGACTTCATGAGAAGTTTATTAGTCCTATGGACGTTTGAAGACACAAGGTTTACTTGTGCTGACTTTAATCAAGGAGTTGATGCTATCTATAACTGTTATAGAGGATTCGTCTCAAAGAGGAGTGTTGTTTTATTGTGTTCCGAATCCTACCATATATGGAGTCCTACCGGAAAGGCATGTGTACAACTCTGTTTCGTGTCCGCCAAGAAAGAGAGTTGTTTGTCCCCCATATATAGTTAGAGGTAGTCATAGAATAGATCGTGAGATTGAGAGAGATCCACCAGATCCATAGCACGAGAAGGGTTTGTCCTCTCATGCATTGTAATACTCCTCCCGATTATAGTTATACGCTTTTGTGCATCCGTGGTTTTCTCCCGTAAGGATTTCCACGTTAAATCTGTGTTCTTGTTCTTTGTTTGATCTACGTTTTGCTGCGCTATTTTACAACACTCCACGACGGTGTAGTTCCTCCTCAGCTCATCCTTGTGCTGGCTGCCGAGCAGGCCGCCGAAAATTATGGTGATGCCGACCTCGAAGGAGAGCTGAAGAAAAAGAAAATTCTTGAAATTATGGGAGATCCCTGCTCACGCATTGCATCAAACCGCAGATACGTACAAAATACAACGGAACCCGAACATTCCGATCGACACCTGTCAATCAGTAAGCTGACGGACACGTCATGTCCCAGCTGGCACACACTCACCCTCTTCATGGCATGGAAGGTGCTGGCGACGTGCCCGTCCCAGACGGCGAGCGTGGAGGCGACGGCGGACTCGACGTCCGGCACCAGGGCCCGGAGCGCATCCAGGCCGAGCGAGCCCTGCACGAGCCGGCGCAGGCGGAGGTGGTACTCGCCCTGGTGGAAGAAGAGCGCGGACAGGCCGATCAGGTGCTCCTTGCTCGGCGGGTACGTCGGCTTGAACAGCTGCGCCTGCGTCACCAGCATGAACCGCGCCGACTCCTGGCTCGCCAGCATCACACACGGGCAGCCCAACAGGTGCGTCTGAAGATCTCACCGTACTTCTTCTGCTTAGATGTGAAGAAGACGTTGGGGTTCTGGGAGTAGAGCTGGAGGGTCTCGCCGATGTAGGGCCAGCCCATGGAGCCGGGAGGCAGCGTGAGTTCTTGCTCTTGTACCACGGCACCCCCTGCTCGTGTACAGAAGAACACCAAGCGAAACGAGGATGCACACTGACGAGAGGTACAAGACCAAGAAGGAGGCCATGCTAAGTGATCCTCTCAAGATAAGCAAGACCTCTGTACTCTCGTATCCAAGTGTCTAAGGGCGAATTGTGTGTGTGTAGAGGATCGAGCAGTCTTGAGAGGATCCTCCAAATGGTGGGTGCTATGGGCAGACACTTGTGTTGTACTCCCTCCGTTCCAATTTAATTGACCTGCTATTCACCAAATATGGATGTATCTAGACATGTTAACCTCATGTACGGCATGCGCGTCATTACAAATTGCAAAATCGTCAGGTGGCAGAAGAGAAACAACAATGCTAGTTTTACGGGAAACTCTATGGAAAAACTCTATGGGCTGACGTGTCTTTAGAAGTCGACAGCCCGCGCAATTTTGTACTAAATCTGCGACAATTGATATGGATAAGAGTGAGTAAGAAATGCCCGGGAAAGAAAAGAATTAGCATAGCGACTAACGGAAAAAAAGAAAGAATAATACGATGGTTCTCGTCTCTTGTCATTTCTGCTTTCTATCATTCTATTACTGGACATACCGACCTACAAAATCTATTTTCGGAACCGATACCCCGACACCACCTGTACGAACAAGATCGACACTTCCATTTAGAGTCGCGCGCCATTAAGACTTGCATTACTACGCATTCAAGACTGAAGTCTCCAATCGGCGTCACTACACACATTACTCACTAGTACTAATCATTGCTCACTAATATCCACCACAACATCAATATAACCCGTGCGTGCTACCCTATGTGTAAGACACGGCACAAGATTCTTACATACACGGAAAGACCCACCTAATAAATGGAAAAAGAGATAAATTTCGATACCCACACAAAGACCCGAAATTTCTGAAATTTTAAAAAGTATATCGAATTTGAGTACTTCAAATTTGAAGGAAATTTACATGAAATCTCTTCGTGTATTTTCCAAAGCAGAGGATACTGAATTGCAGTTGCAGACTTGCAATATGTAGATACTGAAAACAGTGTAAAATTCATGCAGAATAAGTCCAACAAAATTCCAGGTCATCTTTGGGCTAAATGATCACATGAGCACATGCTTTAATTTCATTTGCCAAACCAGCTAAATTGATCCCTAAACTGCATTGAGCCTACAGCACACCACCTACTTGTGGCGGAGCATGGGCCAAACTGAAGGTTAAGGGCTAGTTCAGCATAGTACTGCGGTGACTAGGCCATACGTGGGTTATCTGATGCTAGTGGGCTGAATTCCTGCCAAATCATAAAGGAATGCTAGAGAGAAGAGTGGGCTAGGGCCCAGTATGGCCAACCCGTAGCGCCGCCAACGCCCACAATACAAGCACCGGGATTCTTGTTTGCGGCACTTCGAGCCATGACTCCACAGTTCGTTAATGTCCACAGCGGGATGAAACCTTTGACCTACATTCCATGAAATCAAAATTACATTTTCCATCAATAAAAAATTTCAATGATGACAACAAAGAAAATACTTCAATAATAACCGTTGTTAATAATATATTTTACTACACTACGCAACTTAACAAACAGTACCAATGAGAATGCATATTGCATATCAGTTTGAAATTCACTATGCAACTCAACACCAAACAACTGTAATACAGCACTGTTGAACATACTGAAATCAATTGAATTGAAATACAGAACCAAGCTAGTATGTAATTCCATCAGGGAAAAAAACATGATGCCTTTTTTACTGCTTCTAAAGAAAAGTGCTTTCCGTTGCAAGTTTGTTCGAGGAAGTTTATGTTGCGAGTTCAAAATTTCATCTAGCAATTTCTCACCAACATTAACAATGTCGCCGTAACTAAAGGATCGACATTCCATGCTCTAACATTTTACTTGTTCCAGTCGGAGGTATGCTCTGACATTTTACTTGTTCCAGTCGTCGTAACTAAAGGATCGCCTAAACTAGCTTGGTACAACGAGTTATATTTTTGAACAGAGGTAGTACCAGTCGGGCTATAAGGCGAAAATTCGTATTGGCACCCGGGCACAGATGCTCCGGATATCTTGTACGTTCGCTCGCATGGAGATTCGGTACAGCTGTTAGCCACTTCCTCTTCTTACCGCGGTAAATTCAGAGTGGGCCACGACCGCAGTTAAAGGGACAGACGGACGGGAGACGTTCCTAGACCAACCTGTGCCGCCTCCGAACGGAGCCGCACGGCAGACGGCACCAACAAAACCCCCACACCCGTCCCCGCAGTTGCTCCAACCCCAGATCTCGCCTATCTTCTTCCCCGCCCCTGCCCCAATCTCACAAGCACCCGCCGTCACCGCCCCAGCCGCCATGTCTTCTTCCGCCTCCTCCTCCCAAGCCCCACCCCCCACCTCCTCCGCCGGACGCGCCTCCACAGATCCTCCTCCCACTCATTCCCTGTCCGCTATGCGGGGCGGAGCTCCTGTCATACATCTGCCGAAAAGCTTCGAGGCCCGGAATCCGGTTCTACAAGTGCAGCCGATTCAGTGTAAGCTTCGAGGCCCGGATTTCCGGGATTCCAGCTATGCAGCACCTAATTTTGTTGTGTGTGCTGGGTTTCTTTTTGTACCAACGAAAAAAGTCCAGCACTGTAGGTCTGTCTTAGTACTGCCAACACTCACTTTTCCGGGCTAATGAAAAATCAGGCCGCTCAGGGATGCACGACCGTGCACCTCACATACTGGGATCCACTGTCGCATTCTCAAAGACAGAATATAAAACACAAAACACGCATCAGATAGACTACAGTTCATCGATGCCAAACTGGCCATGTCACTGAATACCAGTTATACATAAGTCACTTAGCATAGGTTTTTTTGGGGAGGGGGGGTCGCGCCATAGATAAATTCGAACCAAATCGTCTATGGCACCCAGCGCGAGTACAGGCACCGGATTAGCAGCACACCAAAATAGGTTCCATTACACCTCCACGGCTAGGAACTAACCAACAAAATATACTTCGGGGGGCCACGACGGGACTGAACTTGTAGCCTCATGTTATGATCTCCAGGTAAATGAAGGTCGGGAGGTCGCCCTTGTTACCCTTCATCGAGATCACCTGGTACGCGATGGACTTACGAAGAAACTCCAGCTCGCTCTGGTTCCACATAAACAACAAATTATGAACAGGTACACTTCCAAGCCATCTTCATTACCAAGCAAAGCATAGTTATCTGAATTACCTCTGTCAGCCGTGCACGCAGGATAGTCCCAGTATATTCCCTGATGTAGTGCACAATGTAGAACCCGCTCATCTCCCTGTTTTTGTACATAAAATTCATTAACATTTTTTCCACAAGCATCTCACACCACAATTGGGGAACAACTGAAGTTGTATTACCTTTCGCAGCTGTCGTTCATTCCAACATTGTACCTGAAGCGCCATCCAGTGCTAGACAGCACCCACCCCACAAAGTGCTCATGTATGCACCTACGCAAGTTCTTCATGATTTTTGTTACCACACCCTCGTGCTTTGCCTTCATCTCGTGCTCCAGCTCCGATGTCTCACATGGATCCATGATCAGCACATCCTTCTCGTCGAAGTCGACCACATATAGCGCGAACCATCGTGCCAGTACATCGGGAGCATGAACTAGGCAACACAAACAAAAGGGAAGGCAGAATTTTTCATTCCTGATGTTTCAGCTCCAATCTGGTTCAGGGGATATTACAAATTTACCTTTTTCACCCATTCGAGCTTGTACCCCAGTTCAGCCACCGACATCATCCTTTTTCACTCGTCTGTGATCAATGTCTTTGTATGGCTTCATCAGCTCTAGCTGCTCCCAAACAGCAACAGAAACAACCAGTCAACACATCAGGACTCACAGAGGCCGGCATAACACATCTGCTGCCGTTTTAAATTTGAACACAGACTCACCACTAGTTCTAGAGGGGCCACCCCCCTCCAACGGTCCAGTCTCTTCCCGTAGATCTTGTTCTCCGCTGCCAGGAGCATGCGAGAAACCGACAACCAGCCCAGCGGACCGAAATAACCGTCAGGACCGAATTCAGCCATGAAATCATCTCCGTCCATCACAACCACGCTCGGATCATAGTGCCGGAACCACTCCCTGCACAACCGTGAAATTTTCCATTAGTGCAAAGCCGTATAAACAGCACACGTCCCTAATGTTTGCCAACCCGAAACACATACCTATCGAGATCTGTACGGCTGCACACACACATCTTGTCATAGAAGTTGTGCACGGCGGCATGGTGTGGGTCCATATGCGACAGCCCAAAGTGGCCTGGGAAACGGTCACCCAGCCCAGTCCGCAACATCTCGCCGTACTCTGTCTTCACCATCGTTGGTTGCGGAGTTGATTTTGCGGACGCCACAGATGCAGCAACCCGGATCCGAGCCCCAACACCTGCATCGATATACCAATATATGTGATTTTAGCTGCCTGTGGATACAAAATGCAACACTGATACCAAATCTGTCAACTCTTCTTCTCACAAACTTACCTGCCAGAATTTGTCCAGCTCCCGCCCTCCTTACCCGACCCGCCGACGAGCTCTCACCAGCTTCATATCCTGGGGAACCATTTGTTACCATACTCAGTGACAACAAATCTGGCCCCCCTGAGGTAATACTTCCCCCTGGATCGGCTCACTCTGTTCAATTACACCAATTGCACCTCGAGGCTCAAGGTCTTCGCTACCAGCTATGCCAGAACATAATTCAAAGTCAGCACAAGTTTTGTGAACACAAAATAATCGAAAATTCTCTACATCATTGAAAAACAAGACCTCGTATTTTCTGCACCAGGCTTGCCCTGAAAACAATTAAAAAAGAATTTTTCAGATGTGAGTACGTATCAACCAGAATCAATAAAAAAAATTCCCTACACTCGAGTTGGGCCGGAAAATGTTCACCGCGCAGCCACACACAATTTCTTGCATACACTTTGTTCTCGACATGTTCAGCCTGCTCTTGCCGTATCTCACTCTGAAGCCATGCTCCCAGGAATAAAGGTTGTAGAAGTCATACGCCTCGTTCAGCGAGTCGAAACTTGTCCCAGGCTCTGGCTTCACCACACTATCCGCAGGATTCTGGGCATAATCCCGAACTGATTTCTCTAGGGCCCCCATCCTGTCAGCACATATCGGCCTTTCTTCCGGGGCAGCACCAATCCTAACTCTGCATTTCATTTTTTTCATCGATACAGTCACTTCCATTGCAATTTTTTATCAATAGTTGCTAAGCATACAGAGCAAAAACTAAGGCAACACAATGCAATTGAATTTTCTTTTTTTGCGCTGGGTTGGATTGCACATAATTTTTTTTCCCAATCACACCTAAGAATTCCTACTTGCTAATCCTACATACCCAAGCACTCCTGTAACAAACGGCAAGTCAAAAATTCTTTGCAGAGGTGGAATACACTGTCTTCCCAAATTGTGCACTGTCTTCCTACTGCCTAAAATTTTCTTGCCTAAATTCGTCAAATTCCATTCTTTTTTGTGCTTATACTATGGCCGCAATACTCATGACACGAATGGAATTGAAATTCTTTTGGTTCGACAAACCTCCTCTCCCATCCGGGGGCGTTCGGATCCCCTCTGACGCCGGATGCTTGCGACATCGGCGGCAGCTTTCGCGGACGCTTGCTGTCAACCTCTCCCTCAGGCGATTCTTCATCTCTCCCCCGTACATCACCCACAGCCGAAGCAGCATCGCCATCCCCACCATTCAACTCTCCCCATCCCTGCTCAGCAACGCTGCTCTGAGCCAGCGTTTGGATCAGATCCATCCCGTCGCCGGTACCCCCCACCGCCTCCCTCGACGGGAACCTGCGGAGAGAACACAATATCCCCAGATTTTTTTAAAAAGGCACTAACTATCAAGATTCGATTGTCTCCGAGCGCGGAGGCGCATAGAAATCGATCACCTGTCAACTGGATCTAGCAGGAACTCCATGCCATCGAAGGCCAGTGGCTGGCCATCAAGAATCTTCATCCCGGCGGCCGCCGCGACCTCCATCTTCAAAGAATCGCCCGCACTCGCCCGTCCTCCTCGCGCCTCTCGAGTGTTTCTGTCTGCGCAGACTCAGCTCCGGCGCACATCGTCCTTCACGACCAGGGGGGGTGGGGTGTGGGAAGATCTTATCTGGACCGCGGGCGCAGGAAAAAATGCGTCCTGCCCCCGGAGCTCAGGAAGGAGAAGCCGTCCGTCCGCGTTGCGGCCGTCCGCGTTGCCAGGTCACAGTTACCGCCCTCTCCTCGTTTTACCACGTCGCGACAAGGCGCAGACTAGCAATCTCAACACAACGTGATCCGTCCAGATATCCGGTGCATCTGTGCCCGAGAGCCAAACCGCCGCTCTCAGATTCTTCTTCGAAAATTATTATCCTTTTTTTATGCATAAGGTTTGAGTTTAGGTTCTACTTTGTTGGCTCGCATGGAAAAGAGCTTGACAGTTTAACGAGTTTGACAAAACTACCTCCTCGCTCTTTCGCTTTTCTATTACTTGAATGAATAATCAATGAAGATGTTTTCCCCTTGATATTATTGCCAATTTCTTGAGAGTGAGCTTGAAGAATTGCATGGTGGATGTTGAAAGGTGAGCTTCGCATTTTTTGAAACTTTTTGAAAACATGGCAATCTGATCTCGGTTTCTTAATGATATTTTATGCGGAAATATGTTGCAATTCGCAAGGTATTAAACGTTTGTTTTATCCATCTGTCTTTTCTTGTGTGTCTCTATGTTTTTTTACACGAACATGCTCTAGAAGTGACAAGATTCATCTGAATCCTGACTCTAGCTTGTATACTTAAATGGTATGGTTTCGGTGCTTGCCTGGATTAAGATTCTTAGAGGTATAGCAGCTTGATATGTTTCCACGTAATAAATCTGAACTGTGATGGTGACATCATCATTTGAGAAATTGTACCACGATGAGTTAAGTGATAAGTATTCTATGTTGCATACAATTTTTTTGAGTTAAGAGTGGACCAGTTGCATAGCCAAATGATCACTCGAATAAGAGTACCTTGTTACTCCCTCCATTCCAAATTATAAGATTTTTTAACTTTTTAAATTGTGGACTACATGTGGAGTAAAATGAGTGAACTTACACACTGAGATACCTCTAGATACATGTAAACCAAATAAAGACTAAAACATCTTATAATACGGAACCGAGGGAGTATTTGACAGGAGTTGCAAGGCTGTAGTGTAGTTGGTAGATGTTGAGAGACAAATTAACATCAGGTGTAAGCAAACATTAGCTAATCCGCACTAACAAGTTCGTGCATGCGAGCTTGACGAGATTGAAACATTATCGGTGTTTGCATTTCTCATGAGTTAATAAATACTAGAAGGGGTTGGCGCGCTTTGCCGCGCCCGAGGGTATTATTGCGGTTATCAATGCATGACATGTTGGTCTGAGTAAAGATTAGTGTCTCATACATGACTAGGTGCAAATTGTACGCACCTGTAATATATACTGAATAATCCAAAGGTAACAATTTTGGATTTGTTAATCTCTTAACGAAGCGAGCACGACAACCGGTGCGTAGAGGCGGAGGATATCTTACACGTTTCAAGTGAGAATATCTTGGGTAATAAGAGATACTTTGTTGGGTCCTTACTTTGTTTGCATGTGGCATTAATTCATGTGAAGTAAAGATTAAAAAAATTGGTAGTGAAACCATTGGATAAACCCCTAGATGTATTTTCTGAATATATAATGGGGAGGGACCAGAAAGATAATTACATGGGATTGTACAGAGGTAAGGAAGGAGAAGAGCCAAACCAAAACAAAAATATAACAGAAACAACTACTCCCTCCCATATTAGTGGGCATAGATTTGTCTAAATTCATATGTATCTAGTTAAGTATTTAGACTAAATACATGTATATCTAGACAAAGTTGTGCCCACTAATATGGATCGGAGGGAGTAAAATAAAATTATAATATTTATGAAATATATTTTCATATATGTGATAAATCACGAGTATTATGTTTACATGTATATAAAACATGTGCGATGATTAAAACTTAATGAGCCGTTGCAACACACGGTCACTCAACTAGTTTTTCTAAAGCAAGTGGGCACAAGACTGACACGAGGCAGCCGACCGCGCGTAGCATTCTCTAATCAATGGCCACGCCATCAGCTGGCCAGCTCATTGCGTAGAAGCACGTCGCCGCTGCGGACGCGTGCCACCGAGTGCGCCTACGTGTGTGCCTCGCCACACTAAACAAAAGGAACGTTCCTTCGCCGCGACCCGGCGGCCCCCGAGAGCACACCGCCAGCCACACAGCTATCTCCACCTCCCTGCGCGAATCGATTCCCTGCGCCGCGGCCGACCTGCCGTCACTGTCGCCGTGCAAGCCGGCCCCGTCCGCGACAGCGAGAACGATGGTTCTCACCGTGGCAGCGACCGGCTCGGACACGGCCGAGCCGCTGAACTCCACCGTCTTCGCCACCCGCTACGTCCGCGACCAGCTCCCCCGGTCAGTTCCCTCCTCCACTCCACGCTTGCCGCTAATCATTCCTAGTGGGTAACCGGCCAGCTAACCGCTACGCTAAGCACTCCGCTGTTGCATTATTTAGTAGCACCTCACCACCACCACCACCACCACTCCATCACCACCACACACACCGTCGGTGTGACACACAAGAAACCTCGATCTTTTCTTTCCGCCCGTCGCGTAGACACTACACAGCAGCCAGCGGAGAGAGTAATCGCCGCCGGCGGCCATGGTGATCTCCAACGCGAGCTCCAGCGACTCCGCCTACTCCACCTTCTCGTCGCGCTATGTCCGCGAGGAGATGCCGCGGTGATGATCCATCCGACGACCGGATGACCCGGCTGGCAGGCCGATCTGACAGACGAATGGTGTTGCTGATTCGATCGAGCGTTTGTGGGCGCAGGTACCGGATGCCGGAGAACTCGATCCCCAAGGAGGCGGCGTACCAGATCATCAGCGACGAGCTCATGCTGGACGGCAACCCGCGACTGAACCTCGCCTCCTTCGTCACCACCTGGATGGAGCCCGAGTGCGGCAAGCTCATGATGGACTCCGTCAACAAGAACTACGTCGACATGGACGAGTACCCAGTCACCACCGAGCTCCAGGTCCGGGAATCATCCTCCTCTCTTTCTTGATTGATCTTTTTTCTGTTTTTTTTTTGCCAAATAGGGGCAAGGGACAATACCGAACATTTTTAGTATGTTCAGAAGTAGGATTTTCAGTACCAAACCTACCAAGAATAGGAGGATCCGTGGTCCCAGCATTTGGGAGGGCGATTCTAATTTGCACACGGCAATACTAATTCACGCCACATCGACCCGGCTGCGCTGATCCGCTCAGACTCTGTTCTGTTGCGCTGCTCCGTTCGACTACCTCCTTTCTATTCCTTAATTTAAGTTACATGCCGATGGCGGCAAAATTCCCGCTAGAGTTGAGGTCGCCAATCCTGCGCCCGCCGTCAGAGGAGGAGATGCAGCGGAGGTGGTGCGTGGCCGGAAGAGAGCCGCGGTGGCCGGAGTGAGGCGGGTCGTCGAAGGCGTCCGCTGTCAGGGTCTGACGGCTCTCCGTGTAATTTTCAGTTTTTTTTCCAGTAAATCTCCCCGTCCACTGCAAACTATACTCCATGCCTCCATGGATGCGTTGATGGTATATCGAAATTGACCCGACAGATTAATTTGCTATGCACACTGTGGCCGAGCTTTTCAGGGTAATCCATAAACCGAATAAGAAAACATACCCATCAGGCTTCATACCTGTGGACAACCTCTTGTTTTGTCATGTTGTGGAGGTTTCAGCGTTGTGTGTTACCTGATAGAATGATATAACTGCTTTTTTATAAACTGGTTTTGATCCACCAGTATATTGTCTAGTATATGGTCTATTTTCAAACTGTGTGTGATTCGTAACCGCCAAAACAATTGCTTCAGCGACGGTAAACTGATTGTTGTTCATTCCATGTGATTGAACCGTGGGATATTTGTGACAACGATTTTTGTGGACTAGTCTGAGACACTTTATATTGGATGATCTTCACCTGCTTTCCTGTCATCGCAAATGGTCTGGCTGAGTCCTAGAAGTAGGGCATTTAGAATCTTCCTGGTGGGAGTTTGCTCATGGAACCATCTCTGAGATGTAACTATCTTGACACTGTTTCTAACAACTAGTGCAATGAACTTCTGTATGTGATTTTTGGTGGATTGGAAGAAAAAGTATGTCAAACCTAAGATAAAGCCTTGGAGGGGAAAGCTTCTTGATCCAAAAAAATCTGTAAACCAGCCCAATAGGCGTTATCATGTACTGATATTATTTTGTCGATTTTGTCTGTTGTTGGTTCCAGATACTAAGATTCCTATATATGTTTGTTACATTGACATACATCTATATTGGAATGCATGAGGAAGTTTTTTTTAATTTCAAGCAGCATTTGCTTATTACTTGTTTGTAATTTGCAGAACCGTTGTGTAAATATGATAGCCCACCTGTTCAATGCACCGATCAAGGAGGAGGAGACAGCTATTGGAGTTTCAACAGTGGGATCCTCAGAAGCAATAATGCTTGCAGGCCTGGCGTTCAAGAGAAAGTGGGCAAATAAAAGGAAGGAGCAGGGGAAGCCATGTGACAAACCGAACATTGTTACTGGTGCAAATGTTCAGGTGTTTTTTATTGTTTTGTGGATTGACGTATTTCATTTTTATCACTGTATATACCAGAAAGATGCCTCTTGTAACCTCTCATGTTTTTAGGTTTGCTGGGAAAAATTTGCAAGATATTTTGAAGTAGAATTGAAGGAGGTCAAGTTAACTGAGGGATACTATGTCATGGATCCTAAGAAGGCTGTTGAAATGGTGGATGAGAACACTATCTGTGTTGCAGCTATCTTGGGATCTACTCTCACTGGAGAGTACGAAGATGTTAAACTATTGAACGACCTTCTTGTGGAAAAGAACAAGGAAACTGGGTATGCATTTTATCTGTTCAGTATATCCTAATTAGGTAGTTCAGTTATATCCTAATTAAGTGGAACCATGCCAAATTTTTTACCGTGGTAACATTAGTTTTATAGAATTTGTTTTCTTTTTGTATGCCAATCGATTTAATTGGATACACAAGCCAATACTACTAGTATTTCAGAACGTCCTCTTGGAACATGGGAATGTAAAAAAATATGATTATCTGGTTTCTGGGAAGAATTGTGACCCACTTGAATTGCTTGCTCCAAAAAGGGACTAACTACGCACAGATTTGAATCCCTCACTGCCCATCCGCAATTGGTCTATATAGTATAATTTATGTTGCTTCAAAAACAATCATATTTTCTTGAAATTATACAGAAGTTATGAATTTTCTTTTCGTGGGGAAGTGGATAATGACCATTTGTTTTGGTCTACCAACGAAACACAAAATTGACATATATTTTGTCGACTCAGGTGGAATGTGCCGATCCATGTTGATGCTGCGAGTGGTGGATTTATAGCACCTTTTCTTCACCCTGAGCTTGAATGGGACTTCAGGCTACCATTGGTGAAGAGCATCAACGTGAGTGGGCACAAATATGGCCTTGTCTACCCTGGTGTTGGATGGGTCATTTGGCGGAGCAAAGACGATTTGCCTGAAGAACTTATCTTCCATATAAACTACCTGGGAACAGATCAGCCAACGTTCACACTGAACTTCTCCAAAGGTTAGTATTGTTCAGTAATTCTGCATGATTTCTTTGTGATGTTCCAACCACTAAGTGCATGGCTACATTGTGCAGGTTCTAGCCAGATAATTGCGCAATACTACCAACTGATACGCCTAGGCTTCGAGGTACGCGTCAGCCTTCATTCTCCTCATTTGCAAGCTACATTAAATTTTGGCCTAATATGAAATTTTGCTGTGTGCTACTACATATATGCATGAATGATTGAAGGAGAACGTTTGTTCATAAGTGCTGTATTGGTGTTACTTCTTCACAGGGATATAAGCACATCATGGAGAATTGCCAGTTGAATGCAGCCACACTGAGGGAGGGCATCGAGGCAACTGGCCGATTCGACGTCCTGTCCAAGGAGGACGGCGTGCCCCTAGTCGCTATCAGGCTGAAGGACAGCACCAAATTCAGCGTGTTTGACATCTCCGAGAACCTGAGGAGGTTTGGCTGGATAGTGCCGGCCTACACCATGCCCGCAGACGCTGAGCACGTCGCCGTCCTCCGTGTCGTCATCAGGGAGGACTTCAATCGGAGCCTCGCCCATCGGCTCCTCACCGACATCAACAAGATCCTCGAGGAGCTGGACGCCCACGCGACCCATGCCATTAAGATCAGTACGGCCACCGCGACGCAAACAGGTGAGAGCGCTGAAGACGTTGTGGTAACAAAGAAAAGCGTTCTCGACCTCGAGAAGCAGTTCGCCACAGCCTGTCAGGACCTGGTGAAGAAGAAGAAGACTGGAGTCTGCTGAAGGGCGTGCTGAGACGTATGCTCCCCTGACGTTTTCATTGCGTCTATGTATCTATTACTCTCTCCGTTATAGACCATTTTTGTGACATCCTTTTCCGAACGGAGGAAGTATTAATTTATTATTCGTGCAGCGTATTTGAACCGTGAAGACCTGCCTTCTTAATTTGCTGTACGCTGATTCTACACCCTTCCGGCTTGCTTGAGATTAGCGCGCGGCCTATGGTTCTGGACAGGAGACCTGTGATCAAGGTTATGTATTTGTTAAGCGTAACCTGTCTCGAGATGTTCTTCTTATATTATCATTTACATCACTTCTATTTCAGATCAAATAAGGTCGATACATCTATCAACCTTCTAAACATAAAAAACTGGAGCGTCTTTGAACTCTGCTAACAGGCTTTCAGTTGCACTAGATTTAGAGACCTGTGAAACCGTTTTCAAACGGCTGCATCCAGTATGGGTTGCCCTTTCTTTGTTAGCTGGTTCCATAGAATCATGTACGGACTTTAGTCATAGAGATAACTCTTAAAAGAGGAAGCTCTTGATTTCTTAAGCACAAAACATTTCACATAACCCAAAATAAAGCACACATTCATACTCGGATTTGAATTTTATTGTCTTATCAATTCTGTTCAACCAATTCCCATATTCGTTATATTGGTGTGGTGCCATAGGTTGAAAGACATATGAACAATTTTGGTGCCATAGGTTGGAAGACATATGAACAATTTTGGTGCCATATAAGTTTAGCAAAAGAGAAAGAGATAAAACAAAAGGTGATCTATTTATTCATTTTTGTCACAAAAACAACATGGTTTTACTTTCCTGCCAATTCCTCTTCACCAAATTCTCTTTGTTAGCAACACTTTGGAGAAACTATATGAATGTTCTAATTCCTTCATTCGCCAAAAGTATTTATGAAACATGTATGATTCGCTAAAATTCTTTCTATCCACAACAAAAACAAAGTCTCACAACCACATTTATCAAAATAATCAATAGTTCCACGACTTAACACAAATTTGTGCAGTGTGCTTCCTTCCTACAGCTGATTCTCGTGAAGTGTCCTTCCTTCCTACAGCTGATAGGGAAAAATCGTTGTTTTTACGATCCCTATGTAGAAAGCCCTTTTTCTAGTATTTACTAGAAAATTTGATCCTCTCTTTTTTTCTTTCTATAGTGGAGATAGTCGCACGTAATGACAGATCACGGCCATATTATTAAAAGCTTGCGGTAAGAAGGGGTTTCGTTCTAGTGCCCGGAAATAATATTCCAAAGCTTTTGTATGCTCTCCATTGCTTGTGTGTATAAGGCCTATGTTATAGAGTATATAACTTCGATCATAGAGATCGATTTCTAGTCGCGTAGCTTCAAAATAATTTTGCAAAGCTTCCGCATAATTTCCTTCGGATTGAGCCAACATCCGTTACGGTCGTTCATTCTATTCAAAAAATCTCCGTTCCAAAACCGTACATGAGATTTTCATCTCATACGGCTCCTCTCTTCTGTACATAGTACTAAGCGAAATAATCTATAGAATCAAAATAGAATTAGTCCTGTCTCATTATGAATCGAAAGGGGCTGGTATTTTTCCAAGAAATCTCTAGCCAACCTTCCCGGAAGAGGTTTTTCTTAACACCAACGAATTCTATTAATGCTAGAAGAAAACGATAGCCCCAAGAATTTATTTGTTCTCAACGCCCCCTATTTAGAGGAATTAGCCACTTCAACGATCTTTGATGGTTATAGGGGTATCCAAAGTACAAACCTGATGGTTGTTTGTTATCCCAACCATTCTTCCCAGCCCCGATACCGATCAGGAAAGGGCTAATTTCTAACAAAGTTTTTATCTTGTTGATTCCTTTCCTATTTCTAGGTGTAGTGCTTTTAACCCCTATGCTGCCTACTGGTACTAATAGAGTAGGATTGGCCTGGCCTATAATCCATAACCTATCATGTAGGTGTAACCTTTCGCTCAATACTCAAATCCATAATTGAAGCATCTGAGGCCGCATCAATCGAGGATACACGACAGCAGGAATTGTTAGTTCATCTCACCTTCCCGAAGCGTGGGTTTGCTTTACTAATACTGTTCTCTCTATGCGAACCCCATCTCTTTCTCGGAAGACTGAGGTGTAGGTAGGGCTAAAAAAAAAGAGTCAAATCGCACCATCTCTATAATAAGTAAAGATCATGATCCTTGACGAGCTGATTCGGACGGAAAGAGCTTGATCTCGACGGAGTAGCAGTCTAGTTCTACTACCACCAGCACGGAGAATGGTGATACGTGGGATGGAGTAGTAGCTAGGATCTTCTTGCTTCCATCCCGCGTCCGAAGCCCTGCCAGCTCCGCTACCTAGGAGTGAGTATCTACCTATCCGTGTCAAAAGATCTCTTCATTGAAAAGCAACTGCGACGTGACCGTGCTGCTATGGATGGAGTAGTAATTGTCTGCGGTGCTCGCCGTGGGCTCCCGCGGCCGCACCGCCCCGCTAGACGGATCGACGGACGGACCAGATCAGGCCTGAGATTCTGGCCCCCACGCGATGTTTACGAGGGGGGCCGCGCTGTCCGTCCGGAGTGTTCCGTCTCCGCGGCAAAGCCTTTGATTGCTCTGCATGGCTTCAATTATTGCCTCTCCAGACGGTGGCCCGTGGGCGACCCACGTGACAAGTGCCAGAACGACGTCGCCGTGTCCATGGAGTCCTTGGACACCGCCGAAGCAAGATAAGCCCAAGCGAGCGCGGGGCACACGCAGAAGCAGGGAAATGGGCAGCAGGACGGACGGCAAAACAGATGGAAGCATGGTGCCCATTGACGTCAAGCCGGATGCGCTCGCTCGTGCCAGTGCCAGTGCCAGGGCATGGAGCAGAGAAGCACGGGCAAGCAACAAGACAGCACTGTGTGCTGCCGCGCCCGCCCGCCCGCCCGTCGTGGCCCCCACGCTCACCGTACGGCTCGCCCCGTGCCGACCGCGGCATTAAACCGTGCTGCATGTGGTGTGCCCGCGTGAGGGATAGGGACGTGCCCGGAGCAGTAGCAACAGCAGCTAGCACTGGCATATGTAACGATCAACACCATGCATGATGCTCCATGATTCAAAGAGAGCAAACGAACCGCCTAAAGACATTTGGAGCATGCCTGACCAAAAAAGCCTCGGCGTCCAAACACGATTTTGGTCTGACACTTACAGAGTTGGAGAACCGCTGGGCTGCGCCGGATGAAACCACGTGTGATGCCACGTTGGCCTTCCACTTACGGGCCACGCCTGTCACTGAGACACGATGCTGAGTGCGGTCGATCAGCTGAATTAATGGCGAACGGCGTGTTGGTTTCCCAGTCGGGTGCAGTGAGGCGTCGTTTCACCTCTCTGCAGCGACAAAGCGTCTGCGCCACGGTGGCGTCAATGCAGACGAGCACGCCTTTTGAAGCGTCACAGTAAATGGGGTGGCAGGCGGGCCGGTGACCGGAGTTAAGGCACGCTCATCTGCTCGCCTCCCCGGTCGCCATATAGAGGCGGGCTCCTCGCTGTCTCCACCCCAACACTACACTTTCTCCACCACCTAACCATGGCTCCTCCCCGGCGCGACTGTGCTCCCTTGACGGAGGAGGAACTTGCCCGTCTCCGGGAGGCGACGTAGTGCTGCAGGGAGCGCTGGTCTGAGCAGCTGATGCTCGTTGCATTGCGCGACGCTCGCCTCCGCACAATTCGGCCGTTGTCGAACGACCACAAAGAGGGCTAATCCGCCCACGCTCCTCCACCATCGGTGGACCTGCTCACGGAGACGGAGGTGCGGGAGCTCATCCGCACCAACACACCGGTGCCGGCGAGCAGCCGCCTCCCCAAGGGGTGGACGATGATATCAGCTCACGTTCCGGTTGCACGTCGGCTCACCGGCCAGGCGCGCCTCGACTACATCGACATGTGTATGCAAACCATGCCACCGGAGCTATACGACAAGGCACGGTACAAGCTGAACTCGGCGTACTGGGGCGTGGAGATCGAGATGGAGCACGCCTACAGCCTCAGCGCCTTCTTTGCCCGCTAGCCGCCTGCGAGCAGCTGGTTTGACTCCGAGGACGACGTATTCACCAACATCTCCGACGAGGACTTTGTGGCGGGCATGAAAAGGGAGCGGGTGCGGTATGAGGCGGCGGAGGAGGCTCGATGCGCAAGAGTAGAACATGTTCATGTGCAACGTCCTACGCCGCAACCTCAACAAGAGGCGGAGAAGGTTGAGGGTGATGATGACGATGCCGAGGATTGGCCATCGCCGGAGTGGAACCCAGGCGAGATGCAGCTTGCCATTGAGGCGTCAATAGCCTCCTGCACTGCCGTCCGCCGTGGCCGGCTACCTCAACCGTCTCTGCTCCGGCTGCTGCTGGGCACCTCTGGCACCGTTGGTCGGCGCCTGCCCTAAGTGTCAGTGCCCGGCGTGCCACCCTACTAGTTAGGTCTAGCTCTAGGTATTAGTTTGAATGAATTATGTCTACTTTAGATGAATTATGTTTAGTTGAACGAAATTTTAATGAAATCTATGTATTTTCATGTTTAAATGTTGATTTGAAATATTATTTGGCCGCCGTGAGTGGGGAGCGCCGTCGCCCATAGCCAGTAGGTCGGACGGCCTTTGGGCAGCCATTTGGGCGCCGCGAGTGGAATTCGCTGACCTCAGCGTCGTAGCCTTGCTACCCAAGGACGAAAATATGGTTCAGATTCACGAGTATCGACATATTATACTTATATTCACATAAGTGCGTACAAAGGGGGGGGGGGAGAGAGAGTTCCAAGTAGGGAATTGATGACCCACAAGTATAGGGGGTGTATCGCAGTACTTTCGATAAATAAGAGTGTCGAACCCAACGAGGAGCAGAATGTGCTGGCAAGTAGTATTGATCAAGAATTAACTGTAAAAGCTAGCAGACAGGTTTTCAGTAGTATTCGAAACAGCAGGTAAAAACAGTGCAAGTAAATAAACGAGCGCGGCAACAAATGCAGCGAGTGGCCCAATCCTTTTGAGTGCAAAGGACAAGCCGAGTGTGTTGCTTATAAGAGACAAATGTTCCTGAGGACACATGGGAATTTCGTCAAGTGCTTTCGCTTCGTGCAACTAGTTAATCTTCATTGTTTTGATAAGTGTTGTGTGGGTGAATCTATGCTAACGCACCGCGCTTCCTAGGACTAATACGCACTTGTGATTATACCCCCTGCAAGCATCCGCGAATGCAGAAAAGTAATTAAGATAAATCTAACCACAACTTTAAACTCTGAGACCCTACGCTCCCTCGTGCACCATCTTACTAACGGGGGTTCAGGTTTCTGTCACTCCGGCAACCCCTCAACTAGCAAGCTAGGTACACAATGCATTCCCCTAGACCCATAAAGGTGAAGTGTCATGTAGTCGACGTTCACATGACACCACTAGAAGAATGACACCACAACTTAAATATCAAACCATTAAATATTAACGCAGCATTATTTCACTACTAACAACATGACTTCCCCATGTCCTCAAGAACTACAAACTACTCACAAGACATCATATGGATCATGATCAGAGATGATATGGCAATGAATAACAATCTGGACATGAACACTAATCCACGAAACAAACTCAATAGCATCAATAACAAGGAGTAATCAACACCGGGAGAGTCTCCCCAATGAACTAGACAAGGTACAACCCTAGATGTTACATCAAGATGGATGTGGAGTCGGTGGAGATGATGGTGATGGCGCAGTGGATGGTGGTGATGATGATCCCGATGAAGTCCAGCGTGATGACGATGACGATGGCGATGATTTCCCCTCTCCGGGAGGGAATTTCCCCGGCAGGATCTCCCTGCCAGAGAGCTCTTTCTCTCTCGGTGGTTTTCGTCCCGTGGAGGCGGCGGAATATTTCGTGGACGTCCCCCCGTGCTTAGGTTTTCGGGAGCCTGATATACGCGAAGAGGCAACCTGGGGGGTGGACCCAGGTGGCCACGCCATAGCTGGGCGCGGCCCACAGGCCAGCCGCGCCCACGTGTGGCGTGGGGCCCACCTGGCTGCCTCCTTTTGGCTGCCTCCGGCATCTGACATTATAAGACCCCCAGAATTGGTTTCGTGATTTTTGGAGTTCCGCTGATATGCTGACTAGACGACGCTTTTTCCAGCAGAAACCTGACTCCGGAAGGATAATTCCCAATAATCATCAAACATGCAAAATAAGGCAAAATAATATAAGTATCATGTATTAATATGAAATATAAGGATAGATAATGACAAATTATGATATAAAATAGTGATGCAAAATGGACGTATCAACTCCCCCCAAGCTTAGACTCGCTTGTCCCCAAGCGAAAACTGAGCTCAGTAAACAAGTCCACATGTTTATGGAGTGAAGTGTCGATAATAAAGAATACGGATAAGAAGCATCACTATTTACTCAGCTAAACAAGTCATTTTAAATAGCAGTCTCTACACATTCTACTTAACTTGGAACAAGTAATGAAACAACCACAAATAAAGGTACATTAAGCAAACCAATTGGATGTGGCAAACTGTGTTCTTGGTCAGAGAACAATCAACATTCTAACTTATCTTTCAAGAAGAGTCTTTATACTAGAGCTATATTGCAGAAATAGAGTTGCTCAATCATCACTGTTCCTTTCACATTCCAAAGAAAACTGTCAAAGTCATATTCTCAAAGATAAAACTTCATGTGCTCAAGCAAAGTAGACAAAACATGATAGGAAATATTATGAACTATAAATGATTGTATCTATAACAATTCGAGTGCTTGCTCGGGATAGAGGGAATAGGTTTACTGACTCAACAATAAATAAATGATAGGCCCTTCGCAGAGGGAAGCAGGGATTAACACGTGTGCTAGAGCTTTTTAGTTCCCGAAGGCATAGAGAGTGTAAAAATATTGCTTTGAGAGGTGTATGCTATTGGTCAACAAATCAGTGGTAGAATCCTTGTCATCTTCCATACTAATTAACTTTTAGAGCGGTTCCGAGAGTTTATAGAACTGCACTTGTAACAAGCACTTATTGATGACACTCCTCCCAACCATTTCTTTCCACAAACCATGGCTTGACCGAATCCTCGGTTGCCGACCAACAATCACTGTGGAGGAGTGTCTATTTATTTATTTATAGGGTGGACTAACCAGCTCTTTTAATGCAAAATAAAAGGTGGAGAAACAGATGAAGCTGCCAATCCTTGTAAATCAGTTAGCATGGAAGATGACACATCTGCTACCACGTCCTTATGAGCTTGGTGAACAGTGACACAAAAAGGGATATAATAATAGTTTTGAATAGTTAAAGGTAGCACACGAGAAAATGTACTTGGAGTAGTGCGAACACTACATGATAGGTAGTTATGGTGGACACGAATGGAGTGCTTTGGTTCAGGGTTTTGGATGCACGAGAAGTATCTCCTCTCAGTACAAGGTTTTTAGGCTAGCAAGGTTTAGTAGCAAGCACAAGAATTGAGAGAGACAAACACTTATAGATCTAATAGAACAACCATGCTATCTACTTTGTGGGCACAAAACACTTTAATTCAAGAATAATAAACTCATTGGCCAACAAAGAGGAAAACAATAGGGATAATGTTATTGCAACCAGTTCCCTCTTTTCTACTTAAGTGTAAAAAAGTATTGATACTACTGACCAGTCTAAGTTTGCCACAACCAACTAAATTTACTTGCTGCACCCAAAGTGATGCCAATACTAATGTAACAAGATCAGCATATGACAAAGGACTTGCTGGCTAAAATAAAGTTTGCAGAAAGTAAAGATAAAGCTTCTCATTAATATTCCATCACAATAAACCTCACACCAACGGATACAACGATAACCAACTAAGGAGTGATACTCCACATTGCAAACTATCTCATATGATAACTTCTCTACTCATAGTACTAAGCAAAAATATTAAGACAAAGATAAAGATGGTGATACTGAAAACACCCCCCCCCCAAGCTTGAAACAAGCTGGGAGTGTGTTGTTACCCATGGTGAATTACTCCCTTGGCGGTGATGGTGGTGGCGCCCCTCTAATGAGCTTCTCGGCAAGCTCCATTAACTCATCAACTCTACCAATGAGGGTGCGGACAAGCTCTGAATTCTGCTCAATGCGGTTCATCAACCTGTCAGAGGGTGAATCCCAGCTTTTGGAGTTGTTACCCCACTTCTGTTCAGCTTTGGAGCTCCCTTTTCCTCCTCAGCATCTTGGTCTTTCAGATCTTTCTTCAGGCCCTCCTTGTCAGGGTTGTTGGAGGCGACCATGGTGCTCTAGACTTCTACAACCCTGGCAGAAACAGCTCGAAAACAAACGCGACGAAAACACGAGATACGGACCTCGGGAGATCCGGTAAATATATAGCAGAAAATAACGCGTGAAAAGGAAAGCACAGGGCGAAGCGGAGTCGGAGGGGGTCTCCGAGGCGACCACGCCATAGCTGGGCGCGGCCCAGGTGGGGCCCGCGCCCTGCTGTGGCGTGGTGCCCTCGGGCACCTCCTCCGGCACTTATTCGTCTTGATATTTCCAAAATTGTATAAATATAACTAATATAAAAGTTTCGAAGTAAAACGCGGACTTTTTCTTACCGAAATTCATACCTACTTCAAATCAGACTCTGCAGTTTCCTGTTTCTGAGTTTTAATAAATTCCTCCGGAGATACCATTTGAATAATATCAACATTTTCATTATAAGATTCTCCAGAAATATAATGTTTAAGTCTCTGCCCATTAACAACTTGAGGTTTGTCACCGTCAAGTGAATTAATTTTTATTGCACCAGAACGATAAACTTCTTCCACAATGTAAGGTCCTTCCCATTTTGAGAGTAATTTTCCTGCAAAAAATCTGAGACGAGACCTATACAATAAAACTTTATCACCTATGCAAAATTCTCTTTTTAAAATTCTCTTGTCATGCCATCTCTTAACTTTCTCTTTGAAAAGTTTAGCATTTTCATATGCTTCACTTCTCCATTCATCTAGAGAGCTTAACTCTAGCAACCTTTTCTCACCAGCTAATTTGAAATCTCTATTAAGCTCTTTGATTGCCCAATAGGCCTTGTGTTCTAATTCTAGAGGTAAATGACAAGCTTTTCCATAAACCATTTTATAAGGAGACATGCCCATAGGATTTTTATATGCTGTTCTATAAGCCCACAAAGCATCATTAAGCTTTCTAGCCCAATTCTTTCTAGACCTATTGACAGTCTTTTGCAAAATCAACTTAATTTCTCTATTTGATAACTCTACTTGACCACTAGTTTGAGGATGATACGGTGAAGCAATTCTGTGATTGACACCATATTTAGCAAGAGTTTTTCTAAAACCACCATGAATAAAGTGTGAACCACCATCAGTCATGAGATATCTAGGCACACCAAACCTCGAGAAAATAACATCCTTAAGCATTTTTAAGGAAGTCTTACCATCAGCACTAGAGGTTGGTATAGCCTCTACCCACTTAGTAACATAATCAACAGCAACTAGAATATGAGTATAACCATCTGAAGCGGGAAAAGGACCCATAAAGTCAAATCCCCAACAATCAAAAGGTTCAATAACAAGAGAATAATTCATAGGCATCTCATTACGTCTACTAATATTCCCAACTCTCTGACATTGATCACAGGTCAAAACAAATTTTCTTGCATCTTTAAAAAGAGTAGGCCAATAAAAACCTGATTGTAGAACCTTTTGTGCAGTTCTATCTCCGGCGTGATGTCCTCCATAAGCACTACCATGGCATTTATCCAATATTTCCTTCTGCTCATGCTCTGGAACACATCTTCTCATAATACCATCAACTCCTTCTCTATATAAATGTGGGTCATCCCAAAAATAATGCCTCAAGTCACAGAAGAATTTCCTCCTTTGCTGATAAGTAAAAGTTGGAGGCAAATACTTGGCAACAATAAAGTTAGCATAATCAGCATACCAGGGACAATCATTCGAATTTACCTTTATAGAAGCCAACTGCTCATTTCGAAAATTGTCATCAACAGGAATAGGATCATGCATTATATTTTCTAATCTAGACAGATTATCAGCAACAGGATTTTCAGCACCTTTTCTATCAACAATATGCAAATCGAACTCTTGTAACAGGAGAACCCATCTAATAAGTCTAGGCTTAGCATCCTTCTTATCCATAAGGTATTTAATAGCAGCATGATCAGTATGAATAGTTACCTTAGAATCAACAATATAAGGTCTAAACTTATCACAAGCAAACACTACTGCTAAAAATTCCTTCTCAGTAGTAGCATAATTCTTTTGAGCTGCATCAAGAGTCTTACTAGCATAATGAATAACATTTAACTTTTTATCTACTCGCTGTCCTAAAACAGCACCTACAGCAAAATCACTAGCATCACACATAATTTCAAATGGTAAAGTCCAGTCTGGTGGTTGAACAATAGGAGCAGTTATTAAAGCCTTCTTCAAAATTTCGAATGCCTCTTTACACTCGTCATCAAAAACAAATGGAACATCCTTTTGAAGAAGATTGGTAAGTGGCTTTGAAATTTTAGAGAAATCTTTAATAAACCTTCTATAAAAACCAGCATGACCAAGAACACTACGAATACCTTTCACATCTCGGGGGCATGGCATTTTCTCAATTGCTTCCACTTTAGCTCTATCAACTTCAATACCTCTTTCAGAAATTTTATGCCCAAGAACAATGCCTTCATTAACCATAAAATGGCATTTCTCCCAATTAAGAACAAGATTGGTTTCTTCACATCTCTGCAAAACTTTGTCAAGATTGTGCAAACAGTTATCAAAAGAAGTTCCATAGACGGAGAAATCGTCCATGAAGACTTCCACAATTTCTTCACAAAAACCGTGAAAAATAGCAGACATGCATCTCTGAAAAGTAGCAGGAGCATTACATAAACCAAAAGGCATACGTCTATAAGCATAAGTACCATAAGGACAGGTAAAAGTGGTTTTCTCCTGATCTTCCTTTCTAACAGCTATTTGGGAAAAACCAGAATAACCATCAAGGAAACAAAAATGAGTTTTCTTAGACAACCTTTCTAACATCTGATCAATAAAAGGCAAAGGATAATGATCTTTCTTAGTAACCTTATTGACCTTACGAAAATCAATGCACATTCTATAACCAACTACAACTCTCTGAGGAATAAGCTCATCATTTTCATTAGGCACAACAGTTATTCCTCCTTTCTTAGGAACACAATGAACAGGACTAACCCATCTACTATCAGCAATAGGATAAATTATACCTGCTTCAAGAAGTTTTAATACCTCATTTCTTACCACTTCCTTCATCTTAGGAATTAAACGACGTTGATGCTCAACAACAGGCTTGGCATCAGGCTCAATATTAATAGCATGCTGACATATAGCAGGAGAAATCCCTTTTAAATCATCAAGAGTATAGCCCATTGCGCCTCTATGTTTCTTCAGAACTTGCAATAATTTTGCTTCTTCATCTCCTGAAAGTTTAGAACTAATAATAACAGGATATATTTTCTTATCATCAATATGAACATACTTAAGATTATCAGGTAAAGGCTTAAGATCAAAAACAGGGTCTTCTTTAGGAGGGGGCGCAATTCCCAGGTCCTCCACAGGTAAATCAAAGCATTTGAGGTTGACGCAGAAAGATGTCGTCAATCTCCCTTCTTTCTTCTGCAAAAACTTCACTTTCGTGGTCTTCCAAAAATTGCTGCAAAGCATTGTTAGGACCAACAGCAATAGAAGCAAGCTGTTCAACTTGAAAGTTCTCATTAGGCATTTCAGGTTCATAATGATTCTTAGCAAATTTTGAAAAATTAAACTCATAAGACTCTCCATCGAATCTAGTAAATTTTTCTCTTTTTGACAGTCAATAATAGCACCACAAGTATTCAGGAAAGGTCTACCAAAAATAATAGGACAAGAGTCACTAGCAGCAGAACCGAGAACTAAGAAATCAGCAGGGTATTTAGTCTTACCACATAAAACTTCAACATCTCTGACAATGCCAACTGGACAGATAGTTTCCCTATTAGCAAGCTGAATAACCACATCAATATCTTCCAATTCGCAAGGATCAATTTCCTTCCTGATTTCCTTGTAGAGAGCATAAGGGATAGCGCTGGAACTAGCACCAATATCACAGAGACCATAATAACAATGCTCACCTATTTTAACAGAAAGCACAGGAACACTAGGCTTTCGAGCTCTTTTAGGATGTGTAACCATGTTAGAAGCTTCTTCACAAAACACAATATGACCTCCTTCTACATTTTCAGTTACAAGTTCCTTAACCATAGCTACTTCATGTTCTACACTAATTTGCTCATCAGGTTCCCTAGGTTTACGTTCACTTTTGCTAACCACACTAGCCAAAATAGAGTGTTCTTTTACTTTAACAGGAAAAGGTATTTTTTCAATATAGGGTTCTGGTATAATGCGATCAACAGTTTGAACTTCAACATTTTTAGCAAGAGCAAATTAGCATTATCTTCATAAGGTTCATGATACTTTTCCCAACCTTGTCTAGGAATATCGAGATACGAGGCAAAGGCCTTAAAGTAATTAACAACAACTTGAGAATCAAGACCATAAGTAGCATTAAAATTACGAAAACTATCAGTCTCCATAAAGGATTTAATGCATTCGAAATCATAATTTATACCTGACTCCCTACCTTTGTCGTTCTCCCATCCTTCAGTATTTTCCTGGATACGATCAAGAAGATCCCATTTATCTTCATCCTTCATACGAGTGAATGACCAAGAACAAGAAGTGTCCAATAAATCTTTATCATGATAGGAAAGTCTTGCATAAAAGTTATTGATGACAATATTACTTGGAATCCCATGAACAGGGCATTTGAGCATTAATAATTTCAATCTCCCCCAAGCTTGGGCAATACTTTCTCCCTCATAAGGCCAAAAAGTGAATATAGAATTCCGATCCTTATGAATCTCACTTGGAGGATAAAACTTGTAATAAAAGAGAGGGACAATTTCAGCCCAGCTCAATGAAGGACCATTCTTCAGCAGACTATACCATTCAGCAGCTCTGCCATCCAGCGACAGAGTAAATAATTTCCTTTTAATAATGTCCATCGAAATACCTGCACACTTGAACAAACCGCATAGTTCATGTATATAAAGCAAATGATTACCAGGATGAACAGTTCCATCATAGCGGTTATCCATAATACGTCCAACAATTTTCGTAGGTATTTTAAATGGAACAATCTCAGCAGATGGAGGATCATCTACTACCGTAGCAGTGGTAGTAGTCCTCCCAAACAGCGAACCAAATGGATTTGACTCCATAACAGTCATTACAGTAAATAATTTCCTTACCAATTTCCTTACCAATAGCGCTTCACTCCCCGGCAACGGCGCCAGAAAATAGTCTTGATGACCCACAAGTATAGGGGGTGTATCGCAGTACTTTCGATAAATAAGAGTGTCGAACCCAACGAGGAGCAGAAGGTGCTGGCAAGTAGTTTTGATCAAGAATTCACTGTAAAAGCTAGCAGACAGGTTTTCAGTAGTATTCGAAACAGCAGGTAAAAACAGTGCAAGTAAATAAACGAGCGCGGCAACAAATGCAGCGAGTGGCCCAATCCTTTTGAGTGCAAAGGACAAGCCGAGTGTGTTACTTATAAGAGACAAATGTTCCTGAGGACACATGGGAATTTCGTCAAGTGCTTTCGCTTCGTGCAACTGGTTAATCTTCATTGTTTTGATAAGTGTTGTGTGGGTGAATCTATGCTAACGCACCGCCCTTCCTAGGACTAATACGCACTTGTGATTATACCCCCTGCAAGCATCCGCGAATGCAGAAAAGTAATTAAGATAAATCTAACCACAGCTTTAAACTCTGAGACCCTACGCTCCCTCGTGCACTATCTTACTAACGGGGGTTCAGGTTTCTGTCACTCCGGCAACCCCTCAACTAGCAAGCTAGGTACACGATGCATTCCCCTAGGCCCATAAAGGTGAAGTGTCATGTAGTCGACGTTCACATGACACCACTAGAAGAATGACACCACAACTTAAATATCAAACCATTAAATATTAACGCAGCATTATTTCACTACTAACAACATGACTTCCCCATGTCCTCAAGAACTACAAACTACTCACAAGACATCATATGGATCATGATCAGAGATGATATGGCAATGAATAACAATCTGGACATGAACACTAATCCACCAAACAAACTCAATAGCATCAATAACAAGGAGTAATCAACACCGGGAGAGTCTCCCCAATGAACTAGACAAGGTACAGCCCTAGATGTTACAGCAAGATGGATGTGGAGTCGGTGGAGATGATGGTGATGGCGCAGTGGATGGTGGTGATGATGATCCCGATGAAGTCCAGCGTGATGACGATGACGATGGCGATGATTTCCCCTCTCCGGGAGGGAATTTCCCCGGCAGGATCTCCCTGCCAGAGAGCTCTTTCTCTCTCGGTGGTTTCCGTCCCGTGGAGGCGGCGGAATATTTCGTGGACGTACCCCCCGTGCTTAGGTTTTCGGGAGGCAGATATACGCGAAGAGGCAACCTGGGGGGTGGACCCAGGTGGCCACGCCATAGCTGGGCGCGGCCCACAGGCCAGCCGCGCCCAGGTGTGGCGTGGGGCCCACCTGGCTGCCTCCTTTTGGCTGCCTCCGGCATCTGACATTATAAGACCCCCAGAATTGGTTTCGTGATTTTTGGAGTTCCGCTGATATGCTGACTTGACGACGCTTTTTCCAGCAGAAACCTGACTCCGGAAGGATAATTCCCAATAATCATCAAACATGCAAAATAAGGCAAAATAACATAAGTATCATGTATTAATATGAAATATAAGGATAGATAATGACAAATTATGATATAAAATAGTGATGCAAAATGGACGTATCAGGAATACCGCACAGAACCAATTCAAAACCAGGAACTTGGTCTAATATAGTAAAAAATCAACTCTCTCTGCAACAACTAATTGTCAATCTAAAAATCACAGCTCTGAACAATGTCCTAGGTGGGTAATTAAGGAAGACCTCGGGGTATTTTGTCCAGCTTGTGAGGGTGGCTGAAACCAAGTCTACATATGTGACGGATTATATTTTATGGTTCTACTTGGCTTTGTGTATTTTGTTGATCTAAACTTCTAATTGTATTACTTCCGTCAATATAGTTGGTTAAATATGCGAGGACATGTTTCTCAGTTGTTAAAACAATGGTTGAGAGACCTCTTAGAAGATGCCAATTTGCAGAGAAATGAAATCATAATGCTAAGTATGGACGAAAAATTACAACAATATATGCGAGAAATAGAAAAAAAAGAGAAAATCATTGTGGATTATTTTTATAGTCTCGGCATATTCTATGTTGCTATATACTACTTTACTACACCAATTAGGAGAGGGAACAATCATATTTGAAGTCACGACAACATTTGATCATTGGATTTATCACTTGTTTTTACGACATGGCAGAAACACACAATGTTATCAACGCGGTACAACGCTCTTCCGCGTTCTTATGACTTGCGCAAGGAAATGCTTTAGAATGCAACTACGTGATCCATGGTAACGGATACAATAAGGTGTACTACCTAGCAGATGGTATCTATACCGAGTGATCTACATTCGTAAAGACAATCTTGAACCCAAGGAAATAAAAGTTTGCTTTATATTATAAACAAGAAAGTGGTAAGAAGGATGTGGAGAGAGCATTTGGTTTGCATCAACCTTGATGGACAATTGTTCGGCACCTGCTAAAAAATATGGCGCTGACATAATTATGAATAATGAGCGTACGATAGTCCCTGGAAAAAAAACGTCTCGCCCCCCCCTCGAGGGCGATGGGGCCTTCCCAGCCGCCGCGCCCCTCCTCCACCCCCTCCCCCGTTGCCGCCGCCGGCAGGGGTAGTTGGGCCAAGCCCGGGCGACGGCGGCCTTTCCTTCCCCGTGTCCTAGAGGGCCGGACAGGGCCTCTCCCTCCTTGGCGGCTGTGCTCTTCGGGAGTCCAGGGTCCGGCGCGGCCTGGTGGGTATGGTGGCGGTGTCTTCCTGCGGCGGAGCTCCATGGCAGAGGTCACCGGCTTGGCCCTGGTCTGGACACCTCGGCCCCATATGGGCTTGGGCGGGCTCAGACGGGCCTGAGCGGGCCGAGTGCTGCGGCTAAAGGACTCTCTGGAGGTGGTGGCGACGACTGTGTCTGGGACTGCGACAGCGGCGTTGCAGCCTGCCTATTGAAACAGGGCGGCCGGGGCTTTACGGGCCCACCTGGGCTTGGCCGGACCCCGCTAGGGACTAGAGTGCCCCCACTGCTGTTCGATCGATGACTGCCTCTCGGCGGTGGAGGTGGGTGCCTCCCGCGTGGCTGCGAGGCTGCTGTTCGGTCGATGACTGCCTCTCGGCGATGGAGGTGGGTGCCTCTCGCGTGGCTGCGAGGCTGCTGTTCATCGTCCCGACGATGTCGTGTGCTGCTGCCTTCAGGCCGCTCGCCAGTATCACGAAGTGATAGATGAGGGTGACTCAAGATCGGCGTGACGCGGGTTGGTGGATGGCGATGCTAGGTGGTGGTGCTCCCTTGCATCAGAGTGTTTTTGTGGATAGGCGTCGGGAGAAATCCCTGTCAGCGAGTCTGACCTTGACGCGTGCTGATGGTCCCGAAGAGCAAGGCCTTGATACCTGCAAAAGTAAACGGGATTAGTTTGAGACTCCAAGTGCAGAGTGTGTAGTAAGTGGAAGACAGTTTTCCCCACGGGGGGGTGACTCGAGGGTTTAATATCGAACTCTCAGGGAATCTGAAGTGGTAGATTTATCTTCTTATCCTTCTTTTGGTTACCTACAAAACAAGGTTAGATGTTTTGATCCTCAACCTCACCTGTGGTTGTCAAGCACAAGGTGTAAGAATGATATCAGGATAGTTATGCAATGCAAACAAGAAATAAATATGCAATGATGGTGGATGCAATGGTAAATGATATTTTTGGGTTTTTGAATGATGTATGCAAGATGAAAAGTATTTTTGTATTTTCGGATTTAATGATGGCTGAAAATACAAAAGTGGTATATGGTGTTGGAAAGGTGTTTCTTATGATTAAAAATGGACTGGGGTTCATGGTTTCAGAAATGCACTCTCTCTTTATAAAGTGGTAGACAATGGAACACACACAGTTAACATATGAGATTGCAACACAGGGTTTGATAACAAGTTACTTAGATATATGGGCATCACGTCCTAACATAGAGATCTTTTGGTTATTAACCTCTCTTATACTCCACCAAGATGCGAACCAAATCATAACACCTCAGTAATTAAGATAACTCAGAGTATAGCATTAAGTATCATGACATGAAGTGAAAATAAGAACATGCTAGATCTAGTCATGGAGTAGTGGCAATGGTCACGCCCACATCCCGGTAGCATGGTATTTTAGTTTATCCCTAGTGAGGTAACAAAGTAAGGTAAAGATACCAAAGTGGATCGCAGAACTTTCTCTCACGTTCACTGCACTAGCCACCCCCGTTACTCCAACTAATGCACACGTTCCCCCACACACGCTCTCATAAACATGCTTGATCAAAACAAGTAGACAAGAACGGGGTACATAATATGCATCTATACTCATAACTGAAACAAACATTGCAATCTCAAACATATATTAACTCATAAAGATCCACCACAAAAGTATTACAACGGTGACCGTAATCATGTTCAGCAGCTCATACGGTGCTAATTAGTGAAGCTCAAGAGAGGAGAGATACATAAGTTACTTCCACAAACCCATAGTCCAGAGGTGGACTACTCCCTCTTCATCATGGAGACGGTGGAGAAGTCGATGGAGAAGATGGAGACCATGCCGGCAGCGCCCCGCCGGAGTTTTCCCCCTCCAATCTGCAGCTCCTGATCTCCGTTTTGGTGTTTCTGTGTTTGTGCGGCGCTCCTTCCAGAGAACGTCGGGGGACCTTTTTTATAGGCATTTTTAGGTCAAAACGAAGGCGGAGGACGAAAGATCGACGGCAGCGGAGCCACGAGGGCCAAATGGGTGGGTCCCACGCGGCCATAGTACCTGGCCACGTGGGCCACCCCCGTTTGGTCCTCGGACCTCCGTTTGTTCGCTTCCTTCGCCCACAGGACTTCTTCCTTCCAAATATTGATGCCCGTAAATTTCCTGGTGATTTCGTTGACGTTTGGGTCCCTGAAACATTAAAATAAGAAAACGGGGTTTTCTGCCTGTGCAGTGTTAATTCCATAAAAATAGGAAATAAATGAATATTCCCAAAAATCATTATAAAACATTGATATAACCCTTATATGATGCAAAAATGATTGGAATATAAGCAATTAAAGTGCAAAGTTCATGTATGCGTTTTACATGCATCAACATCCCCAAGCTTAATCCATGCTCGTCCTCGAGTATGAAGATGATAAAACTAACATGGACTTTGCAATTTAATACTTAACAATGAATATCAAAGATGATTACTATTGCTACATATAGTCAAACGATTCATTCTTCAAAGGAGTAGCAATATGCAAATAGTTTATGAAGTGATATCAAATATTCAAGACAAGGATGTTCATTGATAGTTCACAAAGTGTAACATGGTAGCAAGTATTATGGAACACATGTATGCATAATGATAAGTAGAACATCCTACAATGGTCATAGAGTGTAGATGAAAATCTGAATATGATAGGTGTACACTTTGAAAAGATGTATATGTGAGTAGAGGTAAAACATGCATAAGTTTCATCCAACTTCCAAACTCTTCTACTTAAGTTAATGATTGCAATAAGGTATTAATTGGTGTCAAGCTCTCATTGCCCCTATCATAGCATCCTGAATGATTAAGGTTAAAGTGAAAGCAAATATGAGTAGTGTGCTTGATAAAGAATGGGTTGAATGTCTCATGCCCCTTGAATACAAGTACTTACACCATGTGTTACTCAACTTGGGAAACAAAGCAAGTTCAATTAAATATCATTGTAAGCATAATAGTATCATCAAGAGCGTCAACTGGGGTACCTCTTGTCCCAAGATATGGAACAAGCCCATATCAAAATGACAAGACAAACAAACAAAATGAACAATCTCAACACCCTTTTTATTTACCATTTGGAATAGTTTTTATTGCAAGGTGTATCACAGAAGGTTTACCATAGTATGTAAGTAACTAATTTTTGTGTGTTTTTGATAAAGAGAGCAAACAAGACTAAATAAAAATAAACTAAGCAGGACAAATAACAAAGTAAAGAGATTGGGTGTGAGAGACTCCCCTTGCAGAAGCAATTCGGTTTTCCCGGCAACGGCGCCAGAAAACGTGTTGCTAGCGCTAGGTTGACGAGTAAATATCTCCCCGGCAACAGCACCGGAAACAATGCTTGTACGTCACACGTCAGTTGGGAACCCCAAGAGGAAGGTATGATGAGTGTAGCAGCAAGTTTTCCCTCAGTATGAAACCAAGGTTTAATCGAACCAGTAGGAAAACGAGGTTTGCTTCGAAGGTGTTGGTGAAGAAGTGTAGTGCGGCGCAACACCAGGGATTCCGGTGCCAACGTGGAACCTGCACAACACAATCAAATTACTTTGCCCCAACTTAACAGTGAGGTTGTCAATCTCACCGGCTTGCTGAAAACAAAGGGTTAAACGTATCGAATGGAAGATGATGTTTGTTTGCATAAAACAGTAGAGAACAATGATTGCAGTAGATTGTATTTCAGATGTAAAAGAATGGACCGGGGTCCACAGTTCACTAGTGGTGTCTCTCCAATAAGATAACTAACATGCTGGGTAAACAAATTACAGCTGGGCAATTGACAATTGATAAGTGCATATAACATGCATGTGTGAGCTGTGGTGTCTACTATGAGATTCATTTGGGCATTACGACAAAGTACATAGACCGCTATCCAGCATGCATCTATGCCTAAATAGTCCACTTTCCGGTTAACATCCGTACCCCTTCCAGTATTAAGTTGCAAGCAACAGACAATTGCATTAAGTAATGTGCGTAATGTAAACAATACATTCATCCTTGAATAAAGCATTGTTGTTTTACCCCTAGTGGCAACAACACATCTACAACCTTAGAACTTGCTGTCACTATCCCAGGTTAAATAGAGGTTGAACCCAACTATCATGCATAAATACCCCCTCTTGGAGTCACAAGTATTCACTTGGCCAAGGCTTCAACAAGTAACGGAGAGCATGCAAGATCACAAATGACATAGACATGATAATATATATTCAGCTCCACATAGGTATCAATATAAGTCAGATTCCAGCAAACACAACATGTAGCATTACAATAAGATGATCTTGATCATGATAGGCAGCTCACAAGATCTAAACATGATGGCACAAGTGGAGAAGACAACCATCTAGCTACTGCTATGGACCCATAGTCCAAGGATGAACTACTCACGCATCACTCCGGAGGCGGGCATGGCGATGTAGAGCCCTCCGGTGATGATTCCCCTCTCCGGCAGGGTGCCGGGAAGAGCTTCAGAAACCCCCCGAGTTAGGGTTGACGACGACGGCGGCAGCGAATATGTTCTGGATGAAAGGCTCGGTGTTTTAGGGTTTTCACGCCTCGGGGAATAAATAGGCGAAGGGGCGATGTCGGCGGACCCCCGAGGGGCCCAAACCACAGGCTGGCGCGGCTAGGCCCACTGCCGCGCCGCCGGGTGGTTTGGCCACATCGTGGCTCTCCTCCGTCTCTCCTTCGGACTCCGTGTACGTGTTGGAAAAATAGGGACTTGGCCTTTTGTTTCGTGCAATTCCGAGAATATTTCCAGAAGTAACTTTCTGAAACCAAAAATAGCAGAAAACAGGGAACTGGCACTGTGGCATCTTGTTAATAGGTTAGTCCCAGAAAATGCATAAAAGTGATATGAAGTGTATACAAAACATGTAGCAATTGGTATAATATAAGCGTGGAACAGCAGAAATTATGGATACGTTGGAGACGTATCAGCGGACCAGGCGTCTCTCTAACCATTTACACAAACTCATTTAAACTCACTCTATTTCCGCATTTATTTCAACATGATAAGCATCCATAGACAAAAGCACATGATATCAACTAAATGAGATGAACAGCGTGTTGAAAGCTTGCCATGTGACAGCACATATGGGCTAACTTCCAACCTAAAACATTCATCAAGCCACAAACATCATAATCTTAATCACAATGGGTCAAGTTTTATTAATGCAAATAAAAGAACATTGTGCATCAAGTTCGTGAGAGCTATATAACCAAAAAAAAATTCCATTGCAATCAATAACATAAACATTTTCATTCAGAGGTAAGATAACACAACCAACATGTTAAACATACTCGGAATAGCATAAAGCCAATAGGTAGATATGGTGGACTCACTGGAATAACTTTGGTTGAAGGTGTTGGAAACAAGTTTTTGCTTGTTGGAGTTTTTGGGCTAGCAAAAGGGAGAAAGTTGACCATCTAGATGCATGCATGAGTGTCCATAGAACTAACTAATCCATGTTAAACCAAGTGAAATAACAATCAGCATCAAAACATGAATAAGTGATAGCTCTACAAAAAGAATTTGCAAACTATTACTCATAAACAAGCTCATGAATCATGCAACTATATGTATCATTAAAAATCAAGTCAAACATCACTTTTCCCAATCTTATAAAAGCATCCAAAATATTTCAACCCATATTTCCAGTAGCTCTCTCATATATAAATGATAGTGTGGTGGTCTCTCAAGACTCAAACAAAAACAAAAATGACGCTCCAAGTTTATGCGATAAAGTGTTTCGATCGAAAAACAGAAGTTGGACGTGCGCAAACCGAGAGTGTGTAGGTCCAGCGGGGTTGTCTTCACATCCCCAAGCTTATGGTCTTCACCATCCTTGGATAGCTCTTGGTGCATCTCCTCCAATCCCTGTGAAAAAACTTCAAAACACCGTTTCTCCCATCTCTTTTCTGTGGGGTGCATTAATAGTGATAAACAAATAGGTTCCTTGCTGCATATAATCCTTGAAAAAAAATTCATATGAATGTCCAGAAAGTGTATAATTTTGTATGCCTACTCATAAACTCAATTGGATAAAAAGATTCAACTTAAAAGCTCAAAGCATGCATCAAACAAAATGGGACAGAATCTGTCCAGAAAAACAGCAGCAGCAAAACGTATTTTTCTACCCTACCAAACTTTCTCGAAAAATTCCGAAAAAATTCATGCATACAGAGGATGAAGTTGCAACTACAGTTCAAATATGAGCTCATTCGGAGTTACATAATAAGAATTAAAAATCATACCGTGCACTGATTGTGCAGGAATAAAATCTCCGAACGCTATAAGCAACTTTTCAAACCAAAAAGGGTAAAACTTGGCACTTTATTGAAAACTCCAGAACCTAAACTAGACACAAAGTCTCTTGTTACAGCAAGAGGACACAAAGAAAATCACACATAAAAATAACCGGGTTGCCTCCCGCAAAGCGCTTTCTTTATAGCCATATAGCTAGGCTTCTTACTTGTTGTTTTATTGTGGACGAAGCTCATGAGGGAGCTTGAACTTTGATGGTTCCCTCTTCCTTGGAAAGTGTTCCATGCACTTCTTGTGTGGAAACTGAAACTTTACATTCCCTTCCTTTGAATCAATGATAGCACCTGTGGTACGAAGAAAAGGTCTTCCAAGAATAATAGGACTAGAGGTTTTACTCCCCATGTCCATGATTAGAAAATCCACAGGCACAAAAGTCATATGTAACTCTACCATAACATCACTTACTTTTCCCAAAGCATGTTTAATAGAGTCATCAGCAAGTGCTAGTTCAATAGAGCATTTTTCAAGATTTTTCAATTCAAGCACTTCATATAGTTCTTTAGATAAAACAGAGACACTAGATCCTAGATCAAGTATGGCATGGTGTGTCTCTTTTCCAATAGTTACTAGTACCTTAGGTATCCACATATCCCCAAGCTTAGGTGGTATCATAGCCTCTTGGTTGTACCTAGCAATCTTTTCTTTCAAGACATGATTAGCAATATAAGAACCAAAACCTGCTTGGTTAGTGTTGATGGAAGGATCACTTGCAAATTTTTGTAAGATAGATATTAATTCATGCAAGCTACAATTTTCTAAGTCAAGCAAAGGATCCTTGACTTCATTAAGCATTTTAACTTCCTCAACTTTCTTTTCCAACTCAATCAGCATAAGAGATTCATCATGTTCAGTTTCTTTAGCTTCTTCTTTTAAACTACCAAGTTGAGACATGAGTGGCAACAAATATTCAGGGTAGTTCAATAATTCATCAAGAGTTTCCTCCAAAGTAAGAGGAACATTTTCAGCAATGTTAACAGAATTCATTCCAACCACAGGTGATGCTTGTGGTTTCCCTGCAGACATACTCAATAAAGTGGCTTGATTATCAGCTAGTTTAGACAAAGCTTTGTCTAGTCCTGCAGCTTGGAGTTGTAAGCCTTTAATATCATAACTAATAGAAGCAACAGACTTATTCAACTCTTGTATCATGGTATTATGACTAGCAACTTGTTCCATGAGAATTTTGTTAGCCTCAGAATTATCATTGCGTGATAACATAGGCTTCCAATTATTATCATTAGCATTAGGATATGGAACAAAAGGACGATTGTTGGGAACATATGGGGGTTTATTATAAGAGTTATAATTGTTGTTACCATACCCATTATTACCATAGTTCCTAATGAAGTTGACATCAATATTTTCAGAATTGTTACCAACTAGTTCTTGCAAAGGAACATTTTCAACAATAGGTTTATTAAGCAAAGCAAAGGAACATTTTCAACACTAGGTTTATTAAGCAAAGCAAGAATTGTATCCATTTTAGATGACAAATCATTAGTTTCTTCAATAGAGTTCACTTTCTTAGAAGGATTAGGTGCCCTATCAGTATGCCATTGACTATAGTTTTGTAAAATGCTTTCCAATATATTTTTAGCTTCTACTATAGTCTTACTCATAAAAGCACCTCCAGCAGCAGAATCAAGTATGTTTCTAGACATGTAGTTTAAACCATTGTAGAAAGAGTGTAATATGGTCCATTCATTAACTCCATGTGAGGGACAAGTTCTAAGCATAAGTTTTATCCTATCCCAAGCCATAGCAACATGTTCATTTTCATTTTGCCTAAAAGAAAGGATGTTGTTTTTATTTTGCAAAATTTTAACAGGGGGATAATATTTCTTAATGAAAGCTTCTTTTAGATCATCCCAAGAATTAATACTACCAGATGGCAAGGAATGCAACCACTCTTTAGCTTTTCCTCTAAGTGAAAAAGGAAATAACTTCAGTTTTAGGATATCACTTTCCACATTTTTAAATTTTTGCATGTCACATATTTCAACAAAGTCATGAAGATGCATAGAGGCATCCTCCATAGCACTACCACCAAATTGTTCCCTAGTTATCAAGTTCAACAAACTAGGACTTACTTCATAACTCTCAGCATTTATCTTAGGTGTGGCAATAGCTCTCGTGATAAATTGATCATTAGGAGTGTTTGTGTAGTCACACAGCTTAGTTCTTTCTCCCATTTTAGCAAGTTTTTTTGGTATTTTTAATTTTTTATGCAAAACTGAAATAAATATGATATGATATGCAATGACACTAACAAAACAAATAAATTGCTTTGTAAGTAAAGATGGATAAGATGGTGCTCACGTAGGTGCAACCTCCCCAAGCTTAGGTGTTAGCACAAGTTGGTGACGTTGACTTTGTTGTGAGATGAATGCGATGATGCACACCCTTGGATAAATCTCTCAGCTACGATTCCCCGGCAACGGCGCCAGAAAATGTCTTGATGGTCCCGAAGAGCAAGGCTTGATACCTGCAAAATAAACGGGATTAGGTTGAGACTCCAAGTGCAGAGTGTATAGTAAATGGAAGACAGTTTTCCCCACGAGGGGTGACTCGAGGGTTTAATATCGAACTCTCGGGGAATCTGAAGTGGTAGATTTATCTTCTTATCCTTCTTTTGGTTACCTACAAAACAAGGTTAGATGTTTTGGTCCTCAACCTCACCTGTGGTTGTCAAGCACAAGGTGTAAGAATGATATCAGGATAGTTATGCAATGCAAACAAGAAATAAATATGCAATGATGGTGGATGCAATGGTAAATGATATTTTTGGGTTTTTGAATGATGTATGCAAGATGAAAAGTATTTTTGTATTTTCGGATTTAATGATGGCTGAAAATAGAAAAGTGGTATATGGTGTTGGAAAGGTGTTTCTTATGATTAAAAATGGACTGGGGTTCATGGTTTCACAAATGCACTCTCTCTTTATAAGTGGTAGACAATGGAACACACACAGTTAACATATGAGATTGCAACACAGGGTTTGATAACAAGTTACTTAGATATATGGGCATCACGTCCTAACATAGAGATCTTTTGGTTATTAACCTCTCTTATACTCCACCAAGATGCGAACTAAATCATAACACCTCAGTAATTAAGATAACTCAGAGTATAGCATTAAGTATCATGACATGAAGTGAAAATAAGAACATGCTAGATCTAGTCATGGAGTAGTGGCAATGGTCACGCCCACATCCCCGGTAGCATGGTATTTTAGTTTATCCCTAGTGAGGTAACAAAGTAAGGTAAAGATACCAAAGTGGATCGCAGAACTTTCTCTCACGTTCACTGCACTAGCCACCCCCCGTTACTCCAACTAATGCACACGTTCCCCCACACACGCTCTCATAAACATGCTTGATCAAAACAAGTAGACAAGAACGGGGTACATAATATGCATCTATACTCATAACTGAAACAAACATTGCAATCTCAAACATATATTAACTCATAAAGATCCACCACAAAGGTATTACAACGGTGACCGTAATCATGTTCAGCAGCTCATACGGTGCTAATTAGTGAAGCTCAAGAGAGGAGAGATACATAAGTTACTTCCACAAACCCATAGTCCAGAGGTGGACTACTCCCTCTTCATCATGGAGACGGTGGAGAAGTCGATGGAGAAGATGGAGACCACGCCGGCAGCGCCCCGCCGGAGTTTTCCCCCTCCAATCTGCAGCTCCTGATCTCCGTTTCGGTGTTTCTGTGTTTGTGCGGCGCTCCTTCCAGAGAACGTCGGGGGACCTTTTTTATAGGCGTTTTTAGGTCAAAACGAAGGCGGTGGATGAAAGATCGACGGCAGCGGAGCCACGAGGGCCAAATGGGTGGGTCCCATGCGGCCACAGTACCTGGCCGCGTGGGCCACCCCCGTTTGGTCCTCGGACCTCCGTTTGTTCGCTTCCTTCGCCCACAGGTCTTCTTCCTTCCAAATATTGACACCCGTAAATTTCCAGATGATTTCGTTGACGTTTGGGTCCCTGAAACATTAAAATAAGAAAATGGGGTTTTCTGCCTGTGCAGGGTTAATTCCATAAAAATAGAAAATAAATGAATATTCCTAAAAATCATTATAAAACATTGATATAACCCTTATACGATGCAAATATGATTGAAATATAAGCAATTAAAGTGCAAAGTTCATGTATGCATTTTACATGCATCAGGTGCCGTCGGCGTGTGGCACCATTCCTTCCTGGAGGGCGTCGTGGCCCAAACGGATGAGAGCGGACACGACGAGGAGAAAAACAAACATAATTTGGGGACTTCGTTTGAGTTGCACGTCACTAGTATCATTTTTTCTTTTGTGAAGAAAAATGATACGTCAAGCGTTTAATCCAAACAATGATGCTTCCAATCCCGTTAACGAAAACAATGATGCTTCAAGTAAAAGTAAGTCGGAAGCTGGCGTCCGGTTACTCAAAATCAGCAAATTGCTACTAGTAGGGCTCTGATGCTTCCGGTTAACTAGTCACAATGGGTTAACATGAGTATTAACATCAGTGCCACGTAGGCAAAAAAATTGACGTTTCAGGTAATTAATGAGTAGAGAGATGGTTGTGATGATATAATATGTTACCGTAACATCACACATGTCAAAACAAGATAAGTGTGCAACATACACACATGTTACTCTCCACTATGAAAGTAATAACTTAAAGTAGTAACCGCGGATACAATCAACCAAAACGGACCGATTCTGTCTGTTTGGGGCGGACCGCGGACAGATTCCGGGCCTTTGTCCGTTTGAGGTTGGGGGTGCCCCCAACGGCCGGCCGCATTTGTGTCCTGGGGCGGCACATTTCATATACATATTGAACAAATTTGAAATCAATCAATAGATAGAAATAAGCCGAAATATCGTTCAATTACAACAAAATTCGAATAAAAGTTCGTACATATCAATAAATGTCAACGTACATAACATAAAAAGAAAAATGAGCAGGAAGCACTACTGGTTTCCCAGATGAATCCACATGTGCTCTATCAAATCATTCTGGAGACGTTCATGGAGTGGCTTATCACGCATCTCTGCATACACGTCTGAATACTGCTGGTCCGTCGCCGGTCCAGGTGTAGGCTCAACCAACTCACCCTCAAATTTCCATCCCTGATCAAATAACCTCGAATCATCACGTTCATTCTCAACAATCATGTTGTGCATGATCACGCAAGCAGTCATCACCTCCCACATGACCTCCTTGCTCCACGTTCTTGCGGGGTGTCGAACAATAGCAAACCGGGATTGGAGCACACCAAATGCTCGCTCCACATCCTTCTGGCATGCTTCTTGTTGCTGAGCAAACATACGAGCTTTCTCCCTGTCAGGTCTGCGAATGGTCTTCACAAACACGGGCCATGACGGGTATATACCATCAGCTAGGTAGTACTCCTTATCATATGCATTTCCATTCACCTCAAAGTTGATCACTGGTGCATCACCCTCGGCCAGCCTATCGAACACTGGTGACCGCTGAAGCACGTTGATATCGTTGTGAGAGCCCGACATGCCAAAAATCCACAAATCTTTAGATGCAACAGCCTCAAGTATGACTGTGCACTCTCCAACATGTCCCTGGTACTGTCCTTGCCAAGCAAAAGAACAGTTCTTCCACTCCCAATGCATACAATCTATGCACCCAAGCATTTCAGGAAAGCCTCTGCTCGAGTTCATGTTCAGAAGACGGGCAGTGTCTTCAACATTTGGCTCTCTCAAGTACTCGGGACCAAACACCTGAACTATAACTTCACAGAACTTGTACATGGCCTCTAGGCAAGTTGACTCGCTCATGCACAAATATTCATCTACTAGATCACCGGCTACTCCATATGCAAGCATCCGTATAGCTGTCGTGCACTTCTGATAAGAAGAGAAACCGTACATACCAGTAGCATCAGGTTTGGCCTCGAAGTAGCCATCATATGCCCTCATTCCTTCGAGTAGACGCATGAACAGGGGCCTTGACATCCGAAAACGGCGACGAAACATGCGATTCTGATATGTTGGTTTCACAGGGTGGAAATAGTCCTTCCAAAGTTGGAAGTGACCTGTTTCCCGGTCACGATCCAACGCCGGAGCCCTTCCAACAACCGAGCCAACATGCTGAGGCCATGCCGCATCGTTGAAGTTGTGGATGAGCGTGGCCGCGACCATCATGATCTCGGTATCGTCGTCGGATGACTCGTCCGACGTATCGATGAAGTTCTTGTAGAAGAACTCATCATCACTGTCCATCTAAGCAAAACAAACAAAATAGTATGGAGTTCACATCAATTTTTGCAACAAAGATAGAGAAAGAGTCTCCTATACCTTTCGTCAAACACCTTCCGGGCGGTGGACTTCGCGACCGACTCCGGTGAAACGGCCGAACGTCCCGGGGAAGCGGAGGTCGCGGCGGAGGACGCCGACGGCGGCGCAAGGCAGCCCTTGTTGCGACCGAAGAGATTGGGGACGGCGGCGGCCGATGCGAACCAGGCGGCGGCCGGTCGAGATTTGGGAAGAGGGGAAGAAAGGGGACTCTGTGGCTGGCCACCGGGCCCGACGCGGACAAGGGAGGACAAGGCGGACCGTGAGCGTGTCCGTTTTCTCCCCCAAACCTTGGTCCAGGTTTGGGGCCAAAAACATGTCCGCGCGGACAGTTGTCACTTTGCGTCGGCCCGTTGGAGCGGCTCCTTTGTCTGAAAGAACAAATTAGGACAGGGCATGTCCGTATGCGGGCCGCTGTTGGAGATGCCCTAACATATGCATGTTATTAATCTAAATTACTCCCCATTGTGAGTAACCTTAAGCCCCTGTTTGTTTCTAGAGTTTTTGTGGGGATTGGTGGGGATAATACTCTAGTGTATTGGGTGGAACCCCAAACTTCACCCAATCCCCTAGGGGATTAGGATCAATCCACTAGGTAGGGGTAGTGTATTGAATCACCTAATAGATTGAGAAAAAATGAACTAGAGTTTGGAGATTTGTGAGGAAAGGTGAGGATAAAACCTGTCCAATACACTAGAAACAAACAATGTTTTGAAGTTTAGGGTTTATCCAATCCATTAGAGGATTATCTCCACCAATCCTCACAAAAACTTGTGCCCCGAGAAAATACGCACACATCTTCAACCACGAGCACGCACGGTGGTGCAGCGGCGAGCAGCAGCTCCTGCCTGCGCCACCAGCTTTCTGATAAAGATCGTGGGCGCTACTCACGAAAGGGGAAAGATACGTAGCCCACCGGTGATGATTAACATAATTATTAACCCGGCCCGGCCCATGCTGCTGCACTGCTCCCTCTCTCTCTTCTTCCTCTCGTTCCAAGAATCCAAGCGCTCCACCATGCCTCGCCGGATTTGTATTTTTCTAATCCTGTCCTTATGATTCGATCTCCCCTGCCTGCTCCCTTTTGCCGGGGTCACTCACGTGCGCTCGTCAAACCGCTGTCTCGTGGCGAAGAGTCGTGGTCAAAGCTTAGGCTCCAGTCCCCCTCACTCCAGCCCTTCCTATCTAGCCACCCGTCTCCGTTGTTGCACACCCAGCTGAGCTCCATTGCTGCTACCAGATCCCGCGAGCTGGTGGTGTGGCTCTGATGGAGCTGGGGCTGAGCCTTGGGGAGGCCGCCGTGGCGGATGCGGGGAGGGCGCCGGAGCTGGTGCTTGGGCTTGGGGTCGGGGTCGGTGCGGGGAGGGGTGAGGAGAGTGAGAAGCGGAGGAGGGAGGTGGCGGCCGGAGCGGGATGGTGGGCTACTGCGACCTCGCCGGAGCCGTCGGTTCGGCTCGGCCTCGTGTCCAGCCTTGGACTCCGGTGGCCTTCCGAGAGCGGTGAGTGCCTGAGTGGGTTCCTGCGTGTTTACTCCTAGCTGTTAATTATTGATCTGCGTGCGCCCGAAAATGTCGTGACTTGCAGTCCTTGTTTAATTGGCAGGCCGTTCGGAAGCATCGGCACGTGGGTTCGACGTCAACCGGATGCCGTCGGTGGCGGCAGGCGGCGCGGGGATGGAGGAGGGGGAGGAGGATGACGAGGACGGGGCCACGGCGGCCTTGTCTTCTTCGCCCAACGATAGCGGCGGCTCGTTTCCTCTGGATCTCTCCGCGCGAGCGACGACGATGAGGGCGCTTCCGCCCGCAAGAAGCTTCGCCTCTCCAAGGACCAGTCCGCTTTTCTCGAGGAGAGCTTCAAGGAGCACAGCAGTCTTAACCCCGTAAGCATCCATCGGTCCATGAAAAATCGAAACTTCTCTCTCACTCCAGTGTTCCTGACGCTTACTTGGGTCTTGACATTGACGCTCGGCAGAAGCAGAAGGTGGCGCTGGCGAAGCAGCTCAACCTCCGGCCACGCCAAGTCGAGGTCTGGTTCCAGAACCGCAGAGCCAGGTACAAGCATGACCAGAAAGAAATCTCCATGTCACGATCTTTGATTAAAATCCTCTCTAGCTAACATTTTCTTCTCCGGCCGGCGACGACACGCGCAGGACCAAGCTGAAGCAGACGGAGGTGGACTGCGAGTACCTGAAGCGCTGCTGCGAGACGCTTACGGAGGAGAACCGGCGGCTGCACAAGGAGCTCTCGGAGCTGCGCGCGCTCAAGACGGCGCAGCCATTCTACATGCACCTCCCGGCCACGACACTCTCGATGTGCCCTTCGTGCGAGCGCGTCGCCTCCAACCCCGCCGCCTCCACCTCCGGCCCCGCGGCAAAGGCTACCAACGCTCCTGTCGCCGCGCCTGAGCAACGGCGGTCCAGGGCCGGTCCACAGGTTTTCGGGGCCCTGGGGCAAGATGCTGAGAAGGGGCCCCTGATGACATTTGTAATGATGTAATTGTATTTCATAAGCAATCGAGTATTTTCCACGAACAAAACGCAGTCGATTAAGCAGTATAGATCGGCGATCTTTGAATATAAAACGGACACCCCAAACTGTTAATTTGTAATGATTGAACGAACCACACAAACAAATAAACTTCTACAAAAGATAGCTTTTCACATAAAAAGCTTGTGTATTACCATGGGATATGGTGTAAATGGACGAACATGCCATGTGTATGAACTTACATCAGTTTCCATCATCCCTAGTCTGCTGTTTTCTTTGCTCCATCTCCATCTTCACCGGAAGAAAACTCTCCAACACAAGAGAGCAGAGCTGTTTAAAGTGAATAACGAGATCAGGGGGAGGACAAAGACGTAGCATCCCTGAGCGATCTGGAACAAGTAGAACATTGACAAGGAGAGAGAATTGGGAACGAAATTGTGTCTTTGGTCTCCATTAATGGTTGCCGTGATCTCGGAATCGGAAAGGCACGGGAGCGCTGGCGCTGTTCTCTAGGATTGGTAATTACAGAATTAGGGGGCGAGGAGACGAAGCAGTATGGTAGCGCTCGAGGGATCCAGCGGTAATTGCAGATTGGTTATTGCTCAAATGCATGGTGGGTTTGACCCTTTGCTCCTTGGGCCGTCCTAATTTTTTCTCTATTTTCCTGGACCTAAGGCGGAAACATGTTTCAGTTTATCGTTGAACTACTACCTGGGTTGGAGCCCCTGTCTCCCGGGGGCCCGGGGCGGCCGCCCCGCTGCCCTGCCCTATGGGCCGGCCCTGCGGCGGTCGTCCTTCGCTGCGCTGTTCGCCTCGCCCCGCGGCTTCCCGCTGGCCACCCAGCCGCGGCAGCCGCCGCCGGCGAGCAACTGTTTGTAAATGCCCGCTGTTTCCCGTCTCCGGTTAATTTGCTTCGTTTCTTGGTTCTCGTGAGAGTATTTTTTGGGTTCCGAGGCCGTCCATCGCCGTTTCTTGGACGGCTGGGATGCGGAGAGACGAAGTTGCTTCGGTAGAATTGACCTGAATTTGTTCAGCGATTTCTTTGTTTTTTAAGACCAGATGGAGTGCTGCTACGGGGATCAATGATCCTCAATTCTACTCTTCTAAAAACTTCACAACGTGTAGGATGTGAATTTTTAGTAAAAAGCTAGGTGAATTTTATTTTAATTTTGCGGGGGAATAGCCGAATACGAGAAAGCAGGTAGGAGTAGTACTCATTTCACTGCATTTATGATGCGCAGTCGCTCTCGTTTACTGCAGAGCAGATTTGCGAAATTATGACTCCCCAGCTCCAAGATGTGAAGGTTGAAACTTCGAGAACAATGACAAAAGCAGACAGCGAATAGACAGCAACATGTCCAGTGAAAACCAACAATTTTCTTCTCTTGTGAGATACTTCCGTAACCAGCAAAACCCGTTTCCTTATCCATTCCCCGTTTTACTGTTTGAGAGAGGCGACTCCTCCGTCCCCGTTCTTCGCCGGCGAAATCGCCGCTCCCCTCCGCCTCCGGCCGTCGTTTCGGCGCCGTGAGGTGGGGGGGGGGGGGAGCCTCGGGTTCTCGCCGTGCGTGTGTATAGGTAGGTTTAGTCTAGGTTTTAGGTCTCTGGATGACGGCATCGAGACGGTGGCGGTGCCGTTGTTGCTTCGGAATAAGTCCTCCCCTTCTTTCCCCGTTCCAGCGGCGACGCCGGGGAGGTCGTGGAGGTGGTGTGGTGGAGTTTGGCGTCTCTGGCCGGCCGTGGTGGCGTGGAGAGGTGCCTTTCCTTCCTGGTGCTTTGGCTTCAGATCTGGTGGCGTGTGGCTGTCTTCGTCCCTCTGACCGGCCGTGGTGGTGAGGGGAGGGCCTGGGCTGCTGGTTTCTGCTCTCGATCTGGACGAAGCGCGGCTGATCGTGTGAGGTGCTTGGCGCCGGAGTTTACGAGCGACTCCTGGCGTGTGGAGGAGGAGAAGAGATGGTCTGTCAAGCTCCAGTGGAAGGAGGCGATGGATGATCTTGTTTCTTCGACGACCTCGACGATTGGTTCGGTAATCAAGCTCGGCTTTTTTTTTCTGTTGCTCCTGTTTCTTTCTTGCTACCGTGGAGGAAGAAGAAGGTTGCTGGAGGAGTGGTTGGGCTTGTGGCGGCATTCTTTGCTGTTTTTGCTGTCCCTGGAGCTGCGCTATTGCGGGTTTGCCTGCTGGAAACGGCCGGCGACCCGACGGCCGGCATGGATCGGAGCGTTGCTCCCGCCGATGTTCCTTCTCACCGTCTGCAAAATCCTGGCGTCTGCGTTGGGTGGATATTGCGGCGATCTTAACGAGGTTGACTCCTCTATAGGTCCTGGCCGGCGACCCAGCTGTTGCGGTTCTTCTTCTACTCCGGTGGTCTGTTGCCGGAGTTGCAAGCAGCGGCGGATTGCTCTGTTTAGAGAAGCTTTAGTGGACCTAGTTGTAATTTGCATCTTTGTAAGGGTCCTTTTTGTAATTTGGGGACAGCTGCCCCGTATCTGGTTGTATTCTGTATGTACTTTGATCTTTGAGTAATATACCCAGGTACGTGCCCTTCAAAAAAAAAAGATACTTCCGTAGCACATTATCCATTCCACCATGTTTTTTCTCTCTCAAAAGAACACTCGCTCTACAACTCTAGCATACCCCTAAGAACACGGTATAGACTTTTTTCTCCCAGGCTCCATTGAACCCTCCAATTTAAAAAAATTTAAAATCATATTTATTAGTTTCAAAAAATCCTGAAAAAAACTCTGGGAGTAGACAATAGTATATTCCACGAACGTGTAAAATATCAACTCCAAATACACTATATTTTGAGCTTTACAAAAATGACAAATTGTGGATCTAAATATGTCTATTTTCAAATCTCTAAGTTTTACCAGATTTTGTTATTTTTGTATAGCCCATAATATAAAGTATTTCAAACTGAAATTTTACACGTTTATAGGATACACCATTATCTACACCCTTGATTTTTTTCAGAATTTTTTGAAACTCACAAATATAATTTTCAAATTTTTTTAACTAGAGGGAGCACTGGAGCTCGGGAGCAAATAACACTTACCGTAAGAACACCGGCTTTACAACTCTAAAAAAATGATGTTTTGGGTAAAATTAGTTTCTCTAAACTTACCTCTAAAAAGATTAGAGGACCCATCTTCGCCGCTCCTAAATCCAGGTGAGATAGAATGTTTTTCACAGGCTCACTAAACCATACTTTCACGTGGCAAAAAATTTCACCATATTCCAGCCATTCCCCGCCACTACCAATCCAAAAACGGGGTATATGGGACCCCGCTCAACGCCTCCTTGAAATGACCCGCCACCGAGCTCTCCCGCTAGTCCACGGTTGTCACCGTCGTCTCTGCTTCCCTTCATGCCTCCACTCGCATCGCCGCCAAACCTTTCTTATGGGGCACGTGACATAAGAAGCTGATCCGCCTCTCTCGTCATTCTCCTACCCGCTAGTGATGGTCGGACCTGCTTGTTGCTATCGACGGTGGTGTTAGAACTAGTTGGCGGTGAAGGCTCATCCGTGTCCACGTGGATTATCTCGGACACGTGTCCAAAAGCCCCCGACGTCAGTGAAGGGGTGAGGTGCATGCGACAACTCTCTAAGAAAAGCATTTGAAGTGCGGATGGGCGTCACGGAACCGGTAGAACATCAACACTGTCCTCCCTGCTCGGTCACACACCGTAGAAAACAAACGGGCCACACGTACCCCAGTGGGAAAGAAATACAATAGAAACACCATGATCAGAAAGGGGCCAAAACCCAAAAATGGAGAGAACACATGGTTCAGGTCCGCCCAGACAGATGGAAGGTTTATAGCAAGACAATCTGGGTGCATGCTTCAAGGAAAATTTCTCATGTTCCAAACTATGTTTCTTTGTTGTTGTGTGCCTTGGTCACATATGTTGCATCTGTTTGTTTTTCTTGTTGTATGTGGTGGGACGTATTTTTCAACTTCCTGATGTAACGGTTGACAATTTTGTTGCATACCCAAAATTGTTTGCTGCATGGGTGCATTTCAATGTTGCGACGAATTTGGACGGCTTGACCGTGGGAAGATTTGTTGGAACGATGTTGCAAGTGGAAAAAAAATACTACAAGCAGGAGTTTTATGTTGTAAGGATCCGATACCATTTCGTAGTTTTACGTCTCCCCCGATCCAGTCGGCTCCTTAAAATTAAGTGCAACCATCCATTTTTTTATGTTCACATACTGAACAAACTACATTACTAGTATTCCGTACTAAATTTTAACAATAGTATATATTGTGAGAAACTGAATCACACACCTCTTTCTCCCAAATGAAAGACATGTACTTAAGACCTGGATCTGAATTGGTAGTATCATTACGAGCATGTGTGTTAATGGCCCGCGTGTTACTCGTCGAGTGCGAACGCATCTGCATCAAAGGTTTCGGACAAGTCGGTACCGGTCTTGAAAGTGAGCTTTCCAGCAGAAGACTCCTCAACATAAACCTCCATCAGACTTAGCCACAGGAACAGTTCCTTAGTCTTTTTTTAGTCTTGACTCCTGTAACTTTCTTCATCTTGCCCTTCTCGACAAAAGCCGTCACCTCAGTGGCGTAGGAGACAGTCTGCTTAATCTTTTTAAAGGTATGCTCCTTCTTCTTAACAATCCACATAAACCCGCTCGTGCGATTGTGTCCGAACTCTTCGATGTCAGACAATGCAAGCAAGCCCCTCGGGAGGCCGACCTCTTCCAGAAGCTCAATCGCCTGCTTCTTGCAGATATCATTTCCCTTGACGACCTCCGCACCGGCTCGGTGGCTGTCGACTATTTGGGACGCCATATGAGCACTGTCTAGGTTGATTTGCTAGGATGTGGTGTTATTGCCCAACGTTGTGACCATTTCTTATTGATCTAGAAGTCCCTGAGATCAGGTCCAAGAAGTGGGACTCCGTATTAAGTATAAAAGGACTTAAGGAACTGTTTCCGTGGCTGAGTTTGTTTGAGGTTTACGTTGAGGAGCTTTCCGCTGGGAACATAACCTTCAAGACTGGCACGGGCCTATCCGATAGCTTCGATGCGTCGGCTTTTGAGCTGGGAATGTAAAACTGGACATCAACGGAGCCACTTGCTTAGTGCGTCTTGCATGTCTGCCTCAGTTTTAATCTTATCCTAGTTTCTCTCATGAAATAAGGGACGGCACATCATATAACCGGACGTTGCCATGCATCTAGATGTGACTTCTTTATACGTGTAAACGTGAGTTTTATCAGTATTTTCTCCTGCCACTAACTAATTCAGACATACAATATAATTAACTGACATTGACAATACGAATGTACGATAGTAGAACTGCACTGTACCGCAACATATGTACATAATTCTTTTTTAATAGATATTTGGATACAATTTAGCATCAAAGTAGAAGACTGAGGCACGAGGCATGCCAGACATGTAGAATGCTCCTGCTCAGCTTCAGGTATGGACGATTTTCTGATAAATCTTGCACTGAAGAAAGGGCAGGGTGCTGTGCATTAATATTTGCAACTTCTTCCGCGCTTCCGACTGGCAACACAACTATGTGCGCACCAAAACCAGATTGGAAAGCCCTACCATCGCAGAATGTGAACTTCACAAATATTCTCTTGCCCATTCTCCGTGAGCAACAGAACAAAATAGGGAAGAACATTAGATGCTGCCTGATTCGACATATCAACGATTGTCGACTCATGGTGCTAGTGTAGATTTAGCTTCAATCAAGTAACAAGAGGAATCCACAAGAGATGCATCATCAGATGCTTCATCAACACTTGCAGATTGCACTATAGACTTACGGTCCTCATTTTTGTACTGCCAGCACAGGTCAACAGTACCAAGTAAGGTAAAACACACACACACAATTTTACATATTATTGCGCATGGAACAAGATTAAGCAATATACAAGGTATTGACAGGAAATTCAACGAATGCTCCCGGTCAATATATTAGACCACTTCATTCACCTATAACAGCACTAGAGCCCTAAACAGCATGCTACATGAAGAACGAAAGACACTTGGCAGAGGCAACTCATTCGAGTAAAAGCACAAACCAGAAGGAGCAGGCACATGGCCACCTTCTTTCTGCTCTTCCTGGATGACGGCTAACAGCTACCCGCCGCCTAGCCTTATCACCTGAAAAGTACATAAAATGGCCAACGAATATGAGCAAAACAACATGAACACTTGGAAAGCTTTGAAGAATAATGTATTGTGCCAACAAGTTCAACAGAGTTGCTCTTTGATTAAAATCTAAAAAAATGCTGCTAAACGGCACTTCAAGAAGCTACCAACAATACCCTATTTGGATATATTGATATATATTCATTTCACAACTTAATTACTGCTACTACCTACTATGGAGCTAATCCACCGCTTTATTAACATTCGCACCATGCAAATTTGCCAGAAGTACAAAAAGCTTTCCTGTTTGTTAGCTTTTATTTTTGGCTTCATTAAGTGCCTCTAAATGATGTGCAAAGTTCTTTTCATGAGAATGACAGGGGAGAGCTACCCACCACTTGTCATTAACTCGAGGGATAACATAATTGATAAATAGTTGCATGCTCCATGCAGATATGGTCCGCAAAGTGAACATTAGTAAATGTAATTTCAGCTTCGTGATAACAAGCTTTTTTCAAGAGATTCGCAGTCACAAGCTCAACTGAAACTCAAATACACTATTATAGATTGCTCACTGGTTGTTGAAATCATAGGGTAGGCCTTTCAAAACAGTACGCAAAGTTCATACCAAGTTAGATGTGATGACTCAAAATGATAGCTTGAAGGACAGAAAACAAAAGAGAAGGAGTACAGGGTGATATGCATAATGTAATGTCTCCAGGGTCTAGATGATGCTTGAGTCTTATTGGATCAATGTCCTCTTAGGTGAGATAGACACATAACTCAAATAATTCTCTAAGCTGGGGCAATTCGACAATGTGGTTGAGTCTGTATGTTGTGGACTTAGAGCATCTCCAGCAGACGCCGGAAACGGAGCGCGCGCGCCATATAACAGAATTTTCCCGCGCGCGGGGCCATTTCGCGCGCTCCAGCAGACGCGGGAAAAAAGCGCGCGCTGGCCAACGCGCTACGTTTCACGTTAAATACCCCGCCCCGCGGCCAGCGCGCGCTCACTCCACGCGTCCCCAACCGCTTTTCCCCTCCCCTCCCACCGCTCGCGCCACCGCTCTGAATCCCGCCGCCGCTCGCGCCACCGCTCGCAATCCGCCGTCGCCACCATGCCTCCGCGCCGCACGAGCCAGTCCGGGTACCGCGGCGTCCGCCCGCGCGCCAACGGGACGTTCTACGCGGAGATCCGGTCCGGCGATAGCCGCGTCCCGCTCGGAACATACGCGACCGCGGCGGAGGCCGCCCGCGCCTACGACGCGGCGGCGTGGAGGCTCAACCGCTCGCACCGGAGCATGAACTTCCAGGACTGCCGCAACGCGCAGGAGGCGGCGAACAGGGCGCCGCCGCCGCGCCTCGTCACCGCCGACGACCGCCGCGAACACCGCCTCCGCGCGACGCTCCGCCTAGTCGAGGACCGGGACCAGCGCGCCGTCGACGACTGGTACCGGAACCACCCGCGTGAGGCGAGAGAGGAGATGGAGTTCTGGAACACGCAGGCGGCCGAGCGGGCCGAGCGCCGTCAGGACCGAGAGGCGCGGCGGGTGGCGAAGGCGCGTGCGGAGGCGGAACCGTTGGCAGGCCAAGGCAACTGGCCCGAAGACGACGAGAGGTGGAAAGCGCTGCAGGATGACATCTCGGACGACACCAACTCCGAGGACGACATCTTCTCCGACGACGACGAGTTCTAAATCGCGCCGGCGCAGTTCGTAGTTCTTCTAGTTAAGTTTAGTTCTAGTTAGTTCGTAGTTCTAAGTTTGTGTTCGTGTGTTCGTGTAGTCGACTCGAGTTCAATATATTGCTATTTTCAGTATATTTATTTTGTATTTTTTATCATGTTCTGGCACAAATATGTTGTTTGTGCTGGGCGCGCACGCTGGAATTTTAGCGCCACTGCTGGAGCAAAAACTTTGCCCCCGCGCCACGCTAAATATAGCGCGGCTGCTAAAGCAAAACAGGCGCGGTGCGCGCAAAAACGCAATTTTGGCTCTGCAATTTTTTTTTAGCGCGCCGGCTTGTTGCGCGTCTGTTGGAGATGCTCTTAGATCCACAACGGGATAACTACCGTGCAGAAGATAGCCAGACAGCATGGCTGCGAGGGATTGGGTAGACATAAGTTGAGAAGAGAGAATAACCAAGGAGAGGTTAGATTGATTGTTCTTGCCTGTCCCCAACGTGAATACATGTCATCCTTATATAATGGATGTTCAGGCCCTTGACCTCTCCTAATACGATAAGTCTAGACCTTTCCTAATACAATTGGACTCTTTCTTAATCCTATACTTTCCTAATGGACTCTTACTATAATTCTCTCTCATGGATTCCTTCCACGCTGCTGCTCCTGCCTTGATACTGTGGACCCATGTCCACAACAGTTTATATGTGTGTGATATGCACATAACTTCCATGGATTGAGTAATTCCAAAGCATGTGTGTGTAACAGGAGCATAACTTCCATGAATCAAGTAACTGTAGCTTCAAACCTCCCAATTTGTTGCCATAGCACAGAGCAAATAACACAAACTTCACACTGTATTACTGTGAAAAATGCTGGATGTGTGAGTGGGCATGGCCTGCTAAAAACAGTTATGGAGGTTATAAAAAGCGTGCTTAAGTGCACGCAAGCTCGCTTAGGCGCTGAGCGGAGCAAAACGCCTAGCGCTCAACTGCGCTTAAACGTGCGCTTAGCGCTTTAATCCTTTAGAAAAGAGAAAAACGCAGGCAAAATGCTCAATTAGCGCCTAGCGCTTAATTGAACCAAAAGCATATAAATGAAAGGATGGAGGTGGGAACCAGCTAACTAAGACACAGTAGTAATACAAAGTTCATTACATATTGAAAGAAGAACTAGGAACCAGAAAAATTCAGGTTATAAGTATTATCAAATAAACAATAGCAAGTCGGCTCCTGTGTGTTAAGAGAGTAATGGTAAATCTACTTGGAGCTAATTAACATATACGGATATTACTGTGCGTTAACAAATTAAGTGCTAGTTGTGGTATACCTTAGCAATATAAGTGCTAGTTGCGGCAAGCAATCCATAAAAGGTCCACCAGCTATTTACGAGCATCACATGTTCAGTTCAAATTTAGTCATTTGTTGTTTTTCAATTTTCGCAGTATAACCCATCCCTATATCCCCATAGTGTTTATTTACCTATCAAGTATCAACATTGATTGTAGCTTGCACAAATAACTAAAATTCTAATACTCCCCTGGTCTGTATTAAATGAGATGAAAAAAGAACTAAGCACGTATAAATCACAGTACAAGTTGTGACAGATTTTTAGGATCATAGGGAGTAGTTAAAATGGGTGAATTCATACAGGTCCTAAATCAAACAGTCAGACAAACAACTTTCCCAGTAAGTTTGCTTTACTTGAATTAAACTTCATGAAAAGAACTGCTACTCTTCTAGATTTATTGCAATGCTACGTCATGAATACAAATTCAGAAATTCTAGCCCTAACACAGATCAGAAAAAACAGACAATGAGACTTAAAAACTACGAACAGATAACATGTTCAGCAGTTTCAGGTAAAGTATTTTAGAACACTATGAAGACAACTGAAACTCAAAGTATTAGCACAAGACAAATCATCTTTTACCCGTGAAAGTATGTCATGAAATAAGAGTAAGATGATTGAGTGATTCGACTGAGAGCATATGATTAACCAAGAAACAAGTTTAGCTGACTATTTCAAACCATCAATGACCCCAACAGTACTTCAACTGTGAACTATGAAGGGCACAAAAAGATGCAAACATATATTTCACAGTTCCATAATCTAGAACAAAAGCGAAAAGGCAGCAACATTCGACAAGGATCAATATGTAATACCTAATCAATCTGACTACTAAGCAACAAGACATTGCATAAAGTACAAATATAATTCATATAACCAACACTGTTGGTCCAATAGACAAATGCTCACAGTTGTTCCGAAAAGTGCCGCAGTACAAGGTAAAGGATTTACAAAATTAACACCAAAGACAAATGTATCACTAAACAGATAAGCGAACATGAGATAAAAAAGTAAGCTAAGTCCAAGTTCAGCTACATGTGGTTGAGTATCATTCTATCAACATGCTCATATAAGATTAAAAAAAATTCAGGGTTATCCACCATTAACTAGCATAGAAGACAGAACACATAACCAAATGTAATTCGACTAGACCATATCACAAAACTAACTACTGAGGCCTCACTACAACTGATTACTCTACTGAGCAGTACAATGCGTGATGCATGAAAAGATAAACATTAGTCGTCAAAACATCCGTACCTGCAAACTCTAACGTCTGGCTCTCAATCAACGAAGCCCTCACCCTGGCGGGCCTCTGACATGACGGCATCAGACTCAGGGGGCGGTGGCCATTCAGACGATACAGTTTCTGCACTATTCGCGGGTTCAGCACCTCCTTCCCCGGTCATCGCCTGCGCGAGCTGAGTAGGCGACGTCGCAACCGGAGCCGCTGCATCACTATTTCTACGGGTGCGGCGGCGGTTGGTAGTGAACCGGATCGTGATCTGGGTAGACGTTTGATCCGGCTCCGTCGGTTCCACCTCCTCGAGATCGGTGGAGGGGAGGCAGGAGCGGCAGACAGGGCAGGAATTGTGCATCTCCAGCCACTGCACGATACAGGCGGAGTGGTAGAGGTGACCACAGGGGAGCCTCCGCGCGGCGGCAGCGAGGGGGAGGTCGTCCTTGCAGATGGCGCAGACCGCGGCAGGCTCGGACACCTCGACCGTCGGCACGGCGGCGATTGACGAGGCCGGCGCCGGGGGTTGTCCCTGTCCACCGGTGTGTCCCTGCTGCCGGAGCACGGATACCGCAGCGGCCGCGGCGGTGGCCACGGAGGTGGGGTCGTCGTAAAGGCGGCGGACGAGGCGGCTGAGGTAGGCCCGCGCGGCAGTGTGGTCAATCCCGAGGTCGAGATCATCGGGCTCCTCGGAGGATGAGTCGGAGAGGAACCCCGGTGGGGGTGGAGGCGGCGGTGGAGGGGAGGAGGTCGATGGGTTAGGGTTCTCCTCGAGGAAGTCGCTGCGGCAGCGGGGGCAGAGCAGGAGCCGTGAGGGCGTGGCGGGCGGAGCGGGGAGCGAGACGGTGGCTTCGCACTCGTAGCAGTAGAACACGACGGGCGCGGGCTCCGGCTCCGCCCCCGCGGCCGCGTCGGCCGGAGGAGGGGAGGACGCGGACATGCCTCTGTCTCGGGCCACTTGGGGGCTCCCTCCGCCTCCGGCCCGGGTCGTCGCTTCGGGTTTTCCGCTTTTCTTTCCTTTTTCCCCTTGTTGGGAAATTCTATGGGTGCGCTCGTCTCGGCTATTTTGGAACGCTAATTTTCGGCTGCCGCTACAGCAAAACCGCAACCCCCTGTGAAAAAAAAACTGTTAGATGTACAATGCAAAATGTTTATGCTCCCTCCGATTTTTAAAGAGTGTCGTGACCTGTACATAAAACTTGTACGTTTCCTCCGATATTTATTCCGGATCAGAGGGAGTACATGTATTAGAAAAATAAATAGTTTCGACTATTTTATTTATACTAGACGAATACTTAACTAGTCACCTTGCTATATGAATAACTTTCCATATTTATGAAAAAACTAAATTTATTTTCATAAGAATCTAGCTAAGCACCTTGCAGTGTATATAGCCTTAGAGCATCTACAATGGGGCGCTAATGGACAACGCTAGCGATTAAATCCCGGTCACTTTACCTAATTCCCGGTAGTTTTCATAGCAGCAACGCATCTCTCCTATATAATATGGCTTCAGGTGATGGTTGGTACGTTTTTAAATTTTCCAATTTTACCCCTGCACTGCTAGACCAAGTTAAAATATATTACCCCTTATGCCACCGCTAAGTCAAAAGTAACGGTTCCATGGAAAATCCCCTTCCGCTGCCTCCGCTCGATCGATCCGCCGGCCGGCTGGCTCCCGGCCAACGAGGAGACCCTGCCGTTGACCTGTACCAACGAGCCTGGCCTCCACCGCGCCCCTGCCTCCCCATCTTCCCCGGCTATAGCGGGTCGTACCAGCCAGATTGGATGGGGCGTACTCACCGGCAGAGGCGCACGTCATGCCGATCTAAAAGGCACGCCTTCGCGCTGCCGCACTCAAGGCCTCCACGAGTGGTGCCGGTCGACTCGGCTTGCCGTCCACTATGCAGAGCCGCTGCTCCGCTGGAAATTTCAGGCTGCAGCCTTTCTCTTAATGCCGACTGAAGAACCGGAATCCATGCCTCAGCCGCCGGCAGCCGGCCACGACCTCCTCATCTCTCCGTCTCTGAAGAAACTAATTAGTAGATCAGGGATGGGCGAGAAGAGGAGGCTCGTCGGTCGGCGCCATCGAATCCCATTGCCCAATTCATTTTGGTTTAATCGTTTGGTTTGTAGCAGTGCGGACACACGAGTCAGCTGCTGAGCCGGCCAACCAGCTTAATTACCGATGAGCTGCTGGATAGTATCAAAAAGCCCAATTCAATTGCAAGCTCGGTGCTCCAGGTTTCTGGCTTTCTGCGACTCCGGGGTGCTTAACATTGACACTGTCTTGCCGCTCAGACCTTGGGTGCAATCTGATTTCGGACAGTGGGGATTTTCAGTAGTTAATTCATTTTTAGAAATTTTGTGGGTAATACAATGGCAATAGAATTGGAAACAAAAACTGAACTAAAATAGGTATATTATACTAATGCTGTTTAATCGGAAGTGCTGGAATAATTAGAAGGAGTAGCAGGAATTAGGAGCTAACTAGAATACGTTGTTTGAGCTAACTAGAATACATGGTATTCTCTCTGTCTACCTTATTTCCAGTAGTATTTCAGGGATGCTATTTTCTTTTTCTAATAGTCCTAGAAAGTGTCTCAAGCGAGTTGTGTACACGCACTGAAGTTTAGTTCTCTTTACCGGTAGAATAACTGAAAGATATGTCTGTAGCTTTTTTTTAGATTTATATAACTTTTATTTTTTGCTTGTGATTTTAGAACATGGATCACAACATTGACATATCCACCGTTCAGAATTTTGCTAACCAGCCTAAAAAAACCAAAATGTTATGAATCAATTGCTTTGGACGATTCATTGCCATCACCTACCATCTCGAATTCATCTATTGTTTCTAAATGTTTTGAATCAATTGGTTCGGAATCAGATCAATGTTGATCAATTGCGACAACCCATGTCAACATTATCTCCGGTTTTTTAATTGATGAATGAAGAAAAATTGCAACACATGACGATAAGAAAACACACATTATCTCCCGTTGCAACGTACGGGCAGTTTGCTAGTAACTAATAATCCAACATCTAAGAAATCAGTACAAAATTTGGCTACCAGGCGCTCATATGCATACCTTTGCTCAAGAAGCTTCTATGTTAGCGCTTGATGCCCTTATACAACCACGTATTCGAATGGGGACACACGAGAAACAAAAATGTGAAATATGTTCCTATTGGGCCGAAATGTTAGTTGCACATTAACACCACGCGCTGATTTTTTAATAAATTAGAAAATAGTATTGTATATCTAAAAAGTATTAAAAAAAATATATACAACCATATATACACATAGAGAGAATTCACGCCATAATTTTTTTAAATACATTGTACTTTGGTCGTCTACACGAAAAAGGACAATTATATGCTAAGATAAGAGTTTTGTATTCCTTTATACAGGCACAAATTTGTTTTTTCCATAGCCTAAAATAAAACGTATTTTCTAATGAAACATTGCACGAGTATATGGATTACATACACATATCCACATAATTGTTTTTCGAGTTTTTGCAAAACTTCAAACTACCCTTTTTATTTTTGTTCAAAAGTCGAGATCACTCGAACTAAGGTGCCACACATTGGTCCTCGTACATCTCCATTACTAATAAACAACCAAACTTGAGTTATGCTACAGTCACACCGCAAAACACACACAACACTTCCCACCGAACCATCAGAGCCACAAATAAACAATCCAACCGTCCAGAAATTGTCCAACCTAGATGCGGGGGACATCTAGCAATTTCAACAGGCGGACCACGGCCGAGCGAACGAAAGTTTCCGCTTGCACGATCACGCAGCAGTTAGGGCACCTCCAACGGCCCTCCGCATCCCTGCCTGGCCTGTCCGAATTTGTCCGAACGGACAAAACAGGCCCTCCAACGGGCCGGCGCATATGGACACTTGTCCGCGCGGACAGCCAAACTGGACCAAACCTGGCCCAAGTTTGGGGAGGCGAGGACACAGCGCGTGTCCTCCCTTTGTCCGCTCCTGGCCCACGCGCCAGGGAGAGCGGCCGCTTCGCCTGGTCATATTAAATGGGGTGGGTCGTGGGTGGGTGGCCGCCCATCGCTATCCATTCCCACTGCCCACTCCCACTCGCCGGCCGATGCAAACCCTAGCCAGCGCCACCGCCACTCCCACTCGCCGGCGATGAAGAAGCCCTTCTGGGCCTCGTGGAAGGGCGGCCGGAACAACCACGAGGCCTCGAGCTCTCGTGGCCCGCCGCCACGGCGCGCTATGCCCGTGCCGCCAAGCCGTGCTATCCCCGTGCCTCCACGCCGCGCTCCCGCCGCCGCGGCCGATGCGGAGGCCGCCCGCGCCGCTCGCAACGCGCGCCGCCAGGCGCGCCGCGCACGCGTCTCGCTGGAGGTGGCCCAGATCTACTGGGAGAGGCGGCAGCCGCTGCCGTGGGGCGATGTCCACCTCCTCGAGGGGTGGCATCTCAACCGCCTCCGTGTCCCCGTGCCTCCAGTGCCGCGCTCCGGCCGTGAGCACACGGAGGAGATCCTCCGGTGCCGGGCCCTGCTGCCCCCGATCTCCTCTACGACCCGGCGTACGCCATGAACTCGGAGCTCTGGGACCGGTGGTTCGAGCTCGAGCACAACCACCGGCGCCGGCTCGCGTTCGCGGCGACGCTGCCGGAGGACTACGCCGAGCCGGAGGACTCGGACTTGGACTGGGAGTCCGAGGACGGCGGCGTCGACCCTCCCGTGAAGATGGAGGTCGAGGAGGACGAGCAGCTCAAGAAGGCCATGGAGGACTCCGAGCTGGAGGAGCTCGGGCGCTGGCCCGACCTGGCGGCTGCTCTCCGTGCGTCCGCCGAGGATTCGGCCAACCGCGCCCGCATGGAGGAGGAACGCGCGCGCTGGCAGGTGCCCTGGTCACCGTGGCCAGAGCACGGCAAGGGCCAGGCGTACGTGCCCCCACCGGCATGGCCACAGGCACCCGTGGCGCCGGCCACGCCTCCACCCGCGGCGCCACCGGCGTGGCTGTACGCCACACCTCCATACATCATCCTCGACCCCTCCGACGACGAGGATGAGTAGGACGCCAGCAACGCCAACAGGCCGGAGCCGCCGTCACCCATTTTGCCCCTCCGACGACGCCGACGCCGCCTATCCCGACGTAGAGCCATAGCATGAGCTTTTTTTTTGTCCTTCTGTCACTGGCCACTGGGCCCTATCGAACTACTGGACACTGGGCCCTATGTAATATTAATTTTTATTCCGTGTCCTCTTTTGTTATGCGCTGCGCCGTTGGGGGCACTTCCTCCGTAAAAAGGACAGAGGCGCAAAAATGGTCCGCGGACCGCCCAAAGCGGACAAAATCGGTCTGCTTTGGCTGTCCATATGCGGAGGCCGTTGGACCTTAGGAAGGAGACAATCACGGGGCTGCTTTTCAGGTTATCCCTAACCATAGGCGCAGGCCGGACTACGGCGGCTTGCATCTCACCTCTTCGACACTGCTCAGCGCCGCCCACACCCCGTCTCTTCCATCTCGCGGGCAGCAGTAGAATCGCTATTCCTCCGACACGGAAGCTGGCGCTCCCCTTCGAGAAGAACTCCCGCCAGCGAGCCTCGGAGACACCGAGGCTGGTGACCCAGCGATTTGACGCCGCCGACTCAACCTACTTCGCCCGCGGCTTCGAGGAGAGCGTGGAGCTGCTAGCCTCCCGAGGACGCCGCCGCCTTCGGGCTCGTGTCGTCAGGCCGCCATAGTGTGCAGCACGAGCGTGACGACGACCAGGGGCATGGTAACTCCATGGCCAGCTGAACCTTTTTAATTTCTGATCCTTTCACTCTCGATTTTGGTTCTCCCTCTCCTCCAACCCAGCCATAGCTTTCCACCTTTGTTTTTCCTGTACAAGTGCATGTTCCGCTGCAGGTCAGCGAAACATTGATGAACTGAAGAAAACTGGGAGAAGCTGCTTCGTTTATGTGCTCCGTACTACTATGTTTCTGAATTTGCAAGCTTGCAACGAGGAGGAGAAAAATTGTCATGGGGATGTGCTGCCTGAATTTTGCCGATCTTCCCGCGGCAACTACGGCTCCGTAGCACTACATCCCATTGTGTTCCCTGTCATCCCACAGATCTGTTGCAGAGCTAATTTTTTTCAGAGCCTATATCGCAGATGCAGCCGAGCTTACTTCCGGTGCCAATCGATTGGATCTGAAGCAGCATATGTGGTGTAGTGCTACAATAGATGGATTAGACTAACCGATGGTTGAGATTAGAAGTGGTAGAGTAATTAGAAGATGTTAGGTGGGATCAATACTAGACTGAGGAAAAGTTCAATCATTTCGGATAACAAATACATAACTAATTCATGTCCTCGTGATCATGACCACCGAAACACATAGCAAATCAGTTCTTGATTATGGATGACTTAACTAAAATCAGGTAGTGGTTAATACTAGCTGCGACAGATAATGACTCAAAATTATAATATTGTTTCAGACATTTTAGATATTGCTTTGGAAAATTATCTTACAACCCGTTGTCCCTTGAATGTATATCATGCTCTTGGTGGGGATATAGCTATGGGTCTGTTGTTTTTGCTCTTGTGCTATGTTGTTATGCATAAGGCATGCCATGCAACCATCAGCCTACATATTGGTCTAGAATTTACGGAGTAAGATTTGCAAAGAAAGATTCTTTTAGTACGAAGAAATATCAACTGCAATGAAACTTATAATTTGTCTTACTGAACAAGTATGATTTGACTAATCCTCGAGCATGTGCCACCCTATACAATTGACATAATAATCCATATATCAAAATAGCAAGGAGTATCATATATCAGAATGTGGCACGATGAGAGTTTATTACTTCGGTCATCATAGTGCTTTATTTTGTACCAAGATGGTTGATTTATTATTGCTAAACATTTCATTACAGATTTACCTGCATTATGACAGTCTTGCCATATTCATATTGTTTGTGTTGAATCCAAAGAAGAAAATTATCTATATTTTGGATCCTCTTCCTAGACCGACCTTGGGGGGGGGGGGGGGGTGCACATATTGAAAAATATGGAAATTTGCAGTAAGTTAAACCTTGCGATGCGACTGGCAAATCCTGAATGGAAGGACGACATCTCCAAATGGGGACACAAAGTCCTCGTTGTTACGACAAACTCGCACCGGTATGAAGCTTTTCACTTAAATATAACCTTACATGATTTCTTCAACGCTAAATGTGACATTACATATGAATGCAGTGCTTTGTCTGGTTATTTATTTTTTGAACTAATGCACTCATGATACGATGGAGCAGCCTTTTTTCCGATAACCATGGTGAATATTCTCAACAATGCTCATTTCTACACTTTTGAATATGAATTATATATGACAATGTTGTATATAATGCATATGCAGGACGGTTCTGATTTGAAAAGGTGATTTTTAGTACATATTCTGAAGTATGAAGACAATGAGGCGATAAACAATATTACAGACTTGGAATTAGGATTTATTAATCGCATAAAGAGATGGATCTTCATGAAATAAAATAGTGGATGGTGTTATGTGATTTAGAATTTGGCTTTTAATTATCAATTTCAACTTACGTTGATTTGAAATATTTCTGCACATTACAACTATTATTTAGTGCTTTGTGAATTTTAAATGATGCAACGTTGATTCTATGTTGTTCGCGCATCATTATACGTTCGAAATTATTGCTCTGGTAACAAAAAAATCACTAAACTAAAAAAGGCATTTATATTTTAAAGACAATGCACGTGCACGGCAACTAGTGTTTGTACTATACTTGCTGTCGAATCAATGAACACCCACCTCCTCCGTGGTTGCTCACATGCACAGAAACTCTTGCCCTTAAAGAGCCACCGGCATGATCAAACTACACGTTAGATGCATCTTTGTCGATCTGCTTGGCAATTGACTTTGCACCACTTATTGTCTTGAAAGTTGAAGGGGAGATTAACAACCCTCGCCCACATGTAACCTCTCAAATTTCAGTTCCGAGGGGCGCATGCAGTTCTCCAGTTCGGAAAGTATGATACCGTTCTTGCTAACATGCCATGATACGCCCTCCCACACACGATCATTGTCTCGTTTCAAGCCAAATTCTACCACAAAGATGTTATCTCCGACCAAACTGAAGGTTAGTCCTTTACATTACAAGGAAACACCTAATAGCCGGCTTGTAATCACTGGCGGGCCACCCAAAACCCACGCCGGTGATCTGCTGGGACCAAATTCCGCAGCTAATCACCGGCGTGGGAATTTTTCCACGGCGGTGTTACCGTGGAATCACCGGCGTGAACATCTTAGGGCTACGCCGGTAATTTGTGGGCACAAAAATGTTGCCATGGTGAAATATATTACTGACGTGGAGCTAACATGACACGCCAGTAATTTACTGTGTAATCATTGGCGTGGCGTCTAGTGAACACGCCGGTAATAGTGTATGTTCCGGCGCGCGATACGGGCCCAGCAAATCACTAGCATGGATTGTTTGGCATGCCGGTAATCATATTTGTACTATAACTATTTTTTTGTTCTGTTTCACACCAGTTTGAAACAGTAATTTTTTTTCAAGTATCACACTAGTTTGAAACAATAAAAAAGGCATTGTCTACAAAACCTTGTCAAAAAAAATATAATTAGTAAAAATATAGTTAGTACAAATATTGTCTAAAATATGCATCTACAATTGTGATATAATATTTATTTTTTGTTGAACATTATACCATTCAAGTTTTTGTTGACCATTCAATTTGGTGAACAAAACATAAATTTTGTTGATAAAATTCACCGCATCAAAAAAAACTCCCAAAACCAACTCAAAAAAAGAAAGAAAATAAATTCAAAAAAAATAACCACCCCGACCTCCTTATACCACCCCTCTCTCTTCCCGGTGCGCTTCCCAAAACCGCATCGCGCGGCCTCCCTCTCCCTCCCCGCCGCCGCGTCCCCTCCCTCGCCGCACCCCTTCCCCGCATCCGTCGACGCTGCCGTCCGCGCCCGCATCGCCGTCCCGGCCCTCGCCCCGTCCCCGCCTACGTCGATGCCTCAGCCCGCATTGCCGCCCTGGCCCCGCCTCCGTCGACGCCGCCATCCGCGCCCGCATCGCCGCCCCGACCCTCGCCCCGTCTCCGTGAGTGTATGTATAGATAGTTACATTTCTAGTTAATTTAGTGTAGTATTATTAGATTGTTATGTGTATTAGATAGTTAGATTTCTAGTTAATTGTAGATAATTTAGTTTGTGATAGTTTGTAGTATATAGTTGTGTAGTTGTAGATAATCTAATTGTATAGTTTTAGATAATTTGTAGTCTAGTTGTGTAGTTGTAGATTCAAGATAATTTAGTTGTGTAGTTTGTAGTATATAGTTGTAGATAATCTAATTGTGTAGTTTTAGATAATTTGTAGTCTAGTTGTGTAGTTGTAGATTCTAGATAATTTAGTTGTGTAAGTTGTATAATTTAGATTTGATAATTCAGAATTCTATATCTAGTGTAGATTGTTAGAATTATATATCTAGTGTAGATTGTTAGAATTCTATATCTAGTGTAGATTGTTAGATTTGATAATTTAGTTGTGTACTTGTAGAATTTAGATTTGCATGTCCACATTGTTAGATTGTTAGATTTTTAGGAGATGTATTAGTAAAGTTACATTGTTAGATTGTCACGTTATATTTAGACTTTTTCATAGCAGCAACGCATAACTAATAATCCAACATCTAAGAAATCAGTACAAAATTTGGCTACCAGGCGCTCATATGCATACCTTTGCTCAAGAAGCTTCTATGTTAGCGCTTGATGCCCTCATACAACCACGTATTCGAATGGGGACACACGAGAAACAAAAATGTGAAATATGTTCCTATTGGGCCGAAATGTTAGTTGCACATTAACACCACGCGCTGATTTTTTAATAAATTAGAAAATAGTATTGTATATCTAAAAAGTATTAAAATATATATACAACCATATATACACATAGAGAATTCACGCCACAATTTTTTAAAATACGTTGTACTTTGGTCGTCTACACAAAAAGGACAATTATATGCTAAGATAAGAGTTTTGTATTCCTTTATACAGGCACAAATTTGTTTTTTCCATAGCCTAAAATAAAACGTATTTTCTAATGAATCTTTGCACGAGTATGTGGATTACATACACATATCCACATAATTGTTTTTCGAGTTTTTGCAAAACTTCAAACTACCCTTTTTATTTTTGTTCAAAAGCCGAGATCACTCGAACTAATGTGCCACACATTGGTCCTCGTGCATGTTTGTACTATACTTGTTGTCGAATCAATGAGCACCCACCTCCTCCGTGGTTGCTCACATGCACAGAAATTCTTGCCCTTAAAGAGCCACCGGCATGATCAAACTACACGTTAGATGCATCTTTGTCGATCTGCTTGGCAATTGACTTTGCACCACTTATTGTCTTGAAAGTTGAAGGGGAGATTAACAACCCTCGCCCACGTCCTCTCAAATTTCAGTTCCGAGGGGCGCATGCAGTTCTCCAGTTCGGAAAGTATGATACCGTTCTTGCTAACATGCCATGAGACGCCCTCCCACACACGATCATTGTCTCGTTTCAAGCCAAATTCTACCACAAAGATGTTATCGCCGACCAATCTGAAGGTTAGTCCCTTACATTACAAGAAAACACCTAATAGCCGGCTTGTAATCACCGGCGGGCCACCCAAAACCCACGCCGGTGATCAGCTGGGACCAAATTCCGCAGCTAATCACCGGCGTGGGATTTTTTCCACGCCGGTGTTACCGTGGAATCACCGGCGTGAACATCTTAGGGCTACGCCGGTGATTTGTGGGCACAAAAATGTTGCTACGGTGAAATATATTACTGACGTGGAGCTAACATGACACGCCAGTAATTTACTGTGTAATCACTGGTGTGGCGTCTAGTGAACACGCCGGTAATAGTGTATGTTCCGACGCGCGATACGGGCCAGCAAATCACTAGCGTGGATTGTTTGGCACCCCGTTAATCATATTTGTACTATAACTATTTTTTTGTTCTGTTTCACACCAGTTTGAAACAGTGATATGTTTTTTTTTCAGTATCACACTAGTTTGAAACAATAAAAAAGGCATTGTCTACAAAACCTTGTCAAAAAAATATAATTAGTAAAAATATAGTTAGTACAAATATTGTCTAAAATATGCATCTAAAATTGTGATATAATATTTATTTTTTGTTGAACATTATACCATTCAAGTTTTTGTTGACCATTCAATTTGATGAACAAAACATAAATTTTGTTGATAAAATTCACCGCATCAAAAAAACTCCCAAAACCAACTCAAAAAAAAGAAAGAAAATAAATAAAAAAAAACCGTCCCGACCTCCTTATACCCCCCTCTCTCTTCCCGGTGCGCTTCCCAAAACCGCATCGCGCGGCCTCCCTCTCCCTCCCCGCCGCCGCGTCCCCTCCCCACCGACGTGTCCCCTCCCTCACCACACCCCTTCCCCGCATCCGTCGACGCCGCCATCCGCGCCCGCATCACCGTCCCGGCCCTTGCCCCTTCCCCCCCTACGTCGACGTCTCAGCCCGCATCGCCGCCCCGGCCCCGCCTCCGTCGACGCCGCCGTCCGCACCCGCGTCGCCGCCCCGGCCCTCGCCCCATCTCCGTGAGTGTATGTATAGATAGTTACATTTCTAGTTAATTTAGTGTAGTATTATTAGATTGTTATGTGTATTAGATAGTTAGATTTCTAGTTAATTGTAGATAATTTAGTTTGTGATAGTTTGTAGTATATAGTTGTGTAGTTGTAGATAATCTAATTGTGTAGTTTTAGATAATTTGTAGTCTAGTTGTGTAGTTGTAGATTCAAGATAATTTAGTTGTGTAGTTTGTAGTATATAGTTGTGTAGTTGTAGATAATCTAATTGTGTAGTTTTAGATAATTTGTAGTCTAGTTGTATAGTTGTAGATTCTAGATAATTTAGTTGTGTAAGTTGTATAATTTAGATTTGATAATTTAGAATTCTACATCTAGTGTAGATTGTTAGAATTATATATCTAGTGTAGATTGTTAGATTTGATAATTTAGTTGTGTACTTGTAGAATTTAGATTTGCATGTCCACATTGTTAGATTGTTAGATTTTTAGGAGATGTATTAGTAATGTTACATTGTTAGATTGTCACGTTATATTTAGACTTTTTAGGAGATGTATTAGTAAATGTTAACATGTTTATTCTTTAGATTCTTTTAGTGTTTGTTTGGTTCTAATAAATATCTTTTTATGATGTATTAGTTTCCACGGAATGTCTCCGTTTAAGGGTGTGAGGGCGTATTATAGGAAGAAGCTAGACCGGTACGTATATGGATGTCAGATCCATATAAACGGGAGGAAGCACTAGGCTGGTCAGTTCGATACACCGGAGGAGGCGGCGCGCGCTTACGATTATTTTGCCGTACACGAGTACGGGCATAAGAAGAAGGACCGCCCTCTGAACTACCCTGCCGATCGCCACGATGTGGATCGCCACATGCTGCCTGGGATCAGACAGGTGAACACGGCCATGCAGAGGGAGCACGAGTTGGCTGAGGCGCAGATCAGACGGCGCAACGTGCGCCCCCACGACGACCCGCTAGTGAGGAGTCTCCTACAGGACGAGCCAGACCTGATGGCGTACCAGCAGTTCGGCGTCGGTCCCTCCCACGGCGCCGTTCCTTCTGAGCAGGACATCAGTTCGCTTGGGATCTGGCAGGAGGAGCCGCAGGGGGAATGGGAGGAGGACTGGGAGTCCGACTCTGAGCAGCAGGTGTTAGGGGCGCCGAACCCCGATGCTGTGAATAGGCGGGACGACGTACCTCCTTTTCGCACTCCTTCGGGTCAGCTGTGGGGGAGCGAGGATACTGATGACACCGCAGATCCGATGTTCTGGGCTCAGCTGGCGAGGGACGACCCATAGAGCGACATGTCCACTTCATGTTTTATGTTGATGTTTCGACTATTGTTTTTAGAGTTATCTGTGTAGACTGATGTTTCGACTGTTGTTTTAGACTAATGTTTTATGTTCATGTATAATATACAACTTATTGTATTATAGTTCATGTTTAGACTGCTTCATGTTTAATACACTCCTCTAATGTTTTTATATGTATAATATGCAGCAAAATGTATCAGTGTGAGGATTGTGGCTATCCCGAGTGCATGAATAGGAAGTTTGGCGTATTTTTTCCAGCAGATGTTCAAACCCGCATGGTATGTTTAAAATCGACATGTCATGAGCCTATTTTCTTGTTCTTGCTAAACATATACTCCCTCTGTTCCTAAATATAAGATGTTTTAGCTTTTGTCCACATTCACATGTACACAAGTGTATCTAGACACATTTCATGTGTATGTTCACTCCCTTTAGTGTGTATGTGGACAACATGTGTAACACCTAAAACATCTTATATTTAGGAACGGAGGGAGTATGTTTTATCCATGTGTCAATGATTTGAACCACTATCAACTCGAGACATCTTTTATCCATTTTATTGTAGATGTTAGAGGCCGATGATTAAACTCTTGTGCATTGTCATTTCGAGTGTTGGTCTAAATGACCTACTGACATGTATAACAACATTGGTTATACATTTCTCTTGGTCCTTTAGTTCCGACACTTGGAAGTTCATGGTGTGCACTCTTCATATGAGGCATCTTTTTATTCGTCTTTTTATCCATGTTGTTGTACATGTTACAGGCTGGGCGTTCGGGAATTCCCGAAATTTCGGGACGGGAAATTCGGGGAAAAAAAGTTCGGGAATCATGAAACGACTCCCAAATTTTAGTGAGAAAAACTGATTCCCGACAATTCGGGATCCCGACAATTCGGGATCGGGATCGGGAAATCCCGGATGTCCCAAAGTTTTCCTTTCCACAACGAGATGCGGTAGCGCAGATCACTCCTCGGGCGCGACAACGAGAGGAGGAGCGGAGGATGGAGGTGGCCGAGGCGCGGGACGCCAAGCGCCGCACATGCGAGGAGGAGTGTCGGCGGCGCGTCGCCATGGTCGCGCTCGAGGAGGAGCTATTCGAGCTCGTGCGCCGAGGAGTGGGGAGGTGGGCTGGGGCCCTGGGCGACCGGCGCACGAGCGCGAGGACGGGTGGAGGGCGCTGGGGAGTGGGGATGTGGGCTGGGCGACGCCGTGAAGGTGCGCCGGCAGCGTGCGGCGTGGAGGGCACTGCGCTGTGGTGGCTGGCGGCTGGCTGCGAGTAAAAGTGGATGACTGGATGAGCACGAGGAAGATGGATTAGGTTTGCTTCCTTGTTGGGCCACTAGCTGGGCCACTAGGCGAAAAGGATTGGGCCTTGTGCCTCTAGGCTTTTTATTTTTTCGGGATAGACGGGAATTTAAGGATTTAACACAACATTCCCAAATTTCCCGAAATAAATTCGGGATTTCGAAACAGCTTCCCGAGAAAACGTTCAGGATTGTCGGGTTCGGGAAATTCGGGATCAGGATCGGGAAATTCGGGATTTGGGTTTCGGGATCGGGAAATATGCCCACCCTGATGTTAGAGGCCGATGATTTAAACGATGTCATGTTAAAGGAAAAAAGAGTATCTACAATACCTTGTATTATATACAATTTGAGTGCTTCTATTAGTACATGGTCTTGTATGCACTCTTTTTGCCTTGTTTTGGCAATGATATATGAGGCTTGTATTACACCGATGACTTTGATTCATATGAGGCACTTTTTAATGCATGTTTCTTTGTGAAATGTTCTCTTATTTCATTGATTAAGCTGCTGCATTATCCTAGTCCTATAATAACACTAATGTCTAATTGTTGTTTTTCTCAGAACATCCCGTGCAAGTCTAGACGTCACTTCTTGGAGCACGTGGGTTTTGCCGTCACCGACTACATGACATTTGAGGTTGAATTGGTCCAGATGACGGTGCCCACCCGGAGGTTCAGAGTTTTGTGCACCAACACGATGGGCCGAACATACTTTAGTGGCCCTAGTTGGACATGACTTGTTGATCGCTACGGCATGCAACCTGGTGAGAGGTGCACCTTTTTCCTCGACCATGGTGAAGTCTCTACCTACTTCATGTATAGGCCCCCGAATAACTCTGACAATTACGAGTCTGAGGATCATGACCCTAGAGATGATCATGACTTCATGCCTGAGCCGGTGGTTCAGAACCTAAGTGACTAGCTAGGTAGCTATGATAGTTAGAAATAAGTTAACTAGATGAACAATAAGAACTTGTTGAGTGGAGCAGCTACTGCTAGTACTATTTCTGTTAATGTTTCTGTATCTGTCAACTTTCATGGTAATTGTCATCTATTAATTAGAATAATAGCTTTTTTAAAAAAATTCCAAAATATAATCACTGGCGTGCCCCCCTCGCCGGTAATCTAAACCTTCACCGACGTGACTCACACTCGCTGGTGATCCCAAACTAATCACCGGCGTGGCCACACACTTGCCGGTGATCTCAAATAGCACTGGCGTGAGGTTACCGGCGTGGCCGTTCCTCGCCGGTGATCCCAAAAATGCCACGCCGGTGATTAGCTGTTTCCTTGAAGTGTTAGGGCGACCCTTGGTCGGGGGAAGAGAGTTGGAGGTCGTCTGCAGATGAAAGGTGTTCCAGTGCAACACCTTGTCGGCCAGCATGCATCTCTCCCTTTGTTTCTTCATCGCGATGATCAATCACTCATGGTGTGGCTACCTCATTCATGATACCTAACTTCCCCAGCGCCCCCACCAGTTTTGTTCTTGCTGCCCTGGCGATGAAGCCTCTTGTATCTGCCTCTCCCCACCGAAGAGCCCATCTCCTCTAGCCATGAAGATCTCGGTTCGCCCCCCATGAGGCGACGAGTCAGCTTGCGCATCGGTATTTCGGATGAAAAACTCCATTTGATAAAGGGGGTTTTTAAATCTGTGCCCCTGGTTCCTTAGCCTTGCTCACTGTACCCCACGCTTTAAACTTTAGCTCGGTTTTCCCCACTCGCTTGTCTGAAACCCTCACAACAGCCCAAACTGGTCGTTTGTCATTGGGTCAAGCTTTGACCGTTAACTCTGAGGAGTGGGGCCGTGTTGCTTACTGACGTGTGGGGCCTGTCGTTGGACCTGACAGGTGGGGCTGCATCGAAAAGGGTCCTTCTTTAACCGTTGCTTACTGACGTGTGGGGCTGCAAGGAGACACGTCGGACCAGCTTGTCTGCAACTGAAACCTGAATCAAATCGAGCTCGAGCCACTCTGCCGCCGTCATGCCGCCTCCGCCGCTGTCGTGCCCTGCACCGTCTAACCCTAGTCCACCTCCGCCGCCATCGTGCCCTCTGCCACATCTACCCCCACCCCCATCTGGATTAAGCAGCGATGTCGGGGGAGCACCCACTCCGGCCCATCGATGAAGGAGAGGATTGGGTCAAATCAGCGGCGGATAATTCATGGATTACCCCAGGGTAAGCATTGTTTCCTCTCTAATTGATGCGCTAATTCGTTAGTTAGGCCGTATTTAACCGGTGGTCGCGTGAATCTTTCCAATTTTGCTGGCCTAACTCGAACCTTTATTTGCTAATCGAATAGGATTGATCCCGCGATTGCTTTCCGGCTGGCGGTTAAAATGGAAGTTAGTGTGCTACGCGGTAGAAAACCGCATTTGATGACTAGATTTTTCTATCCGAAGGTGGTAGGAACCAGCATATCGTACAAAGCTTTGCGGGATGCATTAAGTTCTCCTCCATATGGGTGGACTGATGCCGATGCTGTTGAACTGAAATATTTCAGCAGTAGCGAGCAACAATTTGTTCCACTAACTTGCGACGAGCATCTGGGATTGCTCTTCACTTCGAATGCTGAAAGCCGCTTCGGTAAAATTCTTGTCGAGGTGCTTCAGCCACGGGGCAATGAACGGGACAAGGGGAAGGGTGTTCAGAAATCTTCTGCCTCTGCTAATAGCGAGCGCCCCGACACTCCTTGTAGGTCAAGACCAAGCAGAGCTAGTGGTTCAGAAAGTCACAATATGTCTGCTGGCGTTTCTTGTGCCGCTTCTCCTATCGCTTCTGCAGCCGATGTAGAACAAGATGCAGAGCCAGACGAGGAAGTGCCTCGATATGATGATGAGGATGAGAAGATGTACCCTGATCTTGTAGATACAGTTAGTCAACAAGCAGTTGAAGATGAATATCAGGAGGAACCTATCAGCCGTGCAAGAATTGATGACACTGACAATGAAGAGAGGGAGGAGAACATCGACAACTTAGTTGACGATGAATATGATGGGGATTTTTTTGACGCGTGAATATGATGGTGATGACATGCCAACAATTGAGTGGAACAGGGATGATCCTCAGCTTGCTGTTGGCACCGTTTTTCAGTCGATGGTGGACTGTCGTAATTCAGTGACTACCTACTGCATTTTCTCTGAAAATACATATGCAATTACTAGGAGTGAGCCAACAAGGTTCACTGTTCATTGCCCATATGATAGGTGTAGATGGAGGTTGCATGCATCACAAATGTTGAGGAGCAGGTTGATTCAGGTTTGTGTATTTCAGTTTATATTGATTCATTCTATATTCAGATCATTGTGTAATGTTATCTTAACTGTATTTCCTTTTTTATTTTGTTTCAGATAAAAAAGAACCCACACTAGCACACTTGTCCACCTGGAGGGGGAGGGGGAAAGACTAAAACAAAGCTAGCAAAGGCTAGGTGGGTGGCAGATGCAGTTTTGGATTGGTTGAGAGAATCACCAACACTTGATCCAACAGCACTCCATGGGAAGCTATTTGAGATGTACAAGATTGATATACCTTACATGAGGGTTTTCTATGCTAAGGAAATGGCTCTTGACAGGATTAATGGTGCTTGGAATGGGAGCTTTCAGTTGCTCTACACATTTAAAGCTGAAGTGGAAGCTGCCAGTCGAGGGAGTGTTGTAGAAATTGACAAGCATACAGTTCCATACAAAATAAGAGGGAAGACTGATACGTCTTCAACGTATCTATAATTTCTTATGTTCCATGCTTATATTATGTCAATTGCTACATGTTTTATTCACACTTTATAGCATTTTTATGCATTTTCTGGGACTAACCTATTAACAAGATGCCACAGTGCCAGTTCCTGTTTTCTGCTGTTTTTGATTTCAGAAAAGCTGTTCTGGAAATATTCTCGAAATTGGACGAAACAAAAAGGCAAGGTCCTATTTTTCTGTCACGTACACGGAGTCCGAAGGAGAGACGAAGGGGGGCACCGAGGCGCCCTCACCATGTGGTGGCGCGGGTCCCACCCCTGGCGCGCCGCCACGTGGTGAGGAGCTCTCGGGCCTCCACCGACATTGCCCCTTCGCCTATAAATTGTCTTTCTCGGGAAAACCCTAAACACCTGAGCCTCCATCCACGAAAAGTTTCAGAGCCGCCGCCGTCGTCAACCCTAGCTCGGGAGGGTTTTGAAGCTCTTCCCGGCACCCTGCCGGAGAGGGGAATCATCACCGGAGGGCTCTACATCGCCATGCCTTCCTCCGGAGTGATGTGTGAGTAGTCCACCCCTGGACTATGGGTCCATAGCAGTAGCTAGATGGTTGTCTTCTCCTTTTGTGCCATCATGTTTAGATCTTGTGAGCTGCCTATCATGATCAAGATCATCTTATTGTAATGCTACATGTTGTGTTTGCTGGGATCCGATGAATATTGAATACTATGTCAAGTTGATTATTGATCTATCATGCCTATGTTATTTATGATCTTGCATGCTCTCCGTTATTAGTGTAGGCTTTGGCCAAGTTTATGCTTGTAACTCCAAGAGGGAGTATTTATGCTAGATAGTGGGTTCATTCCTCCATTTAATCTGGGACAGTAACAGAAAGTTCTAAGGTTGTGGATGTGTTGTTGCTAGTAGGGGTAAAACAGCAATGCTTTGTCTAAGGATATTTGTATTGTTTACATTATGCACCATACTTAATGCAATTGTCTATTGCTTGCAACTTAATACTGGAAGGGGTGCGGATGCTAACCTGAAGGTGGACTATTTAGGCACAGATGCATGCTGGATAGCGGTCTGTGTACTTTGTCGTAATGCCCAAGTAAATCTCATAGTGATCATCATGACTTGTATATGCATTGTTATGCACTCTCTATTTTGTCAGTTGCCCAGCTATAATTTGTTTACCCAGCATGTTAGTATTTTATTATGGAGAGACACCACTAGTGAACTGTGGACCCCGGTCCATTCTTTTATATCTGAAATACAACCTACTGCAATCATTGTTCTCTTTAATTCTCTGCAAGCAAACATCATTTTCGACACCACACTTTTAATCCTTTGTTTTCAGCAAGCCGGTGAAATTGACAACCTCACTGTTTCGTTGGGGCAAAGTAGTTTGATTGTCTTGTGTGCAGGTTCCACGTTGCTGCTGATTCCCTGGTGTTGCGCCGTGCCACATTCAGCCACCAACAACCTTCAGAAGACCCTTGACTTCCTACTGGTTCGATTAAACCTTGGTTTCTTACTAAGGGAAAACTTGCTGCTGCAATCATCATACCTTCCTCTTGGGGTTCCCAATGGACGTGTAACTTAACACGCATCAAGCCAGTTTTCTGGCGCCGTTGCCGGGGAGGTCGAGGTACTTCTGGAAGGTCTTGCAACCCCGACAAGACGCCACAGTTTTCTGGCGCCGTTGCCGAGGAAGTCAAACCTTCTGCAAGGGGAGTCTCTCACTTGCAATCTCTTTACTTTATTTTTGTCTTGCTTATTTTATTTTTACTTTATCTTATTTGCTTCTTTATATCAAAAACACAAAAAAATAGTTACTTGCATTTATTTTTGTATTTCGGCATAGCTTTAATTTTGCTAAAATGAGTACTCCTGAAGTTGAGGTTCGTTCATTTAGGGAACAAGGGGGAGAAAGTCTAAAAGATGCTTGGTATAGAATTAGTGATGCTCATCATAGATGTACTAAAAAACAGTCTACCATGATCCTTCTTAGGAATTTTTATGTTGGTATCACTAGTTGATATAGGTATGTTCTGGATACTCTTACAGGGGGTAATTTTCTTGGTACTCCTGCTTTGGAAGCTTGTAATTTAATTGAAAGTTTAGTAGGAATACCGCCTACTAAAAACATTAAAACTGAGATGTAACATCCCAAATTTATAATAAGGATTAATAAGACCCAAAATTCAGAACCAACAAAAACTTTTTGAATTACTTCACTAATGATTGTGTTTTCCCTTATAATGTTCTGTTTAACCTTGTGTGACTTGAATCTTTAAATTGTTTGACTAGTAAATGTCAACTCAAGAAATCAACCTAAGTAAAAATATATTCACAACTCTGGTGACCATGTTATGACAAGAATATATTCCATATATCTTTTCCATTCCTATGTTGGCCAAAAGTCTATTTCAATAATGATTTGGTTTTAGCAACAAATAAAATATCCTTTAAATTGAGACAGTAAAAGTATTTCCAAAATTATGGGTTTCCAAGAATATGGAGATTCATATGATATCTCCTACCTATTCTTCAACCTTGATAATTTTACAATTCCTATTTTTAAAACTCCTATGTTTCAACTCCATTTTAAAAGGAATACTTGTGGGGAATATATTACCTCACATATTTCCCTTTATTAAACCATTTTGAAAACTATTAAGTTATGAGTTGATATATCCCTTAAACAACATCTTGTCATAATTGAGTGTGACCAATTTTACAAAATAGCATTGTTGATTATGGAAAAAGGTGTGTGATTTATTCTTGTGGTTTGAAGTGTGTGGTCTTGTGTGAGATGTGGATATTGTTGTGTTGTTGATATTGTTGTGCTGATGCTATTGCTGTGTTATTGCTGTTGTGTGTGATTTTCTTGTGAGGATACTTCCTCAGTGTTGTTATTACTAAATTAGGACACCCTTGGCAACCAAATTTGGAGTGCGACTTGAAGAGGAGCAAACCCTCTAAAATTATGCACCCAAGTTAAACTCCTAAAATCTAGGGAGATGATCTCGATAAAACTCCCCCTCTACCTAATCCTCTATTCTATGAAAACAATTATACTTTCTTTATCAAAATTCTAGAGAAGGAGATGGAATGATAATCCTCTCCATTTCATATCACTCTCTCCTCCAGAAAACCTACTTGTTGATTCAAAACAAAACCCTCCATTCTTTTATCAAAAAGGAAATGAAGGTCATGAGTTAAAAATGATCTTCATAACTAAGTTCCCTCCCAAATTCTCTATTTTCTCCAAACCAATTTTCCCTCTATGAAAAGATAAATTATTTTGAAGCTACCTTATTTGTCAAAGAAGTTCCAAAAGTTCAAAACCATATTTTATCACTGGTTTTAAATATTAAAGGAGTATCAAATTATTAATTTCCAAAAATTGTTTATCCAAAAATTGGAGCAAAACATTTTATTTTGCAAAACCAATTTCTGTGGAGCTTCCTCAGGTATTTGGGAGGCTACCTGAATTTTCTCAAATTTTTGTAAAATGTTTAGACACCCCAATTAAATCCCGGAGACCCTACTGGTTTTGAAAAGGAATTAAAAGAATTAGACGAGGACCTATCGGTGAGAGGAGAAAGAAGTTCAGGGGGCGTTTTGCAAAACCTTCGTTGACCTCTGTTGCAGCAACGCTGCACGCCACCGACGCCATGCTCCCTCGCCGATGTCGCCGTGCTCCTCACGCCGTCGTCGCCGTGTCCCCGCGCCATGTCAACACCGCAGGAACCCCTGCCTCACGCCTCGCCCTGGGAGGATAAGAAGCACGCCACTCCACTGCCTCCTCTGCCACCGTGCTCCTCACGCCGTGGTCGCCGCGAGCACGCCACCGTGGCCCTCCCTCCTTGCCCCTGGGAGGAGATAAGAGCACTACCCCACGCCACCACTCTGCTCCCCCATCCTCACTTTCCCCTCTCCCACTCTCTCGCTCTCTCCCCACTTCTCTTTCTCCTCACCACGAACCGAACCTCAGCTGAAGCTGCCGTCGCGCATCGCCGGCGAATGAGAGCTCCCCGAGCGAATCCAAGGGCACAGGAAGCTTCGCCTCGTCGTCCTCTGCAACTTCGTGCAGGGAATCGCTGCAGTCCGCCCGGGATCGCCGTCGCCGTCTTCATCCCCTTCCTCTCTGGCCGCCGGCTTGCGAGCAAGCTCGCGAGCGCCACGGACATCCTTTCTCTGCCATTTCTGTGTCCATGTTCTCCCCTTGCTCTGCTCCCTCTCATGCGCCTCTTCCTTTTTCCCAGGGATCGCCGGAGCCGTCGCCCCGACCTCGCCGTACTCCTGCTGCCTCGCTTGCTCTGCTCTCTGTGTCGAGGAAGAAGGAGACAGGCCCGTAACGTTTCGCCGACGTAGGTGGGCCGCGAGCTGGGCCACTCCCTGCACTGCACGGCCCAGATCCAGCAGATCCAGCCCGATGACCCCTTTTTTTTAGGTGGTTCATTCTATTTCTTTGTAGATCCATTTCTAGCACTCTGGATTAAATCGTTTTAAAATAGTTTAAATGCAAATCTGGCCAAACCAAAAATCACAGTAGTAATTTTATAAGTTTAGAGACGTGTGCAACTTGCAGATCTGAAAAATATGAATTATTGTAGGTTTGATAAATGTTTTCTTATCACTGATCTGAAACACTGTTTTCTTAATAACTTGAGTTTGGTTACTCAAAAATTTGTGAATCAAAATGTTTTAGAAAGCTCTTCACATTACCTTTCAGTAGAAATTGGTCTCATGTGTTTTGGTTGCTTAAAACAAAAGTTCTATTGATTCTTGTAAACACACCAGTAGCATTTTTATGATTTTTGTAGATTTTTGTGAATTGATTTTTTTAGTAAATCCAATTGGATTGTCTTCTTTGTGTGTAGGGAAACATATCCCTAGCTTGGTTTGAATTTAGGAGTCACTGATTGACTGTGGTGCTAATTATAAGTTTTAGGCCTTTTCTGCCTATTTGTATAAGACCTTTATTAATTGTTGTATTATAATGTTATTGTTATGAATGTGTTTCCTAGCATCTATAGATGTGATACTATCTACTAGGAGTGTGTTAGCTCTGTATTATAGCATTTTTGGAAAAAAGTTTAGTATTGCATTTCGTTATCTAGTGTTAATATTACTAGGGTAGTATTTTCCTAGATTCCCCTAGTTAATAGGACTTGTTTTAGTAGAAAATCTTTAGTGTGACGTTTGTTTTAGTTAGTATTGCTAGATCACCAGTAGCATGTCATATTGCTACTGGTTTGATAACATGTCAGGAAGAGTTTAGTGTTGTGGGTGTTTATTAGGGAATAATATCACTAGTATGGATATTTCCTAGAAATTCCTAGTATTTAGGATTTGTTGGGGACAAAATCATTTGTGTGCTTGATTTTAGAAAATGTTGTTTGAACATCAGTAGCCCTTCATATCTACTGATATTATAGCATGTCACCTCTGGTTACTTATTATTTTGTTCTTAGCAAAGCTTGATTAGTTAGGTTTATGGGTAGGATTACTTAGAACTTCCTAGCATGAGTAGCTCTTGTGTCTAGTTTATGTTTTAGTGATTTTTACAAATAACCAGAGGATAATTAACCTCTTAATGCCTTGTTATGATAGTGGATCACCCACTGATTCCTTTGCATATTGATTGAAGAATAGGTTTCTCAATCATAATCATAGTTCCAATAGCCTTTTATCTACTAGATGTGAGTAGTTGTTTTCTCTGCTGAAAATTGAGTGGTTGTGTTGCGGTGAAGTATTTCCTGTTTAGATAAAAGTGCTTGCTGTTCATCTTTGCTTAAGAAAGCTTTGTGATCTAGGCACCTAGCATGTATTAGCATAAGGCCCTTGTAAGTGTAGATCCTAGTTGGTTGCTTGAATGATTAGTTTGATGCTTGTGGTTGTTATTTGTTGGTGTACCACTTGTGGTTTTGTTTGGTGTATTGATTGTTGTTTATTTCTCTGTTTGCGACGTTAGATAATAACGCTACCGGAAGGGTAATTGGAGAGAATTGACCGAGGAAGGATGGAATTTTTATTATATTGATCAACAAGGAGAAAATCCAGGGACATTATGCTGAAACCAGGCAAGCTACTTCACTGAGCTTGCATCTATATACATCTATTTTGATTCCTGTTTACTTATAAGTAGCATAAACGATTTATGTGGTGTGCCACAAAAGCATGATTTTGAAAACCCTTTTCCAAAATACAAGTATATTGTTGAGACACCCGATATAGAGGTGTTAGTGGTATACAGTGATTTCTAAATGAATTTGTTTTACTCAAAGCCTTCTACGAAAATCTTTTGGTGGATACGAACCACCCAAGTTTTGGTTAAAAGAATTTTGCTATGAATTGGAAATGAATGTGAAAACCTTTTCAAAAATTTATGAAAAACATTTTGCCACCTATGTAGAAATATCAGTTTGTTTATATAAAACTATAGGATGGGAAAAACATTGTTTATTCAAAACTCCTTTGAAAATCCTTGGATGAATTATGGTATGCCGAGATGTCGGTGATGAAATTGAGAATGGTGAATGGTGATGTTTTTGAAAAAATGCACATTGTGTCCTGTACTTACGACAACCAATACTCTGTGCGACCACATTTACCCACATATGGGCAAGGGCGTAGTCATATAATTTGCTCGTGTTAGTACGGGATGCCTCAATAACGAGGATAATCGTTCCATGAGGGGATGGTCTGAGGACCTACCCCCTGACCTGGGTCCTTCATGAAGTCTACCGGAAGGGTATGAACGTGTCGGAAAGAGGATTGAAGGGCTCCCTTGGGTCCGCCGGGCAGAACTACGAGTCCTCACACTTAGTTTCTGAGGATTTGAGTGTCGATGGAAGTTTTGTAGCGGTAGGTCCTATACTAGCATGAGCAAAGGACAGACTATGGCCGGGAACTCAACTTCGCATACCTCTGGTATGGCGGGACGTGGCTGACACGATGAGTGACCGGATGGATGTGGGAAAAGCGTACTACCTCTGCAGAGGGTAAAACTATTCGAATAGCCGAGTCCTCGGATATGGACAGTTGGGAGGCTGTCCTAAGACCATGTGCAAGTTTTACAAAGTTTTGAGTGTTGAAAATAAAATGACGTGGGAATTGTTTTATGCAACTATACCTAGGGTGTGGTATGAGGTTGCTGGAAAAATAAGTAACCACGAAGGGGTATGATCAGAAACCAAGAGGGTTCGGAGAAAGGGACCAGATTGTGATTTTCGGGAAAAAGGTTTAAAAAGACTTCTTACCTTTTTCAACAAAGATAGTGAGAAAACTACTTTCCAAAATGTTTTGTCTTCAACAGGATTAAAAATCTACTCTTCCTTTTTTTTCAATAAAGATATAGTGATGTTTTTCTAAAAATAAAAGTCTTTGAAACTTAAAAGCTAGTGCATGTTCCTGTTGGGGTAGTTTGCGAGTACAATCAAATGTACTCATATTGGTTTGTCCCTGGCTATTGTCTTAGCCAGATTTTAAAGAGGAACAGTTCGAAGGAGAGGAGTTCACTGGCGTCTTTGCGAACTAGGGCGCTTCCCAGTCAGCTGCCTGTAGGGTTAAGGCGAATGACTTGGGCTCCACGTTGTTTGGTGATTTCCGCTGCAAGCACCTAATGAAGCTGATCACTTCAATCACGTAAGTACATTTAATCGGTATATGGATGTCCTGTGATGCCAATTCGAGTTATGTGCAACAACAGACTGATCACGGGATTGTTGCAGGAAACATAACGAGTATCTCGATAGTTAATCCGGGGTCCTCACAGACTTGGTATCAGAGCCATCCTGACTGTAACAGACCTTAGTTAGCATGGACGTTAGTTAGGAAGAGAATGTTTTGTTAAAAATATGTTAATACCAAAAATCTATCTTTATCTAGGGAAGTCCAAAAATGACTTCCACTCTTCTCATCTTCTAAAAATAATTTCCGAGTCTTACCTTTCTATTTTGAAATTTACCAAGGATTTCTCTACTCCCTCTTACCCGTTCAAAATACTTGACGATGAACCCAAGTGAGACCTAATTAGCTAGCACCTACAAGAAGAAGCTTCCATCGCAAATACTCAACATTCAACATCAAGGTGGTTGATTTGCAAATGCCAAGATCGTCGGCACCAACAAAGCAAGAGATCTCCGAAGACCTCAGCTCAACGTCAACAATTGTACTCAAGTTGCAACTTCGACAACCTCAATTTCTCCAGCTGAAGGCTAAGACGACGAAATGAAGATTTCAGCACCCCTGTTTAACCAAGACCCATAGGAAAAACATATGATAGGAACCTTGGTTGTTTCACCCCGAATACCACGCGTGTTAGACATCCGTTGGTACTAGACGTACCTTGTGTGCACCCTGCTTGTGTGTACTCTGCTTGTGTGTTGTTTGTGAGATGGAAAAAGGAGTTTTACAAAAAGAAAAAAGGTTTAGTTTCCTTTTGCCACTTAAGTGCACCTTGTTACGGATGTAAACCCGCCAAGGAAAAGCTTTCTAAAATATTTTTCCCTCTCATCTAAACCATTTCCCAAACAGAACTGACAGTTCCGCAAGGTACAAAAGACCCCGATCCTTAACCAAATAGCCTGAGATTTTTGTATCCTTTCAAAAGTCCGACTTAGAAAACCCTCCAGAAAATTCTGTCCTAGTAAGAGGAACAAGGTATCGAATACTCTCTACTTCAACCCTGAGGCCCAAGACTCTACGACCTTCTGCAAGACGGATAGCGGCCTTCATACGTCGTTTTGAACAACCACATCAAGCTATCGAGGAAGATGAAGATTCAAGACCCGACGTTCGATGACGCTAGTCGTATCCCGTCGGACTAACAAAAGAATATGAAAACTAACATAACTAACATAATTGATCTAACTTTAAATCTCGCATCTAACCAAATTTTGCAAAATTACTAACTGCTTTTTCTAGACAAAGGAAAAAGGTGCCATAGGACGACTCAAAACTATTTGGTGGAAAGGAGAACTTTAGGAGGATATAAGAGTGTTGAACTCTGAGATTATTAGTTAAAAGGATCCCTTAAGAATCTAGTTGATGAGATCCAAATTGGGGTCTAGAATAGAAGTGAAAACTTGGAGTGGATCAATAAATTAATTGGGTTTGGACAAATGATATATTTGATTAATGTTTGGGGCTAACCAGTTGTGGTCCCCAACCATTGGTGGTTATCTGGAGCTAGAAGATGGGACCCTTGATTTAAGGTTTAGAAATAAAGGTGAAAGTTATTGGATTTTTAGGAAGCACTTGCTGATAAAATGAGGTTTGGATTGGTTAGAAGCAAGTAAATTAAGAAAAATACTCCGGTGTGGGAATGTTTAGGGTGATTCTTAGCACAAGTGACCCTTGCAATAAACCCTTATGGAATTATGGGAAGTGATCAAAGATGAGTTAGCAAATTCGTTGTATGCAAGAAATAATTAGTGGAGGATAAATGAATGCTTATCGGATTCTAGGAATCAATATGACTTGGTCTAGTAGCCAGACATTCTAGGTGACAGAAGTTTTCAGAGCTTGTCACGCTCTGTTTGGATTGTTTTTAGAAAGATCATTTATCTTTGATTATGAGGTCAAGGCCAAAAGTGTTGAGATCAAATCTGAATCTGGTTAGAAAGTGGGTCAATTCTTGAGGATATGATCACATGATTGTTGGGTGCTTTATTCAGCTTTGATGATATGGTCGTGGGAAAATGACAACCCGAAGGAGTCAGATATTATGAGATATGCCTATCTGGAGAGAAAAATCAATCAGGAAATAATTGGTGGAGCACTATGATTTTTGTGATAGAAGGCAATGGGAAGACTATGCCTAAAAAGATTTGATGGGTACCCGATAGATTGAACTATACCATGATAAAGAGTTTATGCCCAAGGAAGATGAGGGTGGATTAATAATTTTAGCTTGAGCAAGGACCATGTTTTAATTAACTAATTGATAGTAGTGGCCTTACTAGAAGTATTGGAATGGTATTTTTTTAAAAAAATCGAGAATTAGAGACCTAGGTAAAGTTGATCGTTCAGGATCATAGGTATAATAAGTTTGATGTCTAAGGTATGGCACCCAACCCCCTTGAAAACTAACATAAGCCCCTCAACCACAAAGTTTTCCCGGAAACCCTAACTATTCTGGTGCACTCTAACTTACTTGTGAAGACCTGCGAAGCGGTGTGAAGACCCGGAACCAAAGAAGCGACATACCAGACTATCATTGAGTATTTGGAAACTCTTATATCAGAATCTATTATTCTTAATCTCTCAAGAAACAGTGTGATATTCCAATGTTCGTGTTATATAGAAGTAGTTTGGTAACAAGCCTCATGAACTTGTTAGCAATTCACTTTTGTATGCTCAAACAATTGAGTGTCATACACAAATAAACGGAACATCAGATAAATCAGTACATCTCAGCCTCTGGAATATGAAAAGTGATTTGATGACAAGACTAGCTACCTTGTTAACAAATTCTTCTTGTATGACTAAGGCAACTCGATGTCATAAAAGACACCCACATTCTTATACAACTAACCAATAGAAAGCCTCGCAACATCAAGTTGTCAAGATCTCACATAGCGACCTTACTGAAAGAAGCAACGACCTCGGAAGAGTATTCAACCCCAAAACCCGTGCCCTCGTACTCCCCTGTACCCCCGGGCAAATCTCGAGGACGAGATTTATTTTAAGGGGGGAAGGACTTGTAACATCCCAAATTTATAATAAGGATTAATAAGACCCAAAATTCAGAACCAACAAAAACTTTTTGAATTACTTCACTAATGATTGTGTTTTCCCTTATAATGTTCTGTTTAACCTTGTGTGACTTGAATGTTTAAATTTTTGACTAGTAAATGTCAACTCAAGAAATCAACCTAAGTAAAAATATATTCACAACTCTGGTGACCATGTTATGACAAGAATATATTCCATATATCTTTTCCATTCCTATGTTGGCCAAAAGTCTATTTCAATAATGATTTGGTTTTAGCAACAAATAAAATATCCTTTAAATTGAGACATAAAAGTATTTCCAAAATTATGGGTTTCCAAGAATATGGAGATTCATATGATATCTCCTACCTATTCTTCAACCTTGATAATTTTACAATTCCTATTTTTAAAACCTATGTTTCAACTCCATTTTAAAAGGAATACTTGTGGGGAATATATTACCTCACATATTTCCCTTTATTAAACCATTTTGAAAACTATTAAGTTATGAGTTGATATATCCCTTAAACAACATCTTGTCATAATTGAGTGTGACCAATTTTACAAAATAGCATTGTTGATTATGGAAAAAGGTGTGTGATTTATTCTTGTGGTTTGAAGTGTGTGGTCTTGTGTGAGATGTGGATATTGTTGTGTTGTTGATATTGTTGTGCTGATGCTATTGCTGTGTTATTGCTGTTGTGTGTGATTTTCTTGTGAGGATACTTCCTCAGTGTTGTTATTACTAAATTAGGACACCCTTGGCAACCAAATTTGGAGTGCGACTTGAAGAGGAGCAAACCCTCTAAAATTATGCACCCAAGTTAAACTCCTAAAATCTAGGGAGATGATCTCGATAAAACTCCCCTCTACCTAATCCTCTATTCTATGAAAACAATTATACTTTCTTTATCAAAATTCTAGAGAAGGAGATGGAATGATAATCCTCTCCATTTCATATCACTCTCCTCCAGAAAACCTACTTGTTGATTCAAAACAAAACCCTCCATTCTTTTATCAAAAAGGAAATGAAGGTCATGAGTTAAAAATGATCTTCATAACTAAGTTCCCTCCCAAATTCTCTATTTTCTCCAAACCAATTTTCCCTCTATGAAAAGATAAATTATTTTGAAGCTACCTTATTTGTCAAAGAAGTTCCAAAAGTTCAAAACCATATTTTATCACTGGTTTTAAATATCAAAGGAGTATCAAATTATTAATTTCCAAAAATTGGTTTATAAAAAAATTGGAGCAAAACATTTTATTTTGCAAAAACCAATTTCTGTGGAGCTTCCTCAGGTATTTGGGAGGCTACCTGAATTTTCTCAAATTTTTGTAAAATGTTTAGACACCCCAATTAAATCCCGGAGACCCTACTGGTTTTGAAAAGGAAATTAAAAGAATTAGACGAGGACCTATCGGTGAGAGGAGAAAGAAGTTCAGGGGGCGTTTTGCAAAACCTTCGTTGACCTCTGTTGCAGCAACGCTGCACGCCACCGACGCCATGCTCCCTCGCCGATGTCGCCGTGCTCCTCACGCCGTCGTCGCCGTGTCCCCGCGCCATGTCAACACCGCAGGAACCCCTGCCTCACGCCTCGCCCTGGGAGGATAAGAAGCACGCCACTCCACTGCCTCCTCTGCCACCGTGCTCCTCACGCCGTGGTCGCCGCGAGCACGCCACCGTGGCCCTCCCTCCTTGCCCCTGGGAGGAGATAAGAGCACTACCCCACGCCACCACTCTGCTCCCCCATCCTCACTTTCCCCTCTCCCACTCTCTCGCTCTCTCCCCACTTCTCTTTCTCCTCACCACGAACCGAACCTCAGCTGAAGCTGCCGTCGCGCATCGCCGGTGAATGAGAGCTCCCCGAGCGAATCCAAGGGCACAGGAAGCTTCGCCTCGTCGTCCTCTGCAACTTGTGCAGGGAATCGCTGCAGTCCGCCCGGGATCGCCGTCGCCGTCTTCATCCCCTTCCTCTCTGGCCGCCGGCTTGCGAGCAAGCTCACGCGTGTCACGGACATCCTTTCTCTGCCATTTCTGTGTCCATGTTCTCCCCTTGCTCTGCTCCCTCTCATGCGCCTCTTCCTTTTTCCCAGGGATCGCCGGAGCCGTCGCCCCGACCTCGCCGTACTCCTGCTGCCTCGCTTGCTCTGCTCTCTGTGTCGAGGAAGAAGGAGACAGGCCCGTAACATTTCGCCGACGTAGGTGGGCCGCGAGCTGGGCCACTCCCTGCACTGCACGGCCCAGATCCAGCAGATCCAGCCCGATGACCCCTTTTTTTTAGGTGGTTCATTCTATTTCTTTGTAGATCCATTTCTAGCACTCTGGATTAAATCGTTTTAAAATAGTTTAAATGCAAATCTGGCCAAACCAAAAATCACAGTAGTAATTTTATAAGTTTAGAGACGTGTGCAACTTGCAGATCTGAAAAATATGAATTATTGTAGGTTTGATAAATGTTTTCTTATCACTGATCTGAAACACTGTTTTCTTAATAACTTGAGTTTGGTTACTCAAAAATTTGTGAATCAAAATGTTTTAGAAAGCTCTTCACATTACCTTTCAGTAGAAATTGGTCTCATGTGTTTTGGTTGCTTAAAACAAAAGTTCTATTGATTCTTGTAAACACACCAGTAGCATTTTTATGATTTTTGTAGATTTTTGTGAATTGATTTTTTTAGTAAATCCAATTGGATTGTCTTCTTTGTGTGTAGGGAAACATATCCCTAGCTTGGTTTGAATTTAGGAGTCACTGATTGACTGTGGTGCTAATTATAAGTTTTAGGCCTTTTCTGCCTATTTGTATAAGACCTTTATTAATTGTTGTATTATAATGTTATTGTTATGAATGTGTTTCCTAGCATCTATAGATGTGATACTATCTACTAGGAGTGTGTTAGCTCTGTATTATAGCATTTTTGGAAAAAAGTTTAGTATTGCATTTCGTTATCTAGTGTTAATATTACTAGGGTAGTATTTTCCTAGATTCCCCTAGTTAATAGGACTTGTTTTAGTAGAAAATCTTTAGTGTGACGTTTGTTTTAGTTAGTATTGCTAGATCACCAGTAGCATGTCATATTGCTACTGGTTTGATAACATGTCAGGAAGAGTTTAGTGTTGTGGGTGTTTATTAGGGAATAATATCACTAGTATGGATATTTCCTAGAAATTCCTAGTATTTAGGATTTGTTGGGGACAAAATCATTTGTGTGCTTGATTTTAGAAAATGTTGTTTGAACATCAGTAGCCCTTCATATCTACTGATATTATAGCATGTCACCTCTGGTTACTTATTATTTTGTTCTTAGCAAAGCTTGATTAGTTAGGTTTATGGGTAGGATTACTTAGAACTTCCTAGCATGAGTAGCTCTTGTGTCTAGTTTATGTTTTAGTGATTTTTACAAATAACCAGAGGATAATTAACCTCTTAATGCCTTGTTATGATAGTGGATCACCCACTGATTCCTTTGCATATTGATTGAAGAATAGGTTTCTCAATCATAATCATAGTTCCAATAGCCTTTTATCTACTAGATGTGAGTAGTTGTTTTCTCTGCTGAAAATTGAGTGGTTGTGTTGCGGTGAAGTATTTCCTGTTTAGATAAAAGTGCTTGCTGTTCATCTTTGCTTAAGAAAGCTTTGTGATCTAGGCACCTAGCATGTATTAGCATAAGGCCCTTGTAAGTGTAGATCCTAGTTGGTTGCTTGAATGATTAGTTTGATGCTTGTGGTTGTTATTTGTTGGTGTACCACTTGTGGTTTTGTTTGGTGTATTGATTGTTGTTTATTTCTCTGTTTGCCACGTTAGATAATAACGCTACCGGAAGGGTAATTGGAGAGAATTGACCGAGGAAGGATGGAATTTTTATTATATTGATCAACAAGGAGAAAATCCAGGGACATTATGCTGAAACCAGGCAAGCTACTTCACTGAGCTTGCATCTATATACATCTATTTTGATTTACCTGTGTTACTTATAAGTAGCATAAACGATTTACGTGGTGTGCCACAAAAGCATGATTTTGAAAAAAACCTTTTTTCCAAAATACAAGTATATTGTTGAGACACCCGATATAGAGGTGTTAGTGGTATACAGTGATTTCTAAATGAATTTGTTTTACTCAAAGCCTTCTACGAAAATCTTTTGGTGGATGACGAACCACCCAAGTTTTGGTTAAAAGAATTTTGCTATGAAATTGGAAATGATGTGAAAACCTTTTCAAAAGTTTATGAAAAACCATTTTGCCACTCTATGTAGAAATATCAGTTTGTTTAAATAAAACTATAGGATGGGAAAAACATTGTTTATTCAAAACTCCTTTGAAAATCCTTGGATGAATTATTGGTATGCCGAGATGTCGGTGATGAAATTGAGAAGTGGTGAATGGTGATGTTTCTGAAAAAAATGCACATTGTGTCCTGGTACTTACCGAACAACCAATAATCTGTGCGACCACATTTACCCACATATGGGCAAGGGCGTAGTCATATAATTTGCTCGTGTTAGTACTGGATGCCTCAATAACGAGGATGACCTCGTTCGATGAGGGGATGGTCTGAGGACCTGCCCCTGACCTGGGTCCTCTTAAATGAAGTCTACCGGAAGCCGGTATGAACATGTCGAAAAAAGAGGATTGAAGGGCTCCCTTGGGTCCGCCGGGCAGAACTACGAAGTCCTCACACTTAGTTTCTGAGGATTTAAGTGTCGATGGAACCGGTTTCGTAGCGGTAGGATCCTATACTAGCATGAGTAAAGGACAGGCTATGGCCGGGAACTCAACTTCGCATACCTCCGGTATGGCGGGACGTGGCTGACACGATGAGTGACCGGATGGGTGTGGGAAAAGCGTACTACCTCTGCAGAGGGTAAAACTATTCGAATAGCCGAGTCCTCGGATATGGACAGTTGGGAGGCTGTCCTAAGACCATGTGCAAGTTTTACAAAGTTTTGAGTGTTGAAAATAAAATGACGTGGGAATTGTTTTATGCAACTATACCTAGGGTGTGGTATGAGGTTGCTGGAAAAATAAGTAACCACGAAGGGGTATGATCAGAAACCAAGAGGGTTCGGAGAAAGGGACCAGATTGTGATTTTCGAGAAAAAGGTTTAAAAAGACTTCTTACCTTTTTCAACAAAGATAGTGAGAAAACTACTTTCCAAAATGTTTTGTCTTCAACAGGATTAAAAATCTACTCTTCTTTTTTTTCAATAAAGATATAGTGATGTTTTTCTGAAAATAAAAGTCTTTGAAACTTAAAAGCTAGTGCATGTTCCTGTTGGGGTAGTTTGCGAGTACAATCAAATGTACTCATATTGGTTTCGTCCCTGGCTATTGTCTTAGCCAGATTTTAAAGAGGAACAGTTCGAAGGAGAGGAGTTCACTGGTGTCTTTGCGAACTAGGGCGCTTCCCAGTCAGCTGCCTGTAGGGTTAAGGCGAATGACTTGGGCTCCACGTTGTTTGGTGATTTCCGCTGCAAGCACCTAATGAAGCTGATCACTTCAATCACGTAAGTACATTTAATCGGTGTATATGGATGTCCTGTGATGCCAATTCGAGTTATGTGCAACAACAGACTGATCACGGGATTGTTGCAGGAAACATAACGAGTATCTCGGATAGTTAATCCGGGGTCCTCACATGAGATCACTTTGGAAGATGTTATAAACAAACTAGATTCTATGGAGAAAAATTTGCCAAAATTACTTGATACTAGTAAGATTGATGAATTAGTGGTAAGCATCAATAAAAAATCACCGTTTTAGAGGCTAGCAACACCCTTGATAGCCAAAACCATAGGATTGGTGAATTAGAAGATGCTATGGAAACTTTAATTTCAACTTTTCTTCTCTTAAGTCTAAGAGGGAGAAAGCTTTTGTGGGAAAAGAGCAAAAATTCATGCATGTTCCTAAGATGCCCAAACCGAAACCTCATTATGAGCTTAAAATTGATAAAACCTTTAGTACAATTAAGGGTGACTTAAATAATGAAACATCTTCAGGAATACCTAAGGTACCTATTGTGACAAGTTGTGTTTTAGAGGAGGCTTTCGATGATTTGGATGCTTTATCTTTTGGGAACACTTGATTTTCACTTTCTGCGCCTAGCTGAAAGGCGTTAAAGAAAAGCGCTTATGGGAGACAACCCATCATTTTATTTCCTGTTATTTTTATTTTATTTGAGTCAAGGAGTGTGCTTACTTCTGTAACAACTCCTTTGTATCTTTATTTTCTTGCAATGTTGTGCCAAGTAAAGTCTCTAGTAGAAAGTTGATGCTAGATTTGGATTTCTGCACAGGGACAGATTTTGCTGTCCACGGTTTGGAGCTTTATTCACTCCAGAAAAATTGAAAAATTCTGAAAAGATTCGTGCGTGATCCTCAGATATGTACGCAACTTTCATTAGTTTTGAGTTTCTCAATCTGAGCAACTTAAGTGCCTCGAAAAAATTCGTCTTTACGGACTGTTTTGTTTTGACAGATTCTGCCATTTATTTTGCATTGCTTCTTTTACTATGTTTGATTGGATTTCTTTGTTCCAAAAAACATCAGTGGCTGTAGCTAATGTCCAGAAGTATTGGTGATGATTGTGTCACTATAGAATATGAGAATTTTTGATTATGCACTAACCCTCTAATGAGAATTACTTTGAGTTTGGTGTGGCGAAGTTTTCAAGGATCAAGCGAGAAGGATGATATGATGTGATCAAGAAGAGTGAAAAGCCTAAGCTTGGGGATGCCCCGTGGGTCACCCAAGCATATTTCAAGAAGACTCAAGCGTCTAAGCTTGGGGATGCCCAAGGCATCCCCTTCTTCATCAACAACATATCAGGTCATCTCTAGTGAAACTATATTTTAATTCTTCCACATCTTATGTACTTTACTTGGAGCGTCTGTGTGCTTTTATTTTCGCATTGTTATTTTTATTTTCTGAATAAATTGGATCCTAGCATTCTTGTGTGGGAGAGAGACACGCTCCGCTTTTTCATGTGAATACTCATATTCTTCACTTATATCTGTTGAGTATTCTTATCTAGCTACTGCTATGCTTTTAGCTCCTGTTTTTTCATGCATCTCTTATTCAGAGCTGTTAGTTCTTGTAGAGTAATACTCTCTTGTTTCATTTGTAAATTATTTGGAGAGTTTTTGTTGAAATAAGTTGATTGGTGTTTGGTTGGAAACAGAAAATGCAACATGTGGTAGATGGTATATCGAAAAGACACACATATAGATCATTGTCTTGGATAATTTGACACTTGGCAATTGTTTTGAGCTCTCAAGTATTTCATGTTTAAGCTCTTGCATCATGTAGTTAAAAACCTATTAGTAAAGAACTACCGTAGAGCTTGTTGAAATTTGGTTTGCATGTTTGCTATCTCTAAGGTCTAGATATTTTCTGGTAAAGGTGCTTGAGCAACAAGGAAGACAGTGTAGAGTCTTATAATGCTTGCAATATGTTTTCATGTAAGTCTTGCTATACCGGTTGATATCTTGTGTTTGATTCAAACAACCTTGCTAGCCTAAACTCTGTACTGAGAGGGAATGCTTCTCGTGCATCCAAATCCTTGAGCCAAAACCCATGCCATTTGTGTCCACCATAACTACATATTATGTGGTATTTTCTGCCATTCCAAGTAAATACTTCATGTGCTACCTTTAAACTATTCAAAAGCTATTATCCCTTATTTGTGTCAATGTTTTGTAGCTCATGAGGAAGTATGTGGTGTTTTATCTTTCAACCTTGTCATTTACTCCTGACAGATTTTCACCAATGGACTAGTGGCATATACATCCGCTTATCCAATAATTTTGCAAAAAGAGCTGGCAAATGGGGTGCCCAGTCCCAATTAATTACAACTTTCACCTTTAATTCTCTTCACATGTTTTGCCCTGATTTATCAGTAAGCAATTTAAAAAGTTGATCATTTAAAATAGACACTCCTCCATGGTATGTGATTGTTGGAAGGTACCCGAGGATTCGGTTAGCCATGGCTTGTGTAAGCAAAGGTTGGGAGGAGTGTCACCCAAATTAGAGTACATGTGTAAACAAAAGAGAAGAGGGATGATCTGCCTTTGGGTAGAAATAATGTCCTTCATGGGAGCCGCTCTTGAAAGTCTGGTTGACAAGGGGGTTAGAGTGCCCACTACCATTCGTTGACAACAACAAACACCTCTCAAAACTTTATTTTTATGCTCTCTATATGATTTTAAAACTTAAAAAGCTCTAGCACATGATTTAATCCCTCCTTCCCTCTGCGAAGGGCCTTTCTTTTACTTTAGGTTGAGTCCGTTTACCGACTCCTTTCTATCTCAGAAGCAAACACTTGTGTCAACTTTGTGTGCAACAATTTTTATATGCTTACTTATTGCACTTATTATATTGCTTTGTGTTGACAATTATCCATGAGATATACAAGTTGAAAGTTGAAAGCAATTGCTAAAACTTAAATCTTCCTTTGTGTTGCTTCAATGCCTTTTACTTAGAATCTATTGCTTTATGAGTTAACTCTTATGCAAAACTTTTTGATGCTTGTCTTGAAAGTACTATTTATGAAAAGTTTTTGCTTATATGATTCAATTGTTTACTCATTATCTATTTGTTAGCAAACTATAGACCATTGCCTTGAGTCACTTCATTCATAACATATGCTTTACAATATTATTTGATCATGATTATGTGGTAGCATGTCACCTAAGAAATTATTTGTTGTTATCGTTTTACCTACTCGAGGACGAGTAGAACTAAGCTTGGGGATGCTTGATACGTCTCCAACGTATCTAAGACATTTGAGAAGGAGTGCTTCAGGAGGGATTTTGTTTGTTTCTAGGCTTGCTGGCAGGGGTTTCTGGATGGTTGTTGGCCCTATTTGGCTATTGATGCAACAGCTTTGAATGGAAGATGGAGAGGACAGCTAGTGGCAGCTTCTGTTGTTGATGGACACAACTGGCTATTCCCAGTTGCATTTGGTGTGGTGGAGGTAGAGTGCGAGGAAAGTTGGGTCTGGTTTCTATAGCAGTTGCGCAACATTATAGGTACACCCCCAGGTTTAGCTATACACGCAGATGCTTGCAAGGGGTTAGAAAGTGCAGTAGGAATTGTATTCCCTAGAGTGGAGCATAGGGAAAGTATGCGACACCTAGTGCAGAATTTCAGAAACAAATTCAAAGGTAAAATTTATGATGAGAATTTGTGGCCAGCATCATACACATGTAGTGAGAGGAAGCATGAGCACCATTTAAGTGTGTTGTATGCTCACAATCCTCTGGTGAAGGAGTGATGCATGTAAAATGCATACATGAACTTTACATTTTATTACATGTTATTCCATGTTATTTGCATCATATAAGGGTTATATTCATGATTTATATTGAGTTTTGGGGATAATTAACAACTTCCCCATTTTTCTGGAATTAACCATGCGCTGTCAGAAAACCCCTTTTTCTATATTTTGATGTTTCAGGGACACAAACGACGTCCAAATGACCTGAGATTTTACGGGGATCACTTTTTTGGAAGGAACGAAACGTAGGCGCAAAGGAATCGAAGAAACGGAGACCAGAAGGCCGAAAGGGGTGGGCCCACGTGGCCAGATTCCCTGACCGCGTGGGGCACCCCCTTTTCCCCCTCGTGGCTCCGATGCCATCCGTTTTCATCTCCGTGGCTTCGTCTTGACCTAAAACCGACTATAAAAATAGTCCCCCGAGGAGTTTCGCGAGGGGGCGGCGGAGAAACACGAAACACATGAAACAGAAGATAGAAGGCTGCCACCGGAGAAGATCGGAGGGGGAAACGCTATCGGAATCACCTCCGGAAGGCTACTCCATCCCCCCTCCGGAGTCTCCATCAACACCAACGTCGAGACCAGCACCATCTCCATCACCATCTTCGTGATCCACTTCATCCCCCTCATAGTTTGAGATTGTTGAACCCTAGCTATTGTTTAAGTGCTATTCTACCTGTGTATGATTAGCTACTTGTCATTGTTTTGTGGTGAGACTATATTTTCAGATTGTGTTGTATCATTTATACCACTGAATCACATCATGTCTTCACGTTGTGAGTAGTTCTCTCATGTTCCTGGGGGCATAGGATGGATTGGCAATGATCTATATATAACATGTGTTGGTATTTTGTCTAGTGTTTATCTTTTTATGTAAGTCTATGATGGTGTTGTGCGAACGTCGACTGCACATCACTTCACCTAGATGGGCTCATAGGAGAACACCGTAGTGTAATGGAGTGAGGGAGACTTGGGAGGACATGTAAACCTGAGACCGAATTATGAAGTTACTTTATGAGGGGATTAATATCGGGGACCTTAGAGTGTAATGCTATGGTGGGATTTTATATCTTAATAACTCTTGTGCAGTCATTTACTTGGCCACAAGATCCATCATAAGAGGTTTAGTATATTTATTTAGCTATACCTAATAATGGCTCCGTCCTAAGAAGATTAAAACTTGACAAAATGCTACTTTGTTGTTCTAGAAATATTTATGCCATGAAGTCTAGGTAGCCCTTGGGAACGTTCTCCAATTATAAGAAATACACACTTGAGATTGTCCTCTTGCTGCATAGAGGATTGGGCTTTTCTCTCTTTGAGAGCTGTCACCTGCTACTATTTGTTTGCTGCATTTTTACTGTCTTGCAATTATACAACCGAAAACACCAAAAACACTTGCATCTTTCATTGTCAATTTATCATTCTTACTAACCAATACCTTCAGCTCCTCGTGGGTTCGACAACCTTTTCTATTCGAAAGGTACTACAATTGATCTCCTGCACTTGGGAGTCATCAAGGAGTACCTGGATGCACATCATGGAAAGTTGTGGTCAAGAAGCAAATTCAATACAATCTGCAAAGTGGACTATGTGACAAGTAACTTGGCAGAGTTTCAATTCAAAGATCAAGACATTGAAAGGGCTTTTGTTGTGGCAATTATTTGATAAGATTTGGCAGTTGATCATGGTAAAGATGGCTCTTCGGAAAAGAATTGCAGAAACATAATATGTTGGCCATCTTATGCTTCCATCTCTTATTAAGGCATTGCATGCCAAGGCAAGAGGTCTGAAGATGAAATGCATTCGCTCGGACACACATGTGGCTGAGGTAACATATACTGACAGTAAAAACAGGGAATGGATGTATCCAGTTAACCTAGCAGCTAGGGAATGCAGTTGTAGGCAATGGCAGCTCCGTGGGAAGCCATGCATACATGCCCTGCATCTGATGACTGTTATCGGTGGTGAAGATGGTGAAGTTGATCAATACATCTCTGAATATTTTTCTGTTGCAAAATTCTGGGCTGCTTATGCTTCCAATGTGCCTGCACTCTTGGGAAAAGATCAATGGATCCAAGTAGATCCAGGGTTCAAACTACATTCTCCTGTACTCACTAGACCACCAGGAAGACCAAGGAAGAACAGGTTCAGAAGAGGTGAAGAGGGTCGTGTACCAAAACAGAGGAAGTGCAAAAAATGTGGAATTCTAGGGCACATTGGCAGGCTTTGTACCAATCCAGTGGATGAATCATTTGGAGAAGAGGAACAATGGGCAGCAAAAAATGCAGAGGAGAATGCAGCAGTAGAGCAGATTGCAGCCACAGCCGAGGAGAATGAAGAAACTGAATTAGCACTGCCGGCAGCTTGGTATGTGTGCATTTCTCAACTGATTTTTTGTGCATTTCTTCTCTTTTTAATCGATGGCTTATAATCTTATTTTTGTTTGACCTAGCTCTACGACAATTAGAGGCAAAGGAAAAAAAAGGCCAAGAGAGACAGAAACTTCGGTTCAGCCATCATCCGATGCAGAATTTGAAGCCATGGCTTTTAAAGGTTTTGAGTCTATTAGAGATGAGGAAGTAATTATTCCCGTTGTTCCTTTGAAGGCTATTCAACCCACAGATGATCGTCAACTGGTCATAACTTGCTTGGCCGGTGGAAGTTCTCCCTCAGCACCTCGAAAGCCACCACCCGTAGGGAAGAGCAAAACAAGGAAGAAAAAGGTGGATATCCCATCAAGGGAAACCAGGAGCAAGGCGGTTAAGCCGTCTTCGAACACAAGAAGTAAGGCAACGATGTGAACTTTGAATGCTAGTTGTAAACTGTGAACTTTTAGAATTTGTAATAAGGTTTCTGTTGTCATCTGGGAAAACTTTTACTTTGATGTGAAATTTGAGGTCAAATTTAAATTGGAGGCAAAATTTGAATTTGAGGCAAATATTTGAATTTCAACTAACCTCTGAATTTGAGCCAACCATTTAAGTCCTTTGCTCTGTGATGTGATGTTACAATGATTTTGAATTGTTATACATGTTAGATGATCAATTCGATCTTTTTTGCGTAGTCATGAGAAATGTGCTTCAAATGAGCTCCGAAGCTAGGGTAAACAGCCCCATTTGTAATCATGAAAAATTCGACCTTGTCTAAATGAGCCAAAAAAAATTAATAACACCTATTCAAACTAGAGAGTGTCCAGTCGAAGTCTCACTATTTACTGAATTAAACTTCATATTTTTTTAAAAAATTGTTTAAAAATATGCTTTAATACAAAACCATTATAAAACAGCTTAAAATTTAGAAAAATGAAAAAAAATAAGTTCATATCCTTCTTATTCAATCTAAACTGAAGCTTTAGTGATTTGTTTGATTTTTTTGAATTTTTTGAAAACCTAAACCCTCCATCACTCTCTTCTCGAACTCTAAACAACGTTGTACATGATAGCTCATTTGTGTGAAAGAGTTTTCAATCAAATATCCATAAACCATGTTTATATTTTTTTCATAACCATGTCACATATAACAACATTGTGCGCTGGTTTTCAATTTATTTGATTTTTTTGAATTAGTTATGCTCATTTGAACGCCAGCGGGCTTACATTCGTCTGAAAATGATTTTTCATAAAAATGTCCTTAAGCCAAGTTTATATCTTTTTCTAGTCACTATGCCTTACAAATCGACAAACCGCGAAAGATTCATATTATTTTGATTTTTTTAATTAGTTATGGTCATTTGAAAATTGGTCAAACCTAAGATAACCTAAGATAACATCTCCCCAAACCCTAGCGTCAAACCCTAGCCGTCCGATCGAACCCTAGCGTCAAACGATGGCCCTCAGATACGGTCTTCTAGAAGGATTCCGAGGGCGATCCGTGAGAGGTTGGTTCAGCCACCTGATTGGCCGCATACAACAGGCGCGTCCGACCAATAGTGGGCCCCCAACCACCCTCCTTCTCCACCCACACACAGAGCAGCTCGCGCTCGCCCACCATTCTCTCCCCTTTCTTCTGCTTCTTCTTCTCCGGCGACAATAGCAGCGATACTTCTACTCCGGTGACGAGATATGTCATGCTCTAGTTCAGCCTCCCGCCCCTCGTGGCCCCAGTATGGTCTAGTGCCCATGGAGCGATGTCCTGACTACCGACGCATCGCGCCACTGGTACGGTTGACTTCGAAAGAGGACAAGAATGGCAACTTAGGGCGAGAGTTCGTGAAATGCGAGAGCAAGCCAGAGGGGCAGGTTAGATCTCATGATTTTGCTCTAATTTCTTTTTCTCTTTGCTCTGAATTCTTTTTCCTTGGATCTGAGATTTAGGGTTCATATTTTCATTTCAGATCATGAAGAAATGCAACCATTTTGAATGGCTAGATGACTACGTTCTCAGGCTTAAAGGGCAGGGCTCGATTCCTTTCAATGGCGCCGCAACCCGGGAGCTGAATCTGCCATCAACCGTGCATAATTTGGTCTCCGAAAGTGCTGCTCCGACAGTTGGAGATGCGGATCTGAAGGGGAATTAAAGAAGATGAACAAGAACTTGAAGCAGGTGAATGAATTGAAGAAGCAGGCAAATCTGATAGCTTTCGGATTTTATTTTTGTATAATTGCTCTAGGATTTGCTTACTTGCTGATCGTCAGTCGTTAGAGATGTTATCAGTGTGCTGTAAGCTTAATGTGTGGATCTGGTGCTCTCTGTGTTGCTTAAACTGTGTCTCTATCTCCATCTCTGAAACTATGTCTCTATGTCTCTATCTCCATCTCTGAATCTCTATCTCCATTTCTGAATCTCTGTAGGTGTTAGTTTTTGACACTTGTAGGTTCGACAGTTTCGTCAGACAACACTGAGCGCAAGAGAAAAAACGTAGTTCTTGGGCCCAAACACCGCTTCAGAGCCCAAACACGGAGCGCAAGAGAAAAAAGTTGTTCTTGGGCCCAAACACCGCTTCAGAGCCCAAACACCGAGCGTTGACTGTGAAAGGCCCACAAAGATAAAAGAGGCCCAGAAAATAGTGCACGCGCTGACTCTGTTTTTTTTGCCTGATTGATTTGATTGCACCTACAAATATTGAGTGCACGTTGATTCCAAAATATGGTTACACGATTTGAAATTACAAATAAGATTTGGTGCTCTATTTTTCATTGTTTCAAATTACACCTACAGAGATTGAATGCTCCTCTTTTCTAGCTTTTTTCATGCAATATTGCCACCAACAATTAAGATTTGGTGCTATGTTTTTCATCGTTTCAAATTAGATTCATCATGCAATACGGCCACCAATGATTCAAAAATTAGCTTCTTTTTTTTCATGCAATACGGCCACCAACGATTCAACAATTAACTTCTTTTTTGTTCATGCAATATGGTCACCAACACTTCAAAAAAATTAGCTTCTTTTTTCTTTCTTTTCGACATCAACATGGCTCATTTTTTTGCTTTATTTTCCTTTTTGACAGATTTGATTACGTTCTTTATGTTTACTTGTCTCAAGCAATAGCCACGCGTGACAAAACTTGGAACCAATAAAATACAAATATATAAGAACATGAATATAACAAGCATAACATAGATTCATAAATAAAAGTTCTTACATAAAACACGATATAGCACGACATAGATAAACAGTTCACGGTACAACCAACGACATAACATAGAAATATATAAAATAAAGCCCTAACACACTAGGGCAAGACAAGCTTCACGAGACCGGGCCTAGCACCTTCACCGCCATCTTCAGAGGATCTTCACTGCTCCTCCTCCATGCCATTCTCGCCGAGGTAGTAGGGGAGGCTGTGCATGCGGTTGGGGGCGGGGAAGATGCTCTCGATGTCCGTGAAGATGTTGTAGGTGGTGAAAGCGATGAACTCGCAGCCACACCAGAACACCTGCCCGAGAAGATAGTAGGCGTCGAAGCGGTTGGTGAAGTGCGCGAGCTTCGCCGGAGCGGTGTTGTGCGGACGCATCTCCTCCAGCCGGAACATCACCGGCGAGCCCGCCGGGAGGTGGTGAAAGCCCGCACGGAGGAAGCCCTGGGCCAACTCCCTAGGACCCCTCCACCGTGAGATCGCCCATATGCGCAGCGTGGTCTCCACGATGACGCCGGCGGGGTAGCGTATCTTCGGCACGGTGGGTGGGAAGTGGAAGGTGGGGCCGTTGAACTGCATCCTCGTCTGGCTTCGCTTCGGTGGGTGAGTGCTCTGGATTTTTGTGAAGAAGAGAAGGGGGCGGCGTAATGGAAGTGTGGAGAAGAGGTGGAGGGGTGGGTGGTTTAAATAAGGGTAACTGTGTTGCTAACGTTCAAAAGAGGCGCGTCGATAGGTATGCCCTAGGCTTTACTCGGCCAACCGTTTTCACACATGCCACATTGAATCGATGCGAGTGGATCGAAAAAGCTGGAACGATGCGACGCTCTGAATCGAGGAAACGCGTGCGAGGCGAGGCAAAACAGGTCAGCGACCGTGGGGCGTCCTTGGCTGCAGCGTGGCGGCGTCCGTGCCTGCACCGTGGCGGCGCGCATGCAGGAACGCTGCATCCGTTGCTGCATCGTGGCGACGCGCACCGGCGCATGCATGCAGGCAGGCTGGATCACGCCGTGCATGCATAACAGGCTCTGTATCGTGGCGGCGCGCATCGGCGCGTGCATAAAAGGCTGGGGCAGCAGCACGCACAATCACGGCCCAACAGTCGAGCGGAACCACGACCCAACGGTCGAACCAGCATCACCTTCCAATGCGGCCCCACTTGTCAGGTCCAACGGGCGACACAGTCCAGCGCGGCCCCACTCGTCAGCAGTTAACGGTCAAACCCTTGACCCGACGGCATCCCCCGCTGTGAGCATTTCTGAGGGTTTCAGACAAGGGAGAGGGGAAAAATGAGCAAAAGTTAATCGCGTGGGGATGAATGAGTACAACTAAAAAAGCAGGGGCACAGAAATATGTGGTGACTTCATGCATCACCTGATCACCATATGTCTGTAGTAACAGATGTCTGGCACTTTTTTTAGCTAGTGTATGTATCGTGGTTTGGGCTAATCAGCGCTCCCCATGAGAGCTCAGCACGAAGCAGGTTGAGAAAGGGAAATCTTCTTCAATGCAGCCCGGTTCTACATGGGGAATTATACGAAAAGGCTATGCAAGAGTTTGTGATAACCGACTGCATATTATATATAAAGTGTGCTTGCCAATTTATTGCAAAATGACGCTTTGGCCGAGTGGTTAAGGCGTGTGCCTGCTAAGTACATGGGGTTTCCCCGCGAGAGTTCGAATTTCTCAGGCGTCGATCATTTCCCCCCTTTTTGTTTTACTTTTCGGGATGTAAACACGTGCTGGAATAAGTATCCAGTAGTGTTTGAATAAGTACCAGTAGTAGTCCGCTCGCAGCGCCTATTGCAGCTGATCTGCGCCGCCCCTTTCACCATGCTAAAAAGACATAACTTCGAATCTGTCACACGTGAATTATTTCCTAAAATTTTAAGTTCTTGCAAATTGCAAAAGCTGTGCTAGACTGCTAGTGGCATCCTACGGATAAACTGCTTTAAAAGAATGGTTATGGCTAACAAATCGTTTTTTTTTCTAAGAATGTAAATATGTGCTTGGATAACAAACACCCGGTGCTTTCATCCTGGCGCTGGTGGAATGTGCATGTGCGCCATCTCTTTCTCCAAGGTCATAGGCTCATAGCAAATTATAAGTTTCAGCTCTTCTGTCTCCATGGTTAGCCGCTCTGCTGGTAAGACGTTCCTCAAGGTGAGATGGGGTGGCATCAAAATCAGGAAGCTAGTGGAGTGGCGACGAAGAAAACGAAAATCTAGCGAGGTCGAGGAAACCTGCCTCACTCGGATTGGATAGGAATTCTTATGGCAACATGACGGATTTCTTGTAAGTTGTAAACACCCACTACTTTGTCCGTAGTACTCGTTCGTAGGAATGCTACGGCTCTTACAGCATCTCTAGCAGAAACCTTAAAAATTGCAGAATCTTAAAATAATCGTCGTTTACAGTTTCGAAACCTTAAAAACGGACATAGCAGAACCTTTAAAAGCCGCCGACCCGTAAACGATTTTGAGGGGGCCTGTGAATTCGGCCCGCGGAACCGTGAATTCTCAGTTTTCGTGGCAGATGAGGTTTGCGCCCTGTATCCGTGAGAGGCGTTGGCGGGCTGAACATTCAGCGTCTGCCGGTGACCTTCAACCGCGGATCTCGCCGGAATCCGGCCGTTCTTCACCAAACTTGCCGGAATCGCCGGAAACTGGAGCCCCAACAGGCAGCACCTGCTCGCCGGCCCCGGGGGGGGGCTCAACGCCAGCTCGACTCCGGGCAGCACCGTCGTCTCCCAGCGTAGGTGCTCGCCGTCGTCGCCGCACGCGCACGACCTCTCAAAATTGCGGCTCCACTGGCAAGCGGCGACCGGCGGACAACGGTGCATAAGCGGCGACCTGCGGCTGCGACGGCAGCGGGCGCGGTTGAGGCATGGCCATGGGGCGAAGCTGGAGGCGCGGGGATCCGTTGAGGCATGGCCATCTTGTGCTAGCTAGCTCAATCGATCTGTTGTGCTAGCTAGCTCAACGATCGATGTCGATGGGCGGGAGATGCTAGCTAGCTCAATGATCCATTGTGCTAGCTAGATCAATAGATCGATTCAGACGGGCGGGCGGGCGAGCGTGAGCGAGGTCGCGGTGAGGAAGAAGATGGAAAAAAATGATAAGAAATATCAGGGGAATATTCTGCAGCATATTCTTTTTACAGTTTTGTTTTGGGTTTCTGTTCTGCGCGGCGACTTTTGAGCCCTTAAACCACCGAAAACCCGAACCTTAAACCTGTTTTAAGGTTCCGTGTTTTGAGATTTCTGCTAGAGATGCTCTTACACCTACATGGTTAGGCTAGTTCTGACCATCCCAAACTGAGCGGGACGACATCACAATCGGAAAGATAATGGCTCGCGAAGAAATAGAGAACATAGCGAGATTCGGGGGGAGGCGGCCTTTCTCAGGGTGGTTGGAGTTGGGTGGTGGGAGGAAGATAATTAAAACCAGGCAAAAATAAAAGAGTACCACATGATATTATCTTTTCTGCATTTTACCGGTGTAAATTGCGTACATTGGATTTATATGTGGCCAAAGCGACCATCCAAAATTACCCGTTGCTACCTTAGGGAAACTCCAACAGCGCCCCCAAACCGCTCCACATTTGTCCACTTGGGCCACCCCCAATGGACAAATTGTTCACGGACGGCTCATTTGGGGTTTAGGGTTTTAGAGTTTCGAGTTTGGGGGCAAACGGAAATTGTCTATGTCTGCACTATTTTCACGCAACAATCTCTTCTCGTGACGAACCAACAGGCAATCACCGAAGCCCTAGCCGCCCAAGACGTGGCGAGTCAAGGCTCAGGATGCCTACTTCCTGCTTGTCTGGTATTGATATTTAGAGGTGTTACAGTGGCGATCCTGGCGAGATGCGATCTCGCTAGGGCTTTTGTGATGGAAGAATGGCGTAACCTCGATCGGCGGCCCTCCCAGCCTTTATATAGGAGGCTGGGTCTCGGGAGCTCGCATCCGATTAGGTTTTACAAGTAAGGTAGGTTCTACCGACATAGGGTTCACCTGCCTTGGGGCGTACTCTGTCTTCTTGGGCCCCCTTCGTAGGCCTTGATGGCTATCTGCTAGTAGGCCGCCAGTTGGGTCTCAGTCCTTGCGTGCACTAGGTATCCTCATGGTGGGGCACCTGAAAGGTAGGCCCACGTCAGTAGCCCCCGAGTGCTTGGTCGACTCAAAGAATCGGGCAGGGACTTATCCGCGGGTGCACGTCGTGTTCTGCTTGCTGTGAAGCATTTTATTTTGAGTCGGTAGTGTGTCGACTATTGTTTTGTTCATATTTTGCTGTCCGCCTGACAGGTCTTAGGGATGGTGACATAGCAGGCCTGGCTTACTCGACGGATCGGGACCAGTTAAATGCACTTGGGCAAAAACCTTGCTAGCCTACTTCAAGCTCGAGTCCCCGGACTCGAACCTGGAAAAAGCTGGACATATTCGACTCAGGCCACGGCGGACTTGCAGATGTCGAACTGCAGTACGATAGAGTGGGCACCCAACGCGTTCGTCAGGATTTTCTTCATGCCTGTTGGCACGGTAGTTACAGGGTGAGCGCAATAGGTGCGTGCGCTAGCCGGCTCGACTGATCGGCGGGTCTTATCTGAAAGGGCATGGTGCCCCCATGTGTGGTTTTGGTAATTAATGACAATCCCTATGGACTAATGGTTGCATTGAGTTATTCTTGTAGTGTTTGTCCATAGGCAAATGCTTGAACTCCATATGTTGGATTCAAGATTGATGCCATAAATATATTGATGTAATGGAGTATTTGGCATCAAGATCATCGAGTTGTATGGATATATTTGATATGATCAAGAAGAATAATATGTGATGACCAAGATGGTATTCGAGGAGTTATCCGATGATTGGTCATATGTGAGTTGAGCATATCTTCAAGACATCATCTATTAAAAAGAGAAGAAAAGATACAAGGTTGATCAACATCAAGTGGTGTTCGTCATCAAGCTTGTGTTGTGCAAGTTCAAGAGAAGTATCTCGAAGATATCATATGCTTGAAGCTTGCCACCCATTTGGAGATAATGGTCAAGTGAAGATATGTCGATAAGAGGCTCTCCCATAGTGGAGTATGGGGGAGAAATATGTGGATCTTCACCAAGTGAAGCGCAATCAAGAAAGGTGGCCCACTTGAGAAGATCAAGATCGTCATCATCTAGTCAAGTGGAATGTGCAAGGCAAATGTATGATCTTGATAGGGTTTCTATTTTACCGGTCTCATGTTGTAGTCGGGAGACCGGGTTATTGGATAGATACCGTACTATCAAGAGGGGCTCTCGATTGAGCTTTAGCGTATCAGTTGGTGAGACCTCAAACCATTGCATACTTGGCATATCATCTTTCTTGGTTCTTATTTGGTTCTTCTCCTTGTTGGGTTTGTGGTGCTTGTTGTGATCTTCATGACAAGCCCAAGTTCTCCGAAAACGGATTTCGTATGGAAAACTTGTTGCATTTTCGGGTTGGAAATATCATCGGTTTATCCGTGAGGAAAGTTCCACACCTTCCCATGTGTGTCAACTTAACTCTATTTATGGTTCTTAATATTTCCACTTTTTGTAGGCCTTCTCTTGTCGTTACCTTTCCAACAAAATTGGTTTCACCTAATTTAGTGTTCAAACGAGAAAGTTATTGAGTTTACAGTTTTATATTCGATGAAAGTTGCTAGGGGCGGTAGTACCGCTGGTATAAGCGGTAGTACCGCCAGCTCCCTGACAAACCTGCTGCAAGGCGGTACCGCCGCGGGTACGCTGATTTCGTGTTCTGGCCGCATATGCGGTAGTACCGCTGGGATAAGCGGTAGTACCGCCAGCTCCCTGGCAAACCTGCTGCAGCGGCAGTACCGCTGCGGGTACCGTCGATTTGGCGTTCGGAGGCTTCTTCCGGTACCGCCAGCGGTACCTCGAGCGGTACCAACTGGTACCGGGGGCGTGGGATCGCGAAGACGAAGACCGTCCGTTGACTGGCGGGGTTGCTGCGCTGAAGACCGCAGCGGCACTACCGCCTATCCCAGCGGTAGTACCGCTGGCACGGGAAAGATGCTCCCAACGGGCAGATTTGAAGGAAGGTATATATTGCCCTTCACCTACCTTGATTAAAAGGAACTCTTTGAGCTCACTTTTCCTCCATTGTTGACATTCTTGAGCTTTGCTAACTCTCCATCCCTCCATGATTCTTGCCTCCATTTAGTGGGAAAAGAGAGAGGAGATCTAGATCTACCATTCCACCAATCAATCTCTCCTCTAAGTGAGGGGAAGCTTTTGGATCTAGATCTTGGAGGAATTTGGTGTTCTTCTTGTTCTTCCTCTCTTCTCCCCCCAATAGCATTAGTTGCTTTGGTGGGATTTGAGAGTGAAGGATTTTGAGCACTTCTTGTGTTCTTGCCCATTGCATCGGTTGCATCGGTTTGAGTTCTCCACGGTGATACGTGGAAATCGAAGTTGAGAAGCTTGTTACTCTTGGGTACTTGGGGTGCCCTAGAGCTTGTCCTCTTGGGTACTTGGAGTGCCCTAGACGGTCCTTGTTGATCTCGGAGTTTTGGTGGCTCGCGGGATAGTTGGGAGCCTCCAATTAAGTTGTGGAGACGTGCCCCAACCTTGTGATTCTTGTGGCTTTGGGAGCCGCGGGAATTCGGTGAGAGCCTCCAATTAAGTTGTGGAGTGTGCCTCATCCTTGTACGGGTTCGGTGACCACCCTCAAGTGTCCCATAGTGGTTCGTGGCACTCTACATTGGTAGAGGCACGAAGGAGATTACGGTGTGCCATTTGACGGCTATTCGGGGATCACTTTGTGACTCCGCACCGCTCCAACGGAGACGTAGCTTCCATTGGGAAGTGAACTTCGGGATAAATCATCGTCTCCAAGTGCCTCGGTATTTCTATACCCGAGCTTCTTACTTATGCAATTTACTTTGTGATAGCCATCGAGCTTGAAGTAATATATCTTGCTATCACATAGTTGTATATCTTGTTTAGCATAAGTTGTTGGTGCACATAGGTAAACCTAGCTTGTTTAGGTTTCGTGCTTGATAAATTAAACGCTAGTTTTATTCCGCATTTATTCAAGCCTAAACCGTAAAGAATTTTAAATCGCCTATTCACCCCCCCTCTAGGCGACATCCGTGTCCTTTCAATTGGTATCAGAGCGGGTTCTCTCGTTTTTGGCTTCACCGCCTCGAGAGTAAAGATGTCGTCTAGTGAACTAGTGCACAATGCTTCTTTTATATTAGATGGCACAAATTATGATGTTTGGAAAATTCGCATTCTTGATATTTTCGGGTCATTGACCCATACATAGAGCGAATTCTAGATAGGGGTTATTCTCCTCCAAGGAATCCCAAAAGATTATCTTTAATGGATGAGAATAATTCCTATCTAGATGCTCAAGCTTCTAATGTGATTTTCAATGCTTTGAGCGATGTAGTTATTATGTCGGTCTCTCCTTTTCGGAATGCTCATGAGCTTTGGACCAAGCTTCAAGATAAATATGATGTGTCCAAGAATTGTGGAGATGATTGTTGTCCCTCCACTTCCGGCCGTGATGAGTTCTCAACTTCTTCTACTTCACCTACATGTGGCAAGCCACAAAGTAATGCAATGGTGAGTAGTGATAATATTGCAATAATGATAGTAAGCTTATTTGATGATACTTCACCTCTATCTTATTGCAATGATTTATCTTTGGACTTAAACATCTAGAACCAAAAATGATCTACATGCTTGTGTTGATAGTCCTTGCATATCATGTACAAATTGCTTGACTAATCCTCGTGATGATATGCTCTCTATGTCTTGTTCCCTTGATAAAAATACTTCTATTTCCTCTAGTATTTGTTTGGCTAACAATGTAGAGGAAACCGAACACTCCATGGAACAAGACATGGACTTGAATGGTGCTTCAAGTTTTGCTTCATCATCATCAACCACTTCACACTTTTGCCTTATGGCAAGGGGATCAACGGTAATTTCTACCTTGACTCCCAATATATCTCAAAATGAGAATGATGTTATAATGATGTTGATAATGAAGAAGATGATAATGATGCTTCCCTTATTGAGAAGGGTAAAATGGTTCTTCATGCTATTGCTAAGAATAAAGATGCTCATGCTAAATTCATAGAAATCTTGACTATTGCTATTGAGAGCAATAAACTTATTGATGAGCATGAAGACACAATTGAGAAAATGCAAAGCCGCGAATATAAATACGCGGAAGAGATCGCCGATCTCAAGGAAGCTCTTGAAGAAGAACAAACCACCAAGGAGTCTCTTGAGGAAACTTATGCTCTCGAACTTTCTAGAGTAAAGGGATCCTATGATAGTTCTCTTAAAGTGGCTAATGACTTCAAAGTAACAAATGGTAAGCTTATAGATGCACATGCCAAACTCCTTGAGAATTTTGAGCACCTAGAAAATGGCTCTAGGGTCGTTAAGGGTGAGCTCATCAAACTCACCGAGTCTCATGCGCAACTTAAAGCTTCTCACTCAAAAGAGCTTGCTAAGTTACCTTCTCCTATTGCCATTAATAATGATGCTTGTGCTACTAACTCTATCTCTTGTGAAGCATCCATATTGACGGAGAATGTTGAGCTAAGGGCTCAACTTGCATTGCTATCTAGCAATATGGGAAATTGGAAGAAAGCCATGAAAAGCTTCGAGCTCTCATGAGGATCTTTAGTCTCCATGATAAGCTAAAGTTAGCTCATGAGGCTATTATGTCTAAGGTAACATCTTGTGAACCTCATGTGGACAATGGCACAACTTATACTCAAAATGCTTTATTGCCATGTGCTAGTCCTAGTAATTCATCCACTCATAATATTGCTACATCTTGTGATGAATTACTTTCCATGCCTTGTTGCTCTAACAATGAAGCTTCAACTTCCTCTAGTGTTTTTGTTGATACTAACCATGTAGAGGAATTAAAAGAGCTCAAGGCCCAAGTCACTTCTTTGAAGAAAGACTTGGAAAAGCGTCATGATGGGAAGCCCACACTTGACAACATGTTGAGTGTGCAAAGACGCCCCAATGACAAGAGTGGACTTGGATTCAACTCCAATAACAAGAACAAGTCCAAGTATAACAAGAAAAAGAAGGGCCATGAACAAGTCAAGAATTTGGCCAAGATTGTTTGCTTCAAGTGCAAGTTGAAGGGCACCATGTTAGATCTTGCCCTTTGAAGAAGAAGTCTCTTAGTGAGAAGCAACAAGGGAAGATGCCTCAAGTTCAAACTAAAGTTCCCCAAGTCGAAGAACGGCCACTTCCCAAGAAGAATCAAGCTATTCCTTCTCAAGTTGAGACTTCAACAAAGAAGAAAGGAGGAAGCAAATGTTGCTACTTATGCCGTGAGAAGGGTCACTTTGCTTCTTCATGCACTAGTGGTACCTTATCCAACCCTATCATAATTGATAATGTTTATTCTCTTAGGAAGGATAAGGTTGGCAATGTGTTTGCCAAATATGTTGGTACTCAAAGTGGTGTCAAGAAAAGAACCATTTGGGTTGCCAAGCCTATTGTGACTAACCTCTTAGGACCCAACTTGGTTGGGGACCAACAAGCTAAAACTTGATCAATAGGTGTTGTGGAGGGCATTGGAGACTTGGCTACATCATGAAGAATTAAGGGATCTTCATCAATTATATTCTCTCAAGCCAAGTCATTTGGATTATATTGTTCTATAACATATCCAATGTTTCTCCTTGCGGTAACTTGTATTTAAATCATATATACATTGAAAGTTGCTTGCACCCTTGCATGTGTTTGGTTTTGTACCTTGCTAGTGTTTGTATATGTTGTGCTCTCTACTTACTTATCTTGAGCAATCAAGTATGTGTATGTTGGTTTGCACACCATGTATGTGTGAGTTTGTGTTGAGCCTTTTGTATCAACTTGCTTATATCTTAATTGGCTCTTTTTGAGAGATTAATGGACTATCCCATTTTGGGGGAGTGATATGCTTGCGCACTTCACAATCCTAAAAATGTATATACATGAGTACTACCACTTAGTGTTGATATATCAATTTATCTAGTCTCTATATGGTATGTCTTCTCATGAGAAATTCAAATTCTATAATGTTCATTAATCATCTCTAGTTGGGTTTTACTTGCCTCTTGTGGAGAATAAATGGATTATCACATTATGGGGGAGTAATAAGCTATGTGCATATTACAAACCTAGACAATGTGAACATGTGAGGTATTGCCACCTAGAATTGATATTGTTAATTATCTTATTCCTTTGTGGCATGTTTCTCAAACAAGTTCCCTTTTGCTTAAATGTTTTTACTTACTCACACTTTGGATCTTGTTTGTGATGAATGTTCTTGGTAAGGTTTTCCTCTAATATGTTCTCATATATCTCTTTGGAAACCGATTGCTTCAAAGCACTCTTTGTAGTTGCTTTGCATTATCGCGTGAATATTTGAAGCTATCAAGAACATTTATCTACATAAGCATCGCGCTTAAATCTTATCCTTCACCATGTGCTTATTGGTTGTGAAGATGATCTTGAATATCAATCCAATACACCACTAAGAAATTTCTACATATACTCCATGACAATTGATAGTCATAATTGTGGTGAAATGTAGATCATCTTCATATTGGCTCTTGATTTTATTGCCTTATTTCTTGCCAAAAATTAATTTGTTTAACTCCATTGTCTTCCTTACCTCTTGTGGATCATTTTGCTTTACTCAAACTTTCCTAGTGTTTTATTTGGTATAGGAGAGGCATTGATCCCATCATTGTGCACCTTGCATTCAAAGGCTACTTATAGATAATGCACTATTCTTGGGTGAGCTATCCTATATTGAGTACAACTTATATTTTCATTAGTATTGGATCTTATTGCTTTTTCTTGATATATGACTAGTGTTTGAATAGATATTTGAGAGCGATGATTCCATGTGTGTGCATTGTGTATTCAAATACAAGATCATAAAATAATGCACTTTTGTTGGGAGAGCTATCATGTATTTTTTCACTATTTATATTCTATTTGTATTTGATCCTTTCCATTGGTCTTTGATCCCGATGACATGTCTCATGGAAGACAAACCTTTTTGGCTTGGTACTTTGTACCATCATGAAAAGTGTAGAGGGTGTGGTTTATTTGTTGGAACCCCGCTCTTTCTTTTTGAGAGTTTGTCCCAATTGGCATCTCTCTTTGGGAGTGGGTTATATCATTCGTTGATTAACATCTCTCTCTTTTGGTATCTCTTTTGGAAATTTGATATCTAGTCCTTTTATATATGATTAATTGGTATCTTATTTTCTTTTTGATATCTTTATCCAATTGGTATCTTATCAATTATGTGTTGATTTGCTTTTAGTTTCAATTGGCTTCTCTAAATCAATTTTTGATTTGGATCTTTGATATAATTTGGACCCTCTTTGATCTCTAATATTTGTCCAAATTGTATCTCCCTTTGGTTATTGAAGGTCATAGGCATGCATATCTACTACATGTTTATTTTATGGCATGCTTTCCTTCTTTGTGCCAATATATAGGGGAAACTCCACGGAATCCTAAATCGGCTAAGATGTGCATGAAATTCAATTTCATATCTATATGCACATATTTATGTGGAGTTCCTTCTATGTATTGTAGTTTGACTAACTACTTGGACCCAATTAGTTTGGGAACAATTTTACTTGAATGTGTTTTAGGTACATGGAGATGCATTGGATGCTTGTCTCATTTACAATGAAAGTATCTTCACCACATGCTTATTGGAGCCAAGCGAGGATGGTTGATGAAATTTTATCTACTACATCAACCCAATGTCATCTCGGTAACAAGTATTCACCCTCATGCATACTTTTCTAGCATCCAACCTTGTGTAGGTTGCATCATGGCATGAAAAGTATTTATTTGCTTTGTTGTAGCTATTGCAAATTCAATGTAGCTCTTATGATACTTGTTGCTTTCCTCAACGCATCCCAACTATCTCCTTTTTCCCTTAGTGATATTTGTGATGCTTGTGTTGAGGTTGAATTTGAAGTTCATTATTATACAATATGAGAACATTGAGCTATGGGCTATGATCCTAAACAAACATCATATGTGTAATTTTATGACTTCCCTTTGGATATCATGTTTCTTTTCTTAGTAACTAATTTTATGTGTACATGTTTCTTTGTGGATATGTACACTTAGAAACTTATATACATGAGAGAAATTACATCTTTACTCGATATCCTAATTCTTCGGTGTCACCTCTTTTACTCCGTTTTTGATTCTTTGGCGTGACTCCGAAAAGAATTTGATTTATGAGTGCATATCCTATTTTATCACATCTTGGTGCTCTCATCTTGGTGAATATCTTGCTTGTCTTACAAGCAATAATCTTCACCATGGGATATGTCACAAGCTTTGTTTTTCATTTGCATCTTATTGAGCTTGTGAATTCATTTGTTTTTGTGTTTTAGAGGATACCGGAGGAGTGAGGATTCCATGTTTGTACACCTTGTATTCAAATACAATAATTCTAAATTGTGTACAAATATTGGGGAGCTCCTCTATTTCTTTAAAACACTCTTTTGCTCAAATCATAATATCTTGTGTTTATTTGGTTAGTTGGATCTTTTTGATTGCTTACTTTTTATTTGGAGAATTGTAAAAAGTTTTCCATATCATTCTTTTGCAATCTTTGGATCCTCAATATAGTTTGTGCTCTCTCCAACTATTCGTCATTGGATATGTGTATTTGATTTCACTCATATTTTGAGAAATGCACACGTTTTGGGGGAGCTCATACTATATTGACCTTCTAAGATTTTTCGCCCATTTTGGAAATGGATGCCAATGGGGGAGAAGTTTTATAGGGTTTAAGGGAATTTGGTGTTATGCTTTTGTTTTGGTCATAAGCATTTACCTTTCATGCTCATGCATCTATGCTTGTTGATTTGCATAGTTGCTTAATTCATTATATAAACCCTTGTAAAAGAGATTGTCATCAATTACCAAAATGGGGGAGATTGAAAGGGCATGGCGCCCCCATGTGTGGTTTTGGTAATTAATGACAATCCCTATGGACTAATGGTTGCATTGAGTTGTAGTGTTTGTCCATAGGCAAATGCTTGAACTCCATATGTTGGATTCAAGGTTGATGCCATAAATATATTGATATAATGGAGTATTTGGCATCAAGATCATCGAGTTGTATGGATATATTTGATATGATCAAGAAGAAGAATATGTGATGACCAAGATGGTATTCGAGGAGTTATCCGATGATTGGTCATATGTGAGTTGAGCATATCTTCAAGACATCATCTATTAAAAAGAGAAGAAAAGATACAAGGTTGATCAACGTCAAGTGGTGTTCGTCATCAAGCTTGTGTTGTGCAAGTTCAAGAGAAGTATCTCGAAGATATCATATGCTTGAAGCTTGCCACCCATTTGGAGATAATGGTCAAGTGAAGATATGTCGATAAGAGGCTCTCCCATAGTGGAGTATGGGGGAGAAATATGTGGATCTTCACCAAGCGAAGCGCAATCAAGAAAGGTGGCCCACTTGAGAAGATCAAGATCGTCATCATCTAGTCAAGTGGAATGCGCAAGGCAAAGGTATGATCTTGATAGGGTTTCTATTTTACCGGTCTCATGTTGTAGTCGGGAGACCGGGTTATTGGATAGATACCGTACTATCAAGAGGGGCTCTCGATTGAGCTTTAGCGTATCAGTTGGTGAGAGCTCAAACCATTGCATACTTGGCATATCATCTTTCTTGGTTCTTATTTGGTTCTTCTCCTTGTTGGGTTTGTGGTGCTTGTTGTGATCTTCATGACAAGCCCAAGTTCTCCGAAAACGGATTTCGTATGGAAAACTTGTTGCATTTTCGGGTTGGAAATATCATCGGTTTATCCGTGAGGAAAGTTCCACACCTTCCCATGTGTGTCAACTTAACTCTATTTATGGTTCTTAATATTTCCACTTTTTGTAGGCCTTCTCCTTGTCGTTACCTTTCCAACAAAATTGGTTTCACCTAATTTAGTGTTCAAACGAGAAAGTTATTGAGTTTACAGTTTTATATTCGATGAAAGTTGCTAGGGGCGGTAGTACCGCTGGTATAAGCGGTAGTACCGCCAGCTCCCTGACAAACCTGCTGCAGAGGCGGTACCGCCGCGGGTACCGCTGATTTCGTGTTCTGGCCGCATATGCGGTAGTACCGCTGGGATAAGCGGTAGTACCGCCAGCTCCCTGGCAAACCTGCTGCAGCGGCAGTACCGCTGCGGGTACCGTCGATTTGGCGTTCGGAGGCTTCTTCCGGTACCGCCAGCGGTACCTCGAGCGGTACCAACTGGTACCGGGGGCGTGGGATCGCGAAGACGAAGACCGTCCGTTGACTGGCGGGGTTGCTGCGCTGAAGACCGCAGCGGCACTACCGCCTATCCCAGCGGTAGTACCGCTGGCACGGGAAAGATGCTCCCAACGGGCAGATTTGAAGGAAGGGTATATATTGCCCTTCACCTACCTTGATTAAAAACTCTTTGAGCTCACTTTTCCTCCATTGTTGACCTTCTTGAGCTTTGCTAACTCTCCATCCCTCCATGATTCTTGCCTCCATTTAGTGGGAAAAGAGAGAGGAGATCTAGATCTACCATTCCACCAATCAATCTCTCCTCTAAGTGAGGGGAAGCTTGGATCTAGATCTTGGAGGAATTTGGTGTTCTTCTTGTTCTTCCTCTCTTCTCCCCCCAATAGCATTAGTTGCTTTGGTGGGATTTGAGAGTGAAGGATTTTGAGCACTTCTTGTGTTCTTGCCCATTGCATCGGTTGCATCGGTTTGAGTTCTCCACGGTGATACGTGGAAATCGAAGTTGAGAAGCTTGTTACTCTTGGGTACTTGGGGTGCCCTAGAGCTTGTCCTCTTGGGTACTTGGAGTGCCCTAGACGGTCCTTGTTGATCTCGGAGTTTTGGTGGCTCGCGGGATAGTTGGGAGCCTCCAATTAAGTTGTGGAGACGTGCCCCAACCTTGTGATTCTTGTGGCTTTGGGAGCCGCGGGAATTCGGTGAGAGCTTCCAATTAAGTTGTGGAGTGTGCCTCATCCTTGTACGGGTTCGGTGACCACCCTCAAGTGTCCCATAGTGGTTCGTGGCACTCTACATTGGTAGAGGCACGAAGGAGATTACGGTGTGCCATTTGACGGCTATTCGGGGATCACTTTGTGACTCCGCACCGCTCCAACGGAGACGTAGCTTCCATTGGGAAGTGAACTTCGGGATAAATCATCGTCTCCAAGTGCCTCGGTATTTCTATACCCGAGCTTCTTACTTATGCAATTTACTTTGTGATAGCCATCGAGCTTGAAGAAATATATCTTGCTATCACTTAGTTGTATATCTTGTTTAGCATAAGTTGTTGGTGCACATAGGTAAACCTAGCTTGTTTAGGTTTCGTGCTTGATAAATTAAACGCTAGTTTTATTCCGCATTTATTCAAGCCTAAACCGTAAAGAATTTTAAATCGCCTATTCACCCCCCCTCTAGGCGACATCCGTGTCCTTTCATTATCCTTACACCATGGGTACAGCATCCGAGGATCATATGCGGCGGACGCATCTCGGGTATAGAGTATTTGCGACTGCTGCAGTCGTATATTTTTGCGTAGAGCTATGTAGCTTGGTCGACAGAGACTCGACTGCCTGCTTCGGGACTTGATGATCCAATGGTCTTGTGTTATCGGGTGCGCGACAGCCCTCTCGATGGGAGTAGCCCCCGAGATTTAGTTGAATTGCTCGCAATTGAGGTTAATCTCAATTAACATGGCGCCGTCTCAGTCGACAGCAAATTTTGATGCGCTCCCGATGGGTGTAAATGAAGAACGACTTGGGACCCGACAAATAAAGGCGTCCCTTCAGCCTGTTGGCCTACTGTCTTGAATGCTGACGTCATGCATGATGATGTTTGCTTGCACGCCGCCTTTGATGGGACGTGACCCTGTGGTTCCAATGTCAGTGTTGCCCAGGAGCGACGCCGCTTCAGTTGGACTTGACCGTTTGGCGCGGATTTTTCGGGACGTGATGATGGCCTCCTCGTTTCCCCTGCGTAGTGGGCGGCGTGGCCGGCGGCGGTTGCTCTCCGATGCCGCCACGTGTAGGGCTCGATGTAGGCCGTTGTCTTTGATGCCGCACGAATGGCTTGGATTCGACGCTGTCCGTGTATATAATAAAGGACCGGAGCAGGGACAGAAGAAAACATCCCATTCTCGCCGCCAGTCCTCTTTGTCTCTTCTTCTTCCTTGCACCTATCCACCATAGATTCACACCCAAGCTCGTACGCTGCTCCCGTTGTCATGTCGAAGGTGGCGGGCCGGAGGGGGAAGGGTGCCGCGAATGCCTACGCTGGCAACGCTGCCGCCGGTGGCTTGAAGAAGGTGGTCGGGGCATGGACGAAGTCCGCCGTGAGCAAGTGGATGCTCAAACGCTGAGGGGCAACGGGCTCTTGCCGGAGGACAGAAGAAGGGCCGCATTCCCGGCGACGAGCTAATTCCTCGACCACTCCCTGATGAAAGGGTTTGCTTCATGGATTTTGTGAATAGGGGATTCTCCTTCCCTGTTCACGATTTCTTTCGGGCATTGATGCACGTTTACGGGGTGCAATTGCACGATTTCACCCCAAACGGCATCTTGCATCTTGCCTGCTTCTTTGTTCTGTGCGAGTGCTTCCTGGGCATCGCGCCCACTGGGGCTTGTTCCAGCGGATCTTCATTGTCAAGTGCTAGACGAGTGCCAAGGGGCCTGGCGGATTTGGTGTGCAGACCCGACCGAACGTCGAGTACTTCAAGATCCGGATGCTCGATTATGTCCAAGGATGGCGCCAGAAGTGGTTTCTACATCAAGGACGAGACCACTAGCGCACAAGCTGTCAGGTTGCCACCCTTTGATGCGGATGCTGCAGTGAAAAGGAGGCCCTTTTGGAATGCTCCGATGTCTGAAGTTGAGGATGCCGAAGCCGACAAGTTGTTTGAGAAGGTGCTGAAGTTGCAGACTGATGTTGGGAAGAAGGTGACTGGCATCCACCTGCTAGCCACCTTTGTTAGGAGATGCGTGCAACCGCTTCAGGCGCGAGTCCACAACATGTGGGCGTACCAGGGTGCGGCGGACCCGACCCGCGCGCATGTAGAAGAACTGTCTGGCAATGAGGTGAACAAAATCATGCGGTCGCTCACCACTCTCAGTGTGGAGGACCCTGCGACAGCCAGCCGATCAAGTTGTCGTATGAGGCCAGCAATCCTTTGCCTGAGGTAATGCTCGCCTCTAATTTTGGTATCTTTGCTTGCAATTTTCTGTACTTAGTGCTTTATGCTTTGGTTATCTTTTTGCAGGGTCACGAGGTCTTCAAGTCTATGCTCCACTTCCTGAGAATGGTCCCGTGCCGGACAACGAGCCGATCATCGCCGACTCTGACGATGAGGTGACGTCGCTTGCTACCGCCAACACCCCCGAGCAGGTTGAGGAGGATGGATCCGAGGACCGTGCGGCTAACAGCCAGCGAAAGCGCCAGTGTGAGGTGGAGGAGAACACGGCGGACTCCGAGGAGAGAATGGAGGGTGGCCGCGATGACGAGACGGAGCCGATGGCGCAGCCAATAGCAGCGACTCCGTCGAGTTCTTTGCCTCCTCTTCCACCCAAAAGGCCCGTGTCGACCTAGGCTGCTTGGATCCAAGCAGATTTGCCGATCTTGCTGGCAAGTAAAATTCCGTTGGTTTGTCTGCTTCTGAATGCTGGGCAACTTGTCGAGTATGACTTGATAAGTTATTTGTGCCTGCTGCAGTGACTCTTCAGATGATGATAATCCGCCTCCTCCTCCAGTGGAGAAGAGCAATGTGGCCTCGACCGCTCGTGCATCTCCGCACGAAGTTTTAGTGAGCAGTGAAGCCGCTACCGTGGCGGATACGGTGGTGCCGCCTGAGCCTGATACCGTGGCTGTCAAGGATGGAGCCGCGGCCGCCGGCGCCCTTTCTTCGACTTCTGCATCCATAGATCACGTAAGTTCTGAACCCATCTTCGATTCTTATCGGGTGCGCGACAGCGCTCCCGATGGGAGTAGTCCCCGATGCTATGTGCCACTGCTTGTAGTTGTGCATAGGCTCAATTTCGGATGTTGATTTGTTTGTTTTTGTTGTCTCCAGCCTTTGATGCACGAGCTGCTGAATGCTGGTGCTCGATATGTGCACATGGAGACGGAGGTCTCTTCTCTTCAGCAGCAGCTCGAAGACGCCAAGAGTATGTTGCTTGGCTAAGTTGAACTTGGCAGGTTATTGCTGTGTTGGGTGCTGACTGGCGTGCTGTCCTATGCAGAATCTACGTCTGCCGCCGAGGTTGAGAGGAACAACGCCCTGCGTCAAGTTGCTGTCTTGGAGAAGAGCCTGGAGGCTGCCAAGGATAGGGAGGACCAGATGGTCGATCGACTCGCTTCCTGCAGCAACTCCCTAATGGTATGAGTTTCTTTGCTTGATGTAGAGGATGATTGAGCTATGTGTAACTTGCTTTGCTTCTCGACAGGAGTATTGGGTGGACCCGACAGTTCTGGCAAATAGTCTGTCAGCGGCACTCTCGAAGAAAATATTGCTGTTGTGGAGACTGCTAGCGGGAAAGCGGTGCAGATGCTTGCGAAGACATCGAGTGCCTTGCCCGCCCTTCACGGGAGTGTCTTTCCCAAGGACGAGCTGCCATCGACTTTGGATGAACTGGTGGAGCTCTTCAACCCAGAGGGTACCACCATCTCCAACTTCAGTCGGGAGCAAATGGTAAGTGGCGCACAGACTACTTTCCTCATGTTGCTCGCTCATGGCTTCGAGGGAGATTTCGACAAGGCGACGTCAGAATTTCCCGAAGGACCCGATGGCAAGACTGCAACGCTGGGCCAATGGATGGAGACGTCCCACAAGCTTGCCCAGCATCTAGTGACGACCTTGGAGAAAAGGTCGGCCAGAGTCCAGGCGAGGAAAGCGTCATCCAAGAAGTCGATGACCAGCGAGTAGCCTACAGTAGTTTGTTGCTTTTGGTTGTACGCTTATGCTTTTAGATGTAAAAATATCTTGTTATTTTGGCTCCAGTCTGAATATTGGGTGTGACTTGTTGGACTTGAATAGTAATGCCAATATTTTCTGAATATGTCCAACTGATGGGCGTAGCCCCCAAGTCTGTTGTCTTGATATCACTGTTGTGGCGACTTCTGATGATGTGTCTTTGTTTGTTGGTGTTGCATAGCCTAGGGCACCTGCTGCATCTGTTGGTCCTTCGTCCACGGGTGCCTACCCTCAGCCCAGCTCCAGAAGTAAGAACGATGAGCTCCTCATCTCCTATGAAGACGCGACTGGAAAAGGTGGAGCAGGAGCTGAAGAGCACGCGAGGTGCAATGGAAACACTCACTTCGAGGTCTGCCCTAGCAACGGAGCGGGAGAATTACTTGCTCGAGGAGCTCGACACGGTGAACATGCAGCTGGAGTGTAAGTTTGGTTGGATAACCTTCGAGTGGGAGGGTCACCGATTGTCTTTGATTGTCTCACGGTGCTTCTGTGTTGCAGGTGTCTGTCTAGACAAGAAGGCTGAAACGGAGCGCATAGACTATCGCCTGGATGGAGGTACCAGCGGTTCAGCCTCTGCTTATCAATCCTTTTGGTCAGACAAGTCGAGGGGTCGAAGACTGGCTGTTCTTCAAGACCACGCTTGGCGTGTTGGTTTGCTGATGGAGAGTTGCAGGTCTGCTCTGGCTCGGGTGCATCGAGTGTTCCCGCTGAACGAGTAGCCTCAAGGTCTTGCTGCTCTGTTAGCCAGATTCCGTAATGGCAAGGCGATCAAGAAGTTTGTCCGAGATCAACTTGTGGGCGGAGCCAATGTGGCACTTGCCTTTGTGCGAATCCACCGTCCGCACTGAACTTGGAGAAGATTGCTCAGGGCCTGCCGCCACCACCTGGTGGTGGACCCGTGCTGATGGATCCTCATTATCAGGCGACCATTGGCTTTGCCAAGAACATCATTGATCAGGTCCAGAGGGAGATGGATCTCCTTGTAGACCAGTCGACCTGTGTCCCCAAGAGGAACCTGTAGAGTAGTGGGTGTCGTTGTATGCTCGTTGAGCCTGTTTATAAATAACGATGTTGTATATGCGGGTGGCAGCCCCCGAATGTAAAGTTATGCTTTGTTTGTCAAAGACAAAGTTTGTAGTTCGTATGACGCAGCCCCTGAGCGTTCGGGTATGGCTTACGCTTCGCGAGTAGTGTGACCTGTGCGGCGCAGCCCCCGAGTGTTCGGGTGTGGCCAAGGTTTGTTTGATTCGTAGAACCTGTGTGGCGCTGCCCCCGAGCACTCGGGTGCGGCCAAGGCATATTTGATTTGTGAAACCTGTGCGGCGCAGCCCCCGAGTACTCGGGTGTGGCCAATACATATTTGATTTGTAAAACCTATGCGGCGCAGCCTCGAGTACTCGGGTACGGCCAGGGCATATTTGATTTGTAGAACCTGTGCGGCGCAGCCCCCGAGTACTTGGGTGCGGCCAAGGCATATTTGATTTGTCAAACCTGTGCAGCGCAACCCCCGAGTGCTCGGGTGCGGCGAAGGCATATTTGATTTGTGAAACCTGTGCGGCGCAGCCCCCGAGTGCTGGGGTGCGGCCAAGGCTTATTTGCATCAACTCTGTAAAACTAGAGGAACATTGCTTTGTATTCCAATCATTGTATATTAAGCTAGCAAGCCGCCTCATTAAAAACCTTCCGGTCCCCTTAGGTACCCTAATAAGGAAAAGAGCATGTCTGAAACCTGCTGCTTGTAAGCGTTTAAGCACAATTACATGGATGGCTGAAGAGCCTTATTGCACCTTGGCTAAGTAGCCGTACTGATGAATATGCTATGCATAGAAACGGCGCATATGTGCGAAGTTCCAAGGGTTGTGGGAGAGCTCTCCCGTCTTCGCGTACTTTAGGCGGTATGCGCCTCCGTCGATGGCTTCCGTGATGATGAAGGGTCCCTCCCATGGGGAGGCGAGCTTGTGCACCTTCTTCTGCTTGAGTTGCAGCACGAGATCGCCTGGGATGAAGGATCTTGTTCGAAGTCGACAGCCGTGGTAGTTGCGTAGACTCTGCCGGTACACGGCAGTGCGGGAGAGTGCGATGTCTCGTGCTTCATCCAGCGTGTCGACGCTATCTTCAAGTGCTTCTTCGGCATCTGACTCGTTGTAGGCGACAACACGAGGTGCATCGAATCACAGATCATACGGCATGACTGCTTCGACGCCATAGACCATGAAGAATGGAGTGTATTGTGTTGATCTGTTTGGCGTGGTTCAGAGACTCCATAGGACAGAGGGTAGCTCTTCCACCCAGGCTCCCGCGGCGCGTTTGAGTGGCACCAGCAGTCGCTTCTTGATGCCGCTACAGACTAGGCCGTTTGCTTTCTCGACTTGTTCATTGGACTGAGGGTGAGCGACGGAGGCGTAATTGAGTTTGATGCCCTGGTCCTTGCAGAAGTCCTTGAACTCATCCGCTGTGAAGTTTGTCCCATTGTCGGTGATGATGCTATTGGGAATCCCGAACCTGAATATGATGAACCTGATGAAGTTGACGGCGGTTGTGGCAGTCGAGTTCGTGATGGGTACATCTTCAATCGATTTCGTGAACTTGTCGACTGCCACCAGGAGATGCGTGTGTCCCCGCAGGATGATTTCCTCAATGGGCCCACCATGTCGAGTCCCCATTGGGCGAAGGGCCAGGCGTGTGGTATCGTTTTCAGTTCCGATGCAGGTGCGTGAGGCTTGGTGGCGAACTTCTGGCAGCCCAAACACCTCCTGACTATGTCTTCGGCTTCGTGCAGTGCCGTGGGCCAGTAGAATCCAGCTCGGAAGGCTTTGGCGACCAGGGCTCTGCTGCTGGCGTGATGTCCACAGGTTCCCGCATGGATGTCGAGTAAGATTTATTTGCCGTATTCCGGGTCGATGCACCGTTGCAGAATCCCGGAGATGCTGCGCTTGTACAATTCTCCATTGATGATCGTGAAGGCTTTGGAGCGGCGAGCGATGCGCTTCGCTTCTGTCGGATCTTCTGGCAGCTCCTGACGCAGCATGTATGCCAGGAAGGGGTTGGTCCAAGTTGGCTCGATAAGGAGGACTTCTATGTGATGAGCTTCTGCGTTAGGTGTTGCGGGGTCTGCTGCTGGCGGTTCCGTGGCGCCCGTTGGTGGTGTAGAGGGTACCACTGGTTGCTTGAGTTTGATCGACCAGTGCTTGATGCGCTCGAGGAAAACTCCAAGTGGGACTGGGGCCTTGGTCGAGCCGAGGTTGGCGAGCATGTCGGCCTCTTCATTACTGGCGCGGCCAACGTGCCACAGCTCACAACCGTCAAAATGTCCTTCCATGGCGTTGTAAAGGTATCGGTACGCGATCATGTTCTATGTTGTAGCATCACATGCCTTCATAGTTTGCTGCATGACGAGGTTCGAGTCTCCGTAGATCATGAGGTGTGTGGCACTGCAGGTCCTGGCCATCCGCATGCCGTGTATCAGTGCCTCGTACTCTGCCTCGTCAATGGAAGGTTTGGGGAAATCCATCTGCAGCATGTAGCGCAGCTTATCGCCTTTTGGTGATGTCAGGACGATGCCCGCGCCTGCGCCTTCATGTTTCTTGGAGCCGTCAAAGTACATGGTCCATGAGTTGGACAGATCAGGCACATCAGGTAGCTGGGCTTCTATCCACTCGGTTGTGAAGTCTGGGAGCACTTGTGCCTTGATTGCATTTGGGTGCGTCTATTTGAGGTCCCAGGGACCTAGTTCGATGACCCACTTGGCGACTCGCCCTGTCACATCAGGGTTGGTGAGGATGTCAGAGAGCGCCGAAGCACTCACCACCGTGATCGGGTGCTTGGCGAAGTAGTGGACAACCTTGCGCGAAGTCATGAATACACCGTAGGCCAGCTTCTGATAATGCGAGTACCGATGTTTGGATATAGATAACACCTCGCTGAGGTAATATATGGGCCGCTACACGCGATGGGCGTGGCCTTCTTTCTGGCACTCGACGACAAGGACGGTGCTGACCACCCGGTTGGTGGCGGCGACATAGAGGTACAGAGGCTCTTGCTCGTGTGGTGCAACGAGTACCGGTGGAGTCGCCAACACCGCTTGAGATCCGTAAAGGCTGCTTGAGCCTCTGGTGTCCACTTGAAGGTGTCAGATTTCTTCATCAGTTCGTAGAAAGGAAGTGCCTTTTCACCCAACTTACTAATGAACCGGTTGAGTGCTGTGACTCGTCCGGCTAGGCGCTGAACCTCCCGAAGCTTGGTCATTGCTGGCATCGTCAGGAGTGCCTTGATCTTTTCTGGATTCTCCTCAATACCCCGTGCTGATACTAGGTACCTGAGGAGTTGTCCAGCTGGGACTCCGAAGACGCACTTTGTTGGATTTAACTTGATATTGTACAGGTTGAGCGTGGCGAAGGTTTTTCGCAGGTCGTCGAGGAGTGTGTCCTCTTCTTTGGTCTTTATAACAATGTCGTCAACATAGACTTGGACATTGTGTCCGATCTGGTCCTTGAGACAGGACTGCATCATGCGCTGGTACGTAGCACCCACGTTCTTGAGCCCGAAAGACATGGTTGTGTAGCAGTAGACACCATGGGGTGTGATGAAGGCTGCCTTCTCTTCGTCCTCGACTCTCATCCTGATCTGGTTGTAGCCCGAGTAGGCATCCAGTATGGATACGCGCGCGCAGCCGCTGTCGAGTCGACAATTTGGTCGATTCGCGATAGCGGGAAGTGATCCTTTGGGCAACACTTGTTGAGGGCGGTGAAGTCGACGCACATGCGGAGGATTTCTGTATGCTTCTTTGGGACCAGTACTGGGTTGGCGACCCAGTCTGATTTCTTGATTTCTCGGACGAACTTGGCGTGAAGTAGTCTGTCGATTTCTTGCCCGATGACGATGCTCTTCGGCTCGGAGAAGCGACGCATGGATTGCTTGATAGGTCTGGTATCTGGATAGATCTGAAGAGCGTGCTCGGCGAGTTCCCTGGGTATGCCTGGCATGTCCGCTGGACACCAGGCGAAGATTTCCCAGTTCTCACGTAGACGAGCTCGCTTTCCTATGCGGGAGGCAAGCTTGATGATACGAGCACCGTCTTGGCAGCGTCAGTCGGGTGCACCTGGTGCGCCCTTATGTCATTGGTTGCGCTGAAGGCAGCATCGGGTGCCGGTCTCTTGCTCTCAGGAAAAAGAGTCTTGTCATTGTTAAGCGAAAGTTCTTCGAGTTGCTGCTGCATGCCAAAGGACTCAGAGATCTTGCTGAAGACGTGGTCGCAGTTGTCCGAGCGTTTGAAAGTTGCCGCTCACGGTTATGGTTCCGTTGGGTCCTGGCATCTTCTACTTGAGGTAAGCATAGTGCGGGACTGCCATGAACCGGGCGAACGTCGGGCGTCCAAGTATGGCGTGGTACTGCGATTTTTAGTCGACCACCTCGAAGTCAATCATCTCCTTTCTGAAGTGAGCGGGCGTGCTGAAGCTAATTTCGAGTGAGATCGTTCCCTCGGGATAGACTGCCTTCCCTGGTACTATGCCGTGAAAAGTGCTATCTGACTTGGCTAGGTTCGTCAAGGATCTGCCCATCTTCCGGAGGGTGTCGGCGAAGATGATGTTGATGACGCTGCCACCATCCATGAAGACCTTGGTCATGTCGTATCCTCCAATCTAGGCTTCGAGTACCAGCGCGGCATGGCTTGGGCGCGGTATCCGTGGAGGGTGGTCCTCACGAGAGAACGTGATGCTAGTCTCAGATCCTTTGAGGTACTCGGGTACAGCCGGTGGCGTGGTAATAGCCTGGTAGACTTGTCGTGTGATCAACTTCTGGCACGGGTTGGATGGGTGTCCCTTCTGTATCATGTTCATCTGCCCTCGAGCTTGAGGGTACTGATCCGCCGCTACGGCGGGTGCTTCTAAGCGTGGCTGATGGTGTACTGCTCCCGCCATCTGCCCGGGTGCTGCTGCTAGTCCAGGTGGTGCTGCAAGGGCCGGCAATGCAGGTGTTGCGTTCATAATCCTCGCGTATGCTCCTTGAATATGATTCATCTTTTGGCAGTCCTTGAGCAGGTGGCTGGAGATCAGCTTCCCTTCTTCGTTTTTGAACATGTGGAATCTGCACGGTTGCTCGAGCTCCTGCTCAGGTGTGAGTTCGGCTCGCGAGTTGTCGTGGGTTCTCCTTCGCCACTCGCGCCTACAGTTTCCCTCGTCCCGATGCTCTTCGCGACCTCGGTCTTGCTGGTGGCCGTTGTCACAGCCTCGGTCTTCTCGTGCGTCGGCGTAGCCAGCCGCTACGAGCTCGACTGCCTCGACGTCGTCGTAGGTACGGGGTTTGCGCTTGCGCCTGCGGTCGTTGTTGCGGCTGTCTCTGCGGCTCCAGGTACCTTGGTCACCTTCTTCCTTCAGCGAGTCATGGTACTCGTTGCGCACGGAGTCCTCACCGTCAGCCCATTCATTGGCGATCTTCATGACCTTGACAATTGATGTTGGCTGGAGGCGCCCGAAAGACTCTCTAAGGTCGCGTCAGATGACATCGCGGGTGAACGCGTCGATTGCTCTATCTTCTGAAATGACTCCGGCAGAGTTGCGCATGAGGGTCCAACGCTGGATGTATGCCCATAGTGACTCGTCAAATCGCTGCTTGAAGGCTTGTAATTCTTCAAAAGTGGCAGGTCGTGAGTATGTTCCAAGGAAGTTCTTGACGAAGGCCTCTTGGAATTGGTCCCATGAATCGAAAGAACTACGGGGCAGGTTTTCGAGCCAAGCACGTGTTGATCCCACGAGCATCAGCTGTATGTACTGCATTGCTGTTGTAGTGGTTCCCCTTTGACAAGAGACTGTTGTAAGGTAATCCTCGAGCCAAAGTGATGGATCTTGAGTACCGTCAAATTTGGCTGTTTCAGATGTGAGTCTGAAGCCTTTTGGCATCTTGGTGTCACAGATGCGGCGGACGAAACAAGAAGCTCCGCATGGTTCGTAGTCGCCATCTGAGTATGTATCTTGGCTTGGGGAGCGGGTGAGTTTTTTAGAGCGAATGCGATCGACCTGTCTCTGCGTGATGACGTTGCGTGCGTCCTCACCATCCTGCAGGTGTCGGGTTGGTCGTGGATCGCGGTCACGTGTTGCGCGATCTCTTCTTTCGCGCCGTTCTCGATCTTCTCGTTCTTGCTCCTCGCGGGCGCGGACCCGCCTGGGATTTCTCTGTCGGACTTCGACTGGCTTGTTCTTTGCTGAGGGTCATCGTCCGGAGGTTGTGTTGCCCTCAGGTATGTGGCTACCGAGTACAGAGCTCCAGAGGTTGTCCTGGGGATGGGGATTCTGTCCGCGTCCTCCGACATGAATGAAGACTCGAGGTTACAGGTGGCTGCGGTCTTTTCGGCGTCTGTCATCAGATGGACATGCGATCTGTGGCGCTTGTAGCCTGTGTCACCGAGGTGTATCCCGAGGATGAGAAGGAGTAAGTTGCCCTTCGCGCACTTGATGCATCAGCTTCCGCTTTGCGCTTGTCCAGCGTGGCTCGATCTTTTAGCAGTTGCGTGTTTTACTTCCATACAAGGTACTGATATGCCGCCAGATCTTCAGGGGTGGACTCTGGAGGTGGGTAGGTGCACTCTTGGACGTGCTTGATGGCTCTGATTGCCACCTCCCTGGTGATCACCATGGTTGTTTTCCCGTCCGGCAGTGTGACGGTCATCGGATAGGTAGGTTCGTCGCGGCGGGCGCTAGCATCAGGGGCGCCGTTTCCGGTAACCATGAAGACTTGGGCAGGGTAAACCTGCGATGTCGGGTATTCATTGCTGCCGCTGCTCTCGCCACCAGAGCTGTCGTTGGAGCTGTAGATGGAGGCGACATGATAAATGCCGCAGTCGGTGCAGAACTCATCCGGCTAGGCCAGAGCTGGCGCGGCAGCCGATGATGATATGAGTGCCGAAGTCGATGCAGACGTAGTCGGTGGAGAAGTGAATGTCATGGCCGATGCAGGCGCGATCGTCGCGGTTGCTGGAGTCGCGAGTTTCACGGTCGATGGAGACGCAGTTGGTGTAGATGCGAGCGTCATAACCGTGGCAGTCGCGATCGTCGCGGCCGCTGGAGGCGCGAATTTCACGATCGATTAAGACGCAGTTGGTGAAGGTGCGAGCACCGCAATTTATGCAGATGCAATCTCCGCGGTCGATGAAGGCGCGGGTCCCGTGGTCAGTGCAGATGCGATCTCCGCGGTCGATGAAGACGCGGATCCCATGGTCAGTGCAGATGCGATCTCCGCGGTCGATGAAGACGCGGGTCCCATGGTCGGTGCAGATGCGATCTCCGCGGTCGATGAAGACGCGGGTCCCGTGGTCAGTGCAGATGCAATCTCCGCGGTCGATGAAGACGCGGGTCCCATGGTCGGTGCAGATGCGATCTCCACGGTCGATGAAGAAGCGGTTTTCGCGGTCGATGGAGATGCAGGGTCGGAGAGTCAAAGCGTTCCCCACCGATTCACATAAATTTGCATGCTACCAAAGGTGAGATTCATACCCGAGTAAAGATCGGCGTACACCGAGCGCTGGGCCGGTGGGTGTGGATCGAATTCAAAGGATCCGAAGTGGATCGGCTTCCTGATTGTCGGCATGTCGCCGGTTGTTGATGCAGATGGAGCCGGTGAAACCATGAGTCCAGCACTAGTCCTTCCCACAAACGGCGCCAATTGACGTGGGGTAGCCACGGCAAATCCCAAGGTCGAGGTACCCAGGGTTGATTATAGGGGGAGATATGGTAGTGCTGGTAGTAACCACGGCTGACAAGCGAGGCAATTTACCCAGGTTCAGGCTCCCGAAGGATAATACCCTACTTCCTGCTTGTCTGGTATTGATGTTTAGAGGTGTTACAGTGGCGATCCTGGCGAGATGCGATCTCGCTAGGGCTTTTGTGATGGAAGAATGGCGTCACCTCGATCGGCGGCCCTCCCAGCCTTTATATAGGAGGCTGGGTCTCGGGAGCTCGCATCCGATTAGGTTTTACAAGTAAGGTATGTTCTACCGACATAGGGTTCGCCTGCTGATAATCCCCAAGAGCAAGGAATCACTGTAGCACAATTCGATAAGTATTTGAGTGTCGAACCCACAAGGAGCTGAAGGTAAACTACCTATTCTCTAAAGCCCTATAACCCTCTTATATGGCCGTTTGTGCAAAGCAATAAGTTTAAATATGAAAGGAACTAACTAATGAAAGCAAGTGATGTGGAATGGGTTTATCTAGTAACAAGTTTCTCAATCAAGTTTCAAACACAAGTTTCTTAGAGCAAGTTTCTCAAAGTAGCAAGTAGCAAATATCTCAAGTAGCAAATATCTCAAGGGAGCAAATGTTCTAGCAATTGTTATTTCATTCGTGTGGTTGTCACAATTAGTGAAGCACATGTTTCAGTCTTAATTGTTTCTTCTAGGAAGGAGCCATAAATAGGTGTAGCCAAGTAAATGAACTAAAACCCCTTATGATGGATCTCATGGCCAAGTAAATGAGCACACAAGAATTATTAAGACATAAAAGTCCCACCATAGACTTAAGTTCTAAGGTCCCCTATATATATCCCCCAATAAAGTAACTTCATGACTCGGTCTCGGGTTTACATGTCCTCCCAAGTCTCCCTCACTCCATTACATTACCGGTCTTACATGCATTCCCCAACATATGTGTGCACTCATATATTGTACATAAAGACAATCATAAAAGATAACAAAACTTGTATGCAACCAATCAACGAACTATTTCACTATTGCCATGAACAAATCACTTCTCAAACATAGATGGGGAGACACAATAGATCAAGGGAATAGTATATTGCATCATATATCATGTTAGCCAAGAGTTTACAGTGGAGAGATGTTGATGATCTTGCTGTAGATGTTGATGGTGAACACGCCGGAGGGGGGTGGAGCCCTCCGGAGGTGATTCCGGCGGCGTTTCCCACCTCCGATCTTCTCCGGCGGCAGCCTTCTGACTCTCTGTTTCGTGGTTTTGTGTTCCTCCGCCGCCTCCTTGCGAAACTCCTCGGGGGACTATTTTTATAGTCGGTTTTAGGTCAAGACGAAGCCACGGAGACGAAAACGGACGGCATCGGAGCCACGAGGCCCAAGATGAGGGGTCCCACGCGGCCATGGAATCTGGCCACGTGGGCCCACCCATCTTGGCCCTCGGGTCTCCGTTTGTTCGCTTCCTTCGTTCCTACGCTTTGTTCCTTCCAAAAACTGATGCCCGTAAAATATTAGGTCATTTGGACGTCGTTTGGGTCCCTGAAATATCAAAATATAGAAAATAGGGTTTTCTGCCAGTGCAGGGTTAATTCCAAATAAATGGGAAAACTGTGAATTATCCCCAAAAATCATTATAAAACATAAATATAACCCATATATGATGCAAATAAGTTGGAATATCAAGTAATAAAATGTAAAGTTCATCTATGCATTTTACATGCATCAACATCCCTAAGCTTAACCAATGCTCGTCCTCGAGTATGAAGGTGATAAAACTAACATGGACTTTGCATTTTAATACTATCAATGGATATCAAAGATGATTACTATTGCTACATAAAGTCAAATGATTCATTCTCAAAGGAGTAGCAACATACAAGATAGATTATGAAGTGATATCAAATATTCAATGAAAGGATGTTCAATAATAATTCACAAAGTGTAACATAGAAGAAAGTACTATGGACCAAATGTATGCATAATGAAAAGTAAAAACATCCTATAATGGTCATAGAGTACTCTTGTAAATCTGAATATAAAAGGTGGACACTTTGAAAAGATAGATAAATAAGTAGAGGTAAAACAATGTGGTATCCATTGGTGTGGAGCTCTCATTACCCCTACCATAGCATCTTGAATGGTTGAAGTTTAAAGTGAAAGCAAATATGAGTAATGTGCTTGACAAAGTATGGGTTGAATGCCTCATGCCCCTTGAATACAAGTACCTCTCCAACTGGCTACTCAACTCGGGTCACAAAGCAAGTTCGAGTTAAATTCATTGCAAGTAATAATAGCATCATTAAGTGTTGCTCCCGGGGTACCTCTTGTCCCAGGACATGGAACAAGCCCATGTCAAAATGACAAGACAAACAAACAAAATGGACAATCTCAACACTCTTTTATTTTCTATTGTTATAGCTTTTTATTGTGAAGTGCCTCACTGAAGGTCCACCGTGATATGTAAGTAAATTTCCACCATGAATGATGCATGGCTTGGGTTAGCCGCCCGGTGAGTCTCTCTAGCCATTTATACTTACTCCTCAAACTTACCAAGTTTCCACTTTTATTTCACACAATGTTAGGCATCCATAAACAAAAGTACATGATATCAACTAAATATAATTAAGAGCACTGTTGAAAGCTTGCCATGTGACAGCACATATGAGCTAACTCCCAACCAAGACTCTTGTCAAGCACACAACTTCATAATTTTAATCACAATGGTTCTTGTTTATTAAGTGCAATGAAAGTAAAGTGTGCATCAAGTTCGTGAGAGCTTTTTAACCAACTTTTCCCATAACAATCAATAACATAAGAATTTTAATTTGGAAGCAAAGATAATACAATATAACATGATAAACATACTTGGAATAGCATAAATCTAACAGGTAGATATGATGGACTCACTAGAAAAACTTTGATTGAAGGTGTTGGAAAACAAGTTTTTACTTGTTAGAATTTTTTTGGGCTAGCAAAAGGGAGAAAGTTGACTGTCTAAATGCATGCATAAGTGTCCATAGAACTAACCAATCCATGTTAAACAAAGTAAAGTGACATTCAACATCAAAACATGAATAAAAGATAGCTCTTGATAAAACACTTGCAAATTAATACTCATTAAAAAGCACATGAATCATGCAACTATATGTATCTTTTTGAATCAACTCAAACATCCCTTTTCCAATCTTTTTAATAGCATCCAACTTAATTCAACCCAAATTTCCAGTAGCTTTCTCATATATAAATGATAGCGGTGGTCTCAAGACAAACAAAATCAAAATAAAAAACAAATAAAAGACGCTCCAAGTTTATGTGATAGGGTGCATTGATCGAAAAACAGAAGTTAGACGTGTGCAAACCGAGAGTGTGTTGGTCCAGTGGGGTTGTCTTCACATCCCCAAGCTTATGGTCTTCACCATTCTTGGATAGCTCTTGGTGCATCTCCTCTAATCCCTGTGAAAAAACTTCAAAACACCGTTTCTCCCATTTCTTTTCTGTGGGGTGACATTAGTAGTGATAGACAAATGAATTGCTTGTTGCATAAAATCCTTAAACAAAAATTCATATGAATGTCCAGAAAGTGTATAATGTTGTATGCCTACTTATAAACTCAATTGGATCAAAAAGATTCAAGTTAAAAGTTCAAAGAATGCATCAAACAAAATGGGACAGAATCCATCCAGAAAAACAGCAGCAACAAAACGTATTTTTCTACCCTACTTAAATATGTCAAAAAAATCTGAAAACATTCACGCTTACAGAGGATGAAAAGTTGCAACTACAGTTCAAATTTCAGCTCATTCGGAGTTACAGAATAGGAATTAAAAATCACACCGTGCACATATGCGTGCTGGAATAAAATCTCCGAATGCAAAAAAGCAACTTTTTCAAGCCAAAATAGGTAAAACTTGGCACTTTATTAAAAATTCCAGAAACTAAACTAAAAACTAAGTCTCTTGTTACAGCAAGATGACATAAAGAAAATCAAAAGTAAAAACAACCGGGTTGCCTCCCGTAAAGCGCTTTCTTATAGCCATATAGCTAGGCTTACTTACTTGGTATCAAGATGGTTGGAGTGAGGTGGCTTGGCATCCCCAAGCTTAAATTCTTGTACTTATTTGATATATGTAGGGTGAGCCTAGGGGTAACATCCCCAAACTTGAGTGTTTGTCCCTCGTGATCTTTATTCATCACCCTCAACTCTTCCACTTGAAAGTTCTCTTCACACAAAACTCATCTTAAAACTTGATTAGAGGGGTTAGTGTCTCCATAAATGAAATCCTCAAAGGTACAGCAAAGACATATCATGAGTTGATTCTACACATTAGCTAATATTACTATGGTTGTGTATTGCTCTTTGATCAATAGAACCACACAAAACACAAGTAATAAGAGTAATGCAAAATAAATACAGAATCTGTCAAAAATTGGACAGCCCGTAAAGAGTGAATTTTCAGAGGCACTTACGTTGCTCAAATCAGAAAACTTTGAACTAATGAAATGTGTATTAATAAATGAATATTGCTATCGTAAAATATCAAGTCAAAATTACTCTTCTGTGATTTTATACATTTTTCGCAGTAAAGTTCAGGAATCTGTTTTCTGGACAGCAAATCACTATTGTTTAATCCTACCTCTCAAAAGAGGTTATTCTTGCCATCTATTATATATTAAAAGTGCATTATGGGCTAACCAGAAATTAGAGAATTAGCTAGAAAATCCCACAATAATCAGAAATTTCGGACCGTTAATCTGATAGGCTAAATACTAATGACCATTGGATTAAACTTAAAGGAAAAATTACCCACCACTGCCATTACAAGTGGAATACCGTATCTCTTTCACCTTTTGCTTTTCTTTCCCTTTTTCTATCCATGGCGTGGCGGCCGCATCTAGAGTCATACCTAGATCGCTATACCTAAATCGCCGGCGAGGCGGAGACTTGCGTGCTAGACATCACAGCCAAGAGAAAATCACCAATGGCAACTCACGCAATTGGCCGCCGCCAGACATGTAGCAGCGTGCACTCACGTACACAAGTTGCCGTCGTCGCCCTATTAAGATCGCCTAGCGTGTCGACGAGCATGGTGCCGCCGCCGCCGCGTGTTCCCTCTCTTCCTACCATGCGTCTTCAACGTCGATCAGGTTTTCAATCTCATGCATACACACCATGCTGGAACGCAGCAATACCGGATGGGTGATGGATCGATCTCATGCGTACACCCTGCTGGACGTCGCGTCGGCCGCCGTCGCCGCCATATTATAGGATTGCATAGCATGTGCACGGGCATGTTCCCGCGATGCACTCAGCCATTGGACGTCGATGTCGAAGGTGCCGCCGCCGCCGTGTTCCCGCTATGCACTCACCCATTGGACGTCGACTCTCTCAGGTCCATGCGTCTTCAACGTCGATGAGGTTTTACATCTCATGCATGCACAGCATGCTAGAATGCAGCCATACAGGATGGGCGATCGATCGATCTCATGCGTACACAATGCTGAACGTCGTGCACACACGGGAAGACAGCCCAAAGGTGAGTGATTCATCTACTTTTTAACAACACTACAGCATATAGTGTATATAGCTTTGTCATTAATTAATTTCGTTTTGAGTGTTCCACCCGCTGGTAATCTCATGTCGGGCATCCCAGGGATTTTGATGTCCACACGCGCTGGGTGCGGATCGAGATGCTAGGTAACCGACTGAGAATCTCTCCCCAGTTCTTAAGACTTCATCATCATAGCTAGCCTAAATTTGGCTAGCAAGCTTATTTTGTGGATTTTGATGATTTTGTTCAGATATGACAAGCTCAGAGTTGAGCGAGAGAATTTACTGCAATTTTACACCGTTCGTTCAGGTATCACTACAACTGGTGCTGAGCTTAAGTACTAATTCCGCATGTGCAAACAAGGACCTTAATCTGTTGAGTAATGACACAGAAAAGATGCCGTGCTCACCATCTTCGAAGGCCTAAAATCTGTTGTTACCGTCGGATATGCGTTTCAACGGAAGGCCACTGCAGTCTATAGCTGCACTTATCCGCCAGATCCCCATGTCCACTCTCTCCTACACCACCCCTAGCCCCTAGGTGATTTAATACTTCGCATGTTTAGTAGCAAGGAGATCAGCTCTCCGTACTGCACCCATCGTGATGCAGTGCTATTTATTTGGGGTTCTTATTTCTTGCTATTTGGAGCCATCTAAATGTGTCAGACCGGTGGTGTTCATGCCTTTGTTTGCTTGCATGGATCACATCTCACATGCTAATATTTTTGGAGAAGTTGTGGCTGATTACAGATATCGAATGTTATCAAACCTTTATAGATTTGATGCGAAGCTGCAGATAAAGTCTCGATTCTCTTTCTTATGAACTATGCTCTACACTTATGGGATCTCACAGTTCCTTTTATTTTTATTTGTGCACAATATAATTAGTGAAGGTATGAGAATTCGCCGTATTGATTTTACTTTTAATCAGTATATTGTCCTCAGAAGTTAAAGTTTCCCAACAAATAAAATCATATCAATTCATTTCATGTGTTCCTTTTGCATATTTCGACCATTGTGCGGGGGATGGCGGCACCGGTCGTAATGCTATGGCTAGAACTCCAATGATGCTAGGAAGACAGTAAAGCAGACAAGAAGCACATAGCTACATATTTGTTCCAAGTACACCTACCTAACACCTTCAGTACACTTATATATTGATATAAAGTAATCTATATGCATTGTTTGTAAGTTTAAATTTTATGCCATTAATGTCAAGTGTTGTGTTGGAAACACCATACAAAGAAATCTACGGTGAAAACATGTACTACAGTTGCTCATTAACACAGCTAATATGTTATGTGCCATTTGCGATTTTACGATCTATTACTAAATAATCATTCAATCGTAAATGCGGGCTATGACATAGATTTATTCTGTAATATTTGTTGTTGAGTTCAAGTATTTGCACCTAACTACAATTTGACATATAACTTCTTATTAACGTAGCATATACATTATGTGCCTTTTTTTGATTTCACAAGATGCTATCATATAATTATTAAATCGTACATGAGGGCTATGAAATAGATTTATATTCTCTAATAGTTGTTGTGTTGAGTTCATGAATCTTCTCCAAACTGGAGCTTGATGGATAAGTTTCCTTTAGGAGTTATCCTCTCGGTGTACATACTTATCTCACTGATATTTTTAACTCATCTACTGTGGTAGTTTTTTTTCTCAAGTTACCAAGATCGAAATCTTCGCTTCATTTCTGTAGAACATAATTTCCCAGAGGCAACATGTGTATTATGTTTTCTCATATTTTTTCTGTGTATTTATGTTAGAGCTTTGCAGCACAATTTAAAGTTCTATTTTTATGGATTAGGTTTGGCTACTAAAACTTATATAAAGACTCGGCTAAATCCATGTGCAGAATAATAGTTCACTATAAACGAGAGTTATGGACCAAACATGAATTCATGTCTCAGTAGTAGGCTCAAGGTATGACCCGATTATTTGTGTTTCAACTAATTAGCTGCCTTAGTATCGTAAGTTACAAAAATTATACTATTAATTGTTTGTTCAAATCTACTTACTAACATAGATATAATTAATAATTGCGTGGAGAAAACGTTTTAGAGATGTCATCCATAATTTTAATACGTGTAAACTGGTCTGTGTAATATTTGGAATTTTAGCTTAGCAAGAATTTATTTAAAACAAAAAAGCTAGAAATAATGCATGGACATAAAACACGTTCTCAAAGTATCATCATAAAGCTATACTTGCAAAATAGCTTTTTGAAGTAAACCAACAAAATATTTAAATAATATGCAACAAACATTTCCCGTGAAAGCATGAGAGAGAGAGAGAAATAATTCATTGATGCCGCTGAATGCAGATTTCGTCAGTAGTAGTAGCTCAGGTTGAACTAACAAAATGAATGTATTTTCCTATCACCTAACAGGAATTCATAATACACTACTAGAGTTTTTTCTCCAGAGAAACAACATGGTCATATTGTGCAGCATCGACATCGGCAGTCTCAAACCGAGCCGCTTATTAGCCTTAATGTCATGCCTCCGTACTTCATTCTTGAGGCTCAATCAAGGGCTATTCAACTCTTATATTACAACCGGTCGGTGGTGGCGTCGGCAAGAAACATGGTAAGGTTATCAGATGGTATGATGGGAAGGAGCTCTGCTTCATATTTACAACATTCAATGGTATATTTATCCAGATTTCATAGTTGTAGGGATTTCACATACTCAGGTTTATGTTCTTTTCTCCGGTTACTAATAATTAACTTGCTCTGCTTATGGTATTACCAGAAAGTTAAAAGAAGAAAAGCGGCAAACTGCAACTTTTCCTTCAAATATATTTCTGTTACCAATAGTCTTCAAACATAATATATCTTTTAAATCTTGCTCCCACCCCATCAAAGATAAACTTCCATAGCATATTTCACACCTCTGGAGAGCTGTAATCCTTTTGTTTACATGACAAGGAAGAGTAGATCATGCTTACATGAGAACTGTAAAGGAAAACTTTATCTACATTTAGGGATCCTATATGTAAAAATTGTAAACTATACTCGAAGTAATTGCTGATAATTCTGTTTGTTTATACACCTTACCTCATTCTCTTAAATAAAACAGAGCCTTTTTTTCTACTTCCATATGCTAATGCACATTCATCTTTTGCAGATTCGTACTTTGTCTATAGTGAGCAGTGCATAAGTAGAGCATCATTCTGTACGGGGAGTTCTGTTTGGAGCCCCACATTAGATAATTATTTTGCCTACCTTTGATGCTGCATATTGTGTTATGCTGATTTCGGAAATATAAAAAGTTCATTTGTGCCATCTGATGTATGCATGTGTTATATATTGATAGTGACGTTCATAAAAGGCTGAATACAAATATTTCAGTTCAGCTTCTCTTTAAGAAATCATATTAAGTATGGGATTTACAACACCTTAGTCGTTTAAAAAAACTCGATTTTCCTATGTGCTTCATACTTAAAAATTCGCAACGGCGATAGAAGGTAACATATTGGCCATTGATTAATTTTGTGGCCACAATGTGTACACGACAGAGAAACGGTAAACCATATAACTGTGAACCAGGCAAAGTAGAGTTCTTCCCATGTTAGGAGCCAAGAAAGCATGACCTTTAATGCAAATATTTTCATTCATGATAAGCACAATTACAGTACACACGTGATTTTCAAAGTGCTAAGCTATCATTCTCATCAAATTATTCTGTCTGTACAGATTAAATATTTTTGAATTATTGTTGTGAAGAACCTTCTTGACAATCATATTAGGTTCTTTATTTTGATGTGCTCTTCTCTAACGTTGTTGTACTTTTCAAGCTCACCTTACATTACTTTTTTGTAAGAGTATCAAGATCTCCTTGCATAATCATCCAAAATTAGGCACCTTCCTCGCGGTTTTGTTGTGTATAAAAAAGTCAAAGTGTTGTTTTGCTGATTAATTATATGGTGAAAGATAGCTGAAGTTACCCACACACTATTAATGGATAGCAGAAGCAAGGGATGAAATTATGTGGTGTGAATTACTTGACGGAAAGTAGCGCTACTGTATTTGTTATGTATTCATGACCAAATATGGTTTTCAAATGATTGTTTTGCGCCATGCAAAAAAAAATGATTTTTGCGGAATATTTTGCTCAATTATAAGAAACCACTTAATGGAATAGCCTCCGAGTACAACAAAATATTTGAATCCATTTCAACAAGCAGTAACATTGTTCTTTTTATCTTGAACTAATTTCTCCAAGGAATCATGTGATCAAGTTCACTAATCATACGAAGAAATGACACCCGTGAGGCTATAAATTGGTTCATATGCATACTCCTTCTTGACAGATTTTCAATTATAAAAATAATAGACACATTAAGATGGTTGCCCGCGCATATGCGCGGGCCACTTTGCTAGTTAAGATTAAAAATAAGATACAAAGGTGATGTTACGGTAGTAAACAAGCACCTTGATTCAAAAACCCAAAACTTAAGCTGAAGATAAAAATAAAAAAGAAACAAAAAGAACCAAGCAAGAATCAAGAGAAACAAGCAAAGAAGAAGGAAACTATTTTTGTTGTTTTTGATTTAGCAAAAAGGCAAAAGGAGAAGCAAATATATACAACATAAACACTCTTTTTATTTGGTTTTAGCTTTGGGAAAAGTTTTAATGATAGAGACTTTGCAATGGTTCCATTGGCATGAACAACACATGTTCAAGGTCGACCCCAACTTCTCCATTACTCATCCTTCTCATTTACTTTCCCAAATTTTATATAAAATGAAAATCTTAAACTAATTGTCACAAAACAGTAGGTAAAGATATTTTACATGTTGTAAAGATATAAAGGTGTGCTCAAACCGAATAGGAAATTAAAGCATAAGGAACACACCACCGAATATTAAACAATTTACTTTTAAGTCTAACACTCTTCCTATGCATTGGAATTTTATATATGAAAAAATAACAACAAATTTGAGGTAACCAATGCATATAATAATCAATAGCTTGCATTTTAAATAACATAGAAACATAAAGGGGATTCTTATCTCTTCCTCTCTCATAATAGTTGCAAGCATTAAAGTTAAACATAACCACATAGTTTTGAATAGAATCACCACATAAACTCTTTTCATCTAATGAGCATAATGGATCATCAAACTCAATTAAATCACTTTCATACTCAATAGTAGGTGGACTGAAAATATCATATACATCATTGTAATCATCATAAATGGGAGACATAGTATCATCAAAATAAATTTTCTCTTCCAAACTTGGGGGACTAAAAATATCATATTCATCAAAACAAACTTCCCCAAGCTTAAGGTTTTCCTTAGCATTAGAAATAAAGGTGTTCAATGAATTAGTACTACAATAAACATGATTGTTATGCAAATAAAATTTAATTTTCTCCTCAAACACTTCATGTCCTAAATCAAGATAGATATTATACAGTTCTATAATTGTTTGGTTGTTTTCCATTTTATAATAATGTTTTAGATTTATATGTTTGTATGCAATGCAAACAAGAATAAAAGCTTAGCACAACGCTCCCCGGCAATGGCGCCAGAAAAGTGCTTGATAATCCCCAAGAGCAAGGAATCACTGTAGCACAATTCGATAAGTATTTGAGTGTCGAACCCACGAGGAGCTGAAGGTAAACTATCTATTCTCTAAAGCCCTATAACCCTCTTATATGGCCGTTTGTGCAAAGCAATAAGTTTAAATATGAAAGGAACTAACTAATGAAAGCAAGTGATGTGGAATGGGTTTATCTAGTAACAAGTTTCTCAATCAAGTTTCAAACGCAAGTTTCTTAGAGCAAGTTTCTCAAAGTAGCAAGTAGCAAATATCTCAAGTAGCAAATATCTCAAGGGAGCAAATGTTCTAGCAATTGTTATTTCATTCGTGTGGTTGTCACAATTAGTGAAGCACATGTTTCAGTCTTAATTGTTTCTTCTAGGAAGGAGCCATAAATAGGTGTAGCCAAGTAAATGAACTAAAACCCCTTATGATGGATCTCATGGCCAAGTAAATGAGCACACAAGAATTATTAAGACGTAAAAGTCCCACCACAGCCTTAAGTTCTAAGGTCCCCTATATATATCCCCCAATAAAGTAACTTCATGACTTGGTCTCGGGTTTACATGTCCTCCCAAGTCTCCCTCACTCCATTACATTACCGGTGATCACCTTACATGCATTTCCCAACATATGTGTGCACTCATATATTGTACATAAAGACAATCATAAAAGATAACAAAACTTGTATGCAACCAATCAACGAACTATTTCACTATTGCCATGAACAAATCACTTCTCAAACATAGCTGGGGAGACACAATAGATCAAGGGAATAGTATATTGCATCATATATCATGTTTGCCAAGAGTTTACAGTGGAGAGATGGAGATGATCTTGATGTAGATGTTGATGATGAACACGCCGGAGGGGGGTGGATCCCTCCGAAGGTGATTCCGGCGGTGTTTCCCCCTCTGATCTTCTCCGGCGGCAGCCTCTGACTCTCTGTTTCGTGGTTTTGTGTTCCTCCGCCGCCTCCTTGCGAAACTGTGAATTATCCCCAAAAATCATTATAAAACATAAATATAACCCATATATGATGCAAATAAGCTGGAATATCAAGTAATAAAATGTAAAGTTCATGTATGCATTTTACATGCATCACCTGCCTTGGGGCGTACTCTGTCTTCTTGGGGCCCCATCGTAGGCCTTGATGGCTATGTGCTAGTAGGCCGCCAGTTGGGCCTCAGTCCTTGCGTGCACCAGGTATCCTCATGGTGGGACACCCGAAAGGTAGGCCCACGTCAGACACGATGCCCGAAAAAGCGGTATGTTTGCAATATTTGATTACATCCCCTACTTTGATGAATATTTGTGCATCTCCATAAGAAGCCATCATCAGAAATGACAAAGAAAGATGAGAAGAGCATCAAGTATAGTCAACTATTCAGGAAAAAACACAAATACAGCTCTACTCCATGTCCCACCAATAGCACAACTAAAACTATCTCCTTATTTAGATAACCAAGAAGCAAGGCATATATTTAAAAAAACTACTATTCAGTTTTAAGTTCAGCTAAGTGCTCATTGTATTTGCACTTGTATGTGTCCTCCTAACAAAACCAAGAGCATCAAGTACAGTCAGCTATTCAATAGTAAAACACAAATGCGGGTCTACTCACTGTCCCACCAATAGCAGGACTAAATTATCTCATTATTCACATAACCAAGAAGCAAGGCATCTATTATATATTAAAGTAGATTATGGGCTAACCAGAAATTAGAGAAATCCGCTAGAAAATCCCACAAAAAACAGAAACATCTGGCCATCAATTTTACTAACTCAACAATCACAACCGATGGATTTTACAGCTACCTGATTGATCTTACAGATCAATAAAATTACCCACCAATGCCATTAATAAGTTTGTCCGTACCCGTTCGACTTATGTGTCTAGGTAAAAGAGAACAAAATAGCTGCAGCCGTTGCCGTATTACGATGACCTAGCCATGTCCTCACGTATGCTTGCCGCCGCCGCCGTCGTGGAAAACACCGCATGCTGCTGCTGCCGCCGGATTTCCCTTCCCTCCTCACGTACGCTAGCTACTCTAGCTACATATGCCCTTGGCGCCATATGCCATTGCAATGTTCATTTTCGCTGCCGTATTCTCCTAGGTGCCTCCGGCCGATCGATTCTGTTGCGCGTAGGTGCATGCGCATGCACACCAGCGCCGTTGCAGATTTGCAAGTTCCTGAGACACATGGATCAGTCGACTGAGAGTGTCTCATACAAGTGCGATGTAGGCTTGCAACACAGGTCACAGGGATCGATGGATGGAGGACTGCCTCACACAACCGAACAACCTAGAAGCTAGATAATGGTACGTGACTATTTTTTTTTTTTGACTGCCCATCGATTTCTCTACAGAGGCTCCTGTTTTTCGCCGGGTCAACGATCAAGTCCATGCACATAAGCAGCTGATCTTTCAATTACCTTGCCTATATGATGGATTGAAGACTATCCTATAGAGACAACAAAGATCTAGGTACGATCAAAGATTTTCTTTAGAGAGAAAACCCAGATTTGGTTACGTACGCCGCCACTGTACTTGCGGCCGTGCCGTCGGCCGGCCGGCCGATTGATCTCCACCAAGTCAATGTACAGAGGCTCATGTTTTTCGCCCAGTGAACTTGCGGCAATCTACTCCACCTGCAGGTACCAGGCTCAGCTGTATGCTACACCCTACGATGCATCAATCATACATATCTTGACTTTGTACGTACATGCACTTGCAAGTAAGTAAAGCTAACTGCATCCGTGCAATCCCTTCTTCAGCTTCACTTGTACTCCGCAGATAGATTTCCATGCTTAACCTGAAACTACATCTGGTAGATATTCAAAACTCTAGCAGGGAGACAATTATCCATATATGCCTTTGCATATGGTAAAGTATCAGCCTAAAAGCCACTACGTATACGGTCCTAGCTTAGGTGAAAACTTCAGCGTTCACGATGGTAGCGAAGCACCGGGACATCCAGTTGTTTTCTAACGTCTTTATATTACTAAAATTCATGCTTCATACTCATAATAAATTTATTCTTGGTTCATGGATTCATACTTTATTTTTTGGACATTACTTATTCCTTAATTAATAGCACACATGCATGCAACTGACCATATTTTCCCCTACGGTGCAGCCAAGACAATGAAATTAATGGCATCGCCATGTTTGTTCTGTCACACATTGATTAAAAAAAAGGTCACCCATGAACCAATTTTTTTCTTGCCTGAAGTATCGATGCACTTCTAGGTAAATTTTGTTGCCCAGATGTTTATTTAGACGAACACTGTTTTTTTATTGCTTGGAGATTTAAGTATGTCGTTGTTCGTATGCCGTGATTAACTATTCATGGGGCATCAGGTTATATGTGATGATCTTCTTGCATGTATTAAAAGAATCAGAGATTCGGAGAGAATTTGGAAAGGGAGCAAGGAGCACACAGAAGTAAGGAGATTGAGAGGAGTGATGGAGTTGGCTCAAGGTCTAGCGGGGCTTCCTGGTCGGCATCCATATTCAACGTGAACGTGACGTGGTGGTTTGAGTGATGGCCGCCAAAGTCAACAACTCCGTCTCAGCCTCAGTTTGAAGTGAGCGCAACAATGAAGTTGGCTGCACCTTTATGCCAAGTTTTTTTCATTAGGCATCCTTATTGTTCTAATTGGTTGGATTTATATATGCAATGCAATCAGACTAAAAAAAGGGGTTCATAAATATTTATGTTTTAGTTCTATAGATTGATTTGAAGCACACGAATTAATTTATCATGATGAATACTACTGCATATAGCTTAAATATGGGTTTTGGTCGCACCCTTCATGTCATATACGACTTCATGTAATTTCTCTTAAATCTGTTAGATTATGTACACTATATTTCTGACTAATCTATTTTTGGTTTTTTTCAGCACACATACTACTGGCTATTGCACTACTGCTAAGAGATTAAATATGGGTTGTTTTTCGGCACCCTTCATGCCATATGCGACTTGGATGTAATTTCTTCTTAACTTTTTAGCTTATCTACACTATTTCTTAGTAATGACTAATCAACTTAGAGTTTCTTGATTGAAAGCACCAGGACTACTGGATACTGGAATCTCGTTTTGCCTCACTCTTGATCCGTGAATCATTTACACATAATCATCTATGTGGTTGCATCCATTGATCCATGTGTGAGGACTGAGAAATGCAAGTGTACATCGGTTCATAAATAATTTCGAAGGGATATATGAGAATGTCCTTGCACTATGCCCTTTGAATTTGGATGCAGTAATTTGGCGCAGAGGCTCGACAGTTTTCAAAGTTACAGGAGACACATCCAGATTTTGTAACAAGGTTTAGTTTTTCGGCAAACATATAGGTATATTGTTATTTTGAAGGTTAATACTCTTTGCATCCAATAAAAAACTATAATTTCCTTCCTTTATATTACGTTACTCTTGAAAAACACATTGGAGTTCTTGGTACAATATTATTACTTTCCATTTACTCCCATATTTTTTACAAAGATAACCATTGTTTCAAAAGTATTACTGTTTCATTTCCTTACCACCAGTGACACCTATATGTATACACAAATAAACTACATCTTACACATTATGAATTTAAGATATATTTCTTGTAGTTCTTGGTACAATATTATTACTTTCCATTTACTCCCATATCTTATACATATTTTGAGGAAAATTATCGGAAACCTTTCATATGTCCATTGAGGTTTTGTCACGAAAGCAACATCAGTATATAAGGAGTATCATCCAATGTATAAAAGTATGAAGAATTTTACTGGCCCAGACAACATAAAAACATGAAATTTCATGATGGATTATATTTGTTTGTCATAATTATGACAAAGACTTTTTTCTAATATATTGGATTCAATGGATTTTTTTGTTAAAATGAGTTTAAAAAATTAGTTCTGCAGGTTTGTGATTCTACACGTACTATCTATTAAAATTATTAAGCAAGATAATTTTATTTCCATATGAACCTTAATATTTAATATCTACAATAATACCCAAAAACAATGTTCGTATGTTTTTAAAAAATATCAAAGATGTTGCCCGCGCAATCGCGCGGGCCACTTTGCTAGGTTATACAAAAGGTACCAATCAGTCTTAGGTTTGGGAGTGGTGTTTTGGCTCCCGGGTGCATATGCACCCTTTATTTAAAATACATTTTGCACATATTTTAAAATGTAAAAACATGTTCGCGCATAGATCTTAACATGTTATGTGTTCACAAAGTCGTTTCACAAAAAAACCGACATTTTCTGTGGCTTGTATAAAAAAGACAAAGTTTGGTGCTAAAATAAGGCTTTTCACGACACCTTTTTTTGTCTATTTTACACAAGGCACAAAATATATCGGTTTTTCGTGAAACAATTTTATAAACACAAAGAATATGAAGATGTATCCGTGAAATTGTATTTCAGATTTTTTTTGACATTTTCAAATACCGGGTGCATATGCACCCGGGTGCCAAAGTGAATTTCCGCTTATGTTTAAGCTAAGTAGTCGCCGCATAGAAATTAGCTTTCATTTACACTTGTTAAAACAGTAGGTACATATATACATATGCTTTCTAATTTGTAAGCAGCTCGGTTTTGTTTACATGACACATACATCAGCCATGTTCGGTGCCTCCTTCGCACATGCTAGATTCACCTTGAAAACATAGAAGTAATAGCATTAGAGGCAAATCGTGGACCTCATGGCCTAGATCAGCGCCTCCTCCGCATGCTATCCCGATTGGCGCATCCACCGCGGATCCGCTCCAGCCACGCCACCACACATCACTACATCGAAGCCACCATGTTCTACTCATGTGAAGCCACAACCGCGCTCCAGTCCCACCTTGGACTCAGGGGCGGCGAGTCCGTCCCCACGAGCGGCCTCGCCTTGAGACGCAACCAGAGCCACGTGAAAGGACATTTCTTAATCCCTTGTGTTTTGTGTGTTTGGCAACAACACTAGTGATGATTTAATATGTGAATCAAGTGATGCAGGTTTTAGGTGGTTAAAACATCACTGCATCCAAAAAGGAAGTTGAAAAGAGCTTGTATTGTTGCTGAAGAAAGGGAATCCGATTATCCGGTCCATGCTGAATCAGATTATCCGATTCTCAAGGATTGCTCGAATTCGGCTAATGACTTTAAAAGCAATGCATACTGGAGTTTATCGGAATATCCGATCAAGGTTGGTTCGGATTATCCGATTCTCAAGAATTGTTCGAATTCGGCTAAGGACTTTAAAGCAATGCGTACTGGAGTTTATCGGAATATCCAATCAAGGTTGGTTCGGATTATCCGATTCTCAAGAATTGCTCGAATTTGGCTAAGGACCTTAAAGCAACCAGTTTTGTGGCGCACTGGAGTTTTCCAGAAAATCCGATACGAGTTGAATCGGAATATCCGATCCGGTCGGATTATCCGATCCTGACTTGTATAGGAATATCCGATTCACCTGTGTGCAACGGCCATTTCTGGGAGGGGTATAAGAACCCCTCCACCTACCTCCAGCAGCTCAGTTCGCCCAAAATATCTGCACCTCCATTGTTGCAAGCTCAAAACTACAAGATCTCCCAATCCCTCCACCCAAACTCGTTGATACTTGGAGGATTGAAGGAGAAGGCCCGGATCTACGTCTTCACCAAGCAGTTTTTCATTTCCCCCTCATTTACTTGAGGGCCCCTTTTGCTAGGGTTTCTATTGGGAAAACCTAGCTTCTTGTTGATCTCACTTGTTGTCTTTGTGACAGATTAGAGCCGTTCGGGAGCCCCCAATCCCTTTGTGGGTTGTGCCCCAGATTGTTGTTGTAAAGGCTCCGAACTCCGCCTTGAAGGTTTTCGATAGTTGAAGGTGAACCAAACCTTTGTGGTGCGGTTCATCGGAGAAAAAGGTGAAGACTTTGTGGCTGTTGAACCATTGTGTTGGTTCACACCTCTCCAACGAGACGTACTCCCCTAAAAAGGAGGAACTCGGGATTACATCCGTGTCTCCGTGTGCTTTCACTTCGGTTACCTCTATCCTTGTTTACCGTCTTTACTTCGATTACCTTGCTTAGTTGCTAGCTTGTCATATAGGTAAATTCACCTTAGTTGCCTATATAGAGAATTTACCTTTTGTGTCAAGCCTAATTTGTAAAAGTACTAAAATTGAAGTAGCACCTATTCACCCCCCCCCCCTCTAGGTGTCATATGATCCTTTCAATTGGTATCAGAGTCTCGTCTCTCTTGTTGGGCTTAACCGCCTAAGAGAAGTATGACAACTGATGATGAGTCCACAAAGGATCAAGCCACTCCGGCATCCATGGCCGATCTCAAAATGATGGAAACATCATTGAAATCGTCCATGGATACCCAATTTGGTGAGATGTGTGACTTGCTCATGAAAATCTCACTTGGCAAGGTTCCTTTGGAGACCATCCCTCAAGAGGATGAGGACCCTCTTAAATCCGACATGGGTGATTCTGGGGATGGAAAAGAGAAAAAGGATGGGGGTGAAGAAACCAATACCGAACTTAAGAACTCTCCTTCATCTGTAACCATGCATGAAGGTGGGAAGCCCGATTAACATGCGGTTTCTCATGTGTACTCTCCCGACCCACCTATTCCTTATACCCGCATAAACCCTTTAGGTCCTCCACCTAAGCTTAATACATTGGCTTTTACTAGTTGGCAACACTCAATGAGATCTCATGTCAATAGCTCCTCTATCGAGCTTTGGAGGATCATTCAAGAGGGATACAAGGTTGTGGATCCAAACAACTTGTCAAGAAGAGAGGTGGCCGAGAAACAACTCAATGCCTCCGCTCTCCACATGATTGAACTTGTCGTTGGAGAAAGTGGTCTTCATCACATTCAACATCACCACCACCAAAGAAGCTTGGGATTGTCTTGAGGTAGTGTTTCTTGGAAATGAAAGCATGAAGAGGAATAGATTTTATGCCTTGAGCAATGATGCCGAAGGGTTCTACATGCTTGATAGTGAAACTCATGAGGAGATATATGGGAGACTCAAGATTCTTGCTAAAGCCTTTTATAATGTTGGGGCAACCTACGTGGATGATGCTTGGATCAAGAGGAAGTATGTGAATGCTCTCATGCCCTCCGAGCCCATTGAAGTGAAGGCTATTCATGGAAAATACAACTATCTTGCAATGTCATCCAATGAAGTTATGCAACAAGTGCAAGCCTCCAAGGTAGCCACCAAGAATGCTCTAGACAACCGTGCTAGGGCCATGGGAATGAAACAAGGTCTCTCACTTGCTTTGAAGGCCAAGGTGGTGAGTCTTGATGATAGTGTGGAAATTGAAGCATGCCCAAGCAACATTCTCCCCGATGATCTTGAACAGGCCTACCATGATCACGTGGCTCTTGCCACAAGAGCCTTTTGGCGTGACCTGGCCAAGGCAAAGGCTCAAGTTGATCTAAAGAACAATCCAAGTGGGAAGAAGGAGTTTGCTATAAGGACAAAGACTTGCTACAATTGTCATGACAAGCATCACTTCATCAAAGATTGTCCATATGAGAACCGAGAACAACATGGTGGAAAGCTTGTCCCAAAGGATCACTCAAAGTTGATTCAAAAGAAGTCCGCTAGCAACAGGAAGCCATTCTTCAAGAAGGCACCGAGAATAGTGTTGGTGGCTCAAGAAGAGTATCCTTCTGAAGATTCTGAAGGAGAAGATGAACCCACTAAAGAGGTGGCCGCATTGTCTATTGTCTCAACTCCATCATCTTCTCTCTTTGAATCCCCCAATGAAAATATCTCCATCAACAACGCTCGTTGCCTCATGGCTCATGTTACCGAGGTATCATCTTCTGCACCCAAGGCCATGCATGAAATGGATGATAAAACTTTTCTTCTGATTAAGAAAGAACTTGTTGCTTTCGATACTTTTGTGACTAACTTGCAAGGTGATGCTAAGAAACATGTTGAGTCTCTCATGAGACAACTTGGTGCGGCCGAAGAACTCCTTGAAGACAAGGGAAAAATTGAGAGAGAGGACTCTCTCACCATAGCATCCTTGAATGCTTCCATAGCATCCTTGAACGCTTCTCTTGAAGAAGAGAGTGAATATAGAACTTCTCTTGAGGAAAGACTTGAGTCCCTTGATGATAAAAATGATGAAATAATTGCTAAAATCATTAAGGATAGAGACCATGTCTTTGCTAAATATAAAGTGATTAAAAAGGAGAAAGTCGAATTTGTGGCTGCTAATGCTAGACTTCTTGAGGATATGGAGAAGCTTGACAAAGAACACAAGGCCTTGGAAAGTGAACACTCCAACCTTGTCAAGTCTCATGAGCAACTTCAAACTCAACTTTCTAAATCTTCTTCACCTAGTACCTCTACTCCCTCTTGTGATCATGCAAGTGTTATTGAGGAAAATGCTAGGTCGAAGGTGGATCTTGCCAAGGTCACTAGTGTCAAGACCTCTATTCCCAAAGGTAAAGAAAAGGATGTTGCTCATCCTTTTGAGCAAAAGCCACACAAAGGGAAGGAGGGTCTTGGTTATGTAGCCAAGGCAAAGAACAAGAAGAACAACAACAAGGAGAACAATGCCAAGCCCGCACAAGCCAAGACTTCCATTGCGGGTGGTAATGCCACTAGGGGCAAGACCACTCGTAGTGACTTTGCGGGGCATAACAATCCCAACTACATTCTTTATGTTGATTATTATGGGGATGTTTATGCAAAATATGTTGGTCCTTATGATGGTTACATTGCTTATTATATTTGGGTTCCTAAGACCCTTGTTGCTAGCAATGATTTCTTGTAGGACTATGCTTCCGGTGGGTCTAAATGGGTGGTTGATAGTGGATGCACTAGTCATATGACCGGAAGCAAGGAGATTATGACGGAGTTGAGACCAAATCTAAATCACTCAACCGTCTCTTATGGTGATAAGTCAAAAACTGAGGTAAAGAGTCTCGGCAAGGTGGTAGTTGCAAAGGATATCACCCTTGTAAATGTCATGCTTGTCGAGTCTCTCGGTTACAATCTTATGTCCGTTCGTGCACTTAATAAGATGAACTTTGATGTCCATTTTACTATTGATATGGTGGTACTCTTGAGGAGCAAGACTCTAAAGGTCATGTTCGTTGGGTATGTTGAAAATGAGTTGTTTGTGGTGGACTTTTCGGGGTCAACCAACACTCAAGCAATATGCCTATTCGGAAAGGCCGACGTGGGATGGTTGTGGCATCGCCGCTTGTCCCATGTTAACATGAGAACTTTGCAAAGTCTTCACAAGGGTGGCCACATTCTTGGACTAAAAGAGAATGTTTTTTTTCTAGAGGTCATCTTTGTAGGGCTTGTGTTGAAGGAAAGATGCATGATTCTCCCCACTCAAGCAAGACCATCATCTCATCAAAGAGGATATTGGAACTTCTTCATGTTGATCTCTTTGGTGCCGTTCTTCAACCTAGTCTTGGTGGGAAGAAGTATTGTTTGGTGATTGTTGATGACTATTCAAGATTTACTTGGGTTTATTTCTTCAAGTCGAAGGATGAGACTCAACAAGCCGTCATCGACTTTTCCAATGAAGTTCAACGTCAACACAATGTTCCCATATTGGCCATTAGAAGTGACAATGGCTCCGAGTTCAAGAACTACACCTAAATGAGTTTCTTAGTGAAGAGGGAATTCGTCATCAATATTCCGCTGCATATACCCCTCAACAAAATGGTGTAGCCGAGAGGAAGAACCGGACTCTCATGGATATGGCAAGGTCCATGTTGGCGGAGTTTAAGTCTCCACTTTACTTATGGGCCGAGGCCATCTCCACGGCGTGTCACTCATCTAACCGGTTATTCTTTCGTGTTGGAAGAAAGGAGACTCCCTATGAAATGCTTACCGGCAACAAGCCCACCATCTCCTACTACCGAGTGTTTGGTTGTAAGTGTTTCTATAAGATCAAAGGTGTTCGTTTATCTAAATTTGAATCTAAAGCTTTAGAGGGTATTTTTGTTGGTTACGGTGCCGAATCCCACACTTATAGAGTCTACGACAAATCCTTAGGGAGAGTTGTGGAATCTTGTAGTGTGGAGTTCGATGAGAATGACGGCTCCCAAGTGGCGCAATTTCATGTTCGTGATGTAGATATTGAGGAACCTCAAGATGCAATAAGAAGAATGGGCATTGGTTTCTATCGCCCCATCGAGATACATCATGAGCCTCCTCAAGCAAGTCAAGCAAGTCCAGCTCCACTCAAGTGGAGACTCATCATCACAAGTTGAACCGGCGCCTACCATGGAAGCAAATGATGCACCAACCCAAGAACAAGTTCAAGACCCTCCTCAAGTTGACCAAGTTGCTATGCAAGAACCAAGTTCTCCTATTGTTGATGCTAGCCAAGGTCAAGACCAAGATCAACCCTCTCCTTCTATTATTGAAGATGTGCAAAATGATGATCAAGGTCAACATTCCGGTCAAGACGGGGACTCAAATGATCAAGATGATCAAGTGATACCTCCAAGATCCAATAGAGATATCGAAGCCCGTCGTAAAGCAAGAGTTGCAAGGACTTGGAAATAAGAAGCCATAAGCTAGAAGAGGTTCTTGGTGATTTGAAGAGCAAGGTGACCACAAGGGTCAATTGGCAAGCTTTAGTGAGCATCAAGCACATATCTCCATGGTAGAACCAAAGAAAGTGTTTGAAGCTCTTGAAGACCCGGATTGGTTGGAAGCTATGCATGAAGAGCTAAACAACTTCAAGCGCAACAAAGTGTGGAATTTAGTTGAGAAGCCAAAGGATTGCCGCAATGTTATAGGCACTAGGTGGATTTCAAGAACAAGCAAGATGAACATGGAATGGTTGTGAGGAACAAGGCAAGATTGGTTGCACAAGGGTACTCTCAAGTTGAAGGCATTGATTTTGGAGAGACTTATGCACCCGTGGCTCGCCTTGAGTCCATCTGTATCCTCCTTGCATATGCATCACATCATAATTTTAAATTGCAACAAATGGATGTGAAAAGTGCTTTTCTTAATGGTCCTTTAAAGGAGTTGGTATATGTTAAGCAACCACCGGGATTTGAGGACCCAAACTTCCCTAACCATGTCTACAAGCTTGATAAGGCGCTCTATGGTCTCAAACAAGCACCTCGTGCTTGGTATGAGCACCTAAGAGAGCTATTGCTAGACCGTGGGTTTGAAGTGGGGCAAATCGATCCCCCCCTCTTTACCAAGAGGGTTAAAGGGGAGCTTTTCATATGCCAACTTTATGTGGATGATATTATCTTTGGCTCATCTAACAAAGCTTTTAATGATGAATTTTCAAAGCTTATGACCGATAGGTTTGAGATGTCCATGATGGGAGAGTTGAAGTTCTTCCTTGGTTTTGAGATCAAGCAATTGAGTGGAGGGACTTTCATTTCTCAAGCCAAGTACACCCAAGACATGCTCAAGCGGTTCAAGATGCAAGATGCTAAAGAGAAGAGGTTTCCTATGGACACCAAATGTCATCTTGAACTTAATCCAAAGGGTATTGATGATGATCAAAAACTTTATCGCTCTATGATTGGTTCTTTGCTTTATCTTTGTGCATCTAGACCTGATATTGTGTTGAGTGTAGGGGTGTGCAAGGTATCAAGCGGCTCCTAAAGAAAGCCACTTGCAAGCGGTCAATAGAATCCTTTGATATTTGGTTCATACCCCAAGGTTTGGTTTGTGGTATCCTAAGGGTTCCAACTTCTCTCTTGCCGGTTACACGGACTCGGATTGGGCTGGTTGTAAGGATGATAGGAAATCAACTTCCGGGGCATGCCAATTCCTTGGTAGGTCCTTGGTGAGTTGGTCTTCTAAGAAGCAAAATTGTATATCTCTCTCCACCACCGAAGCCGAGTATGTGGCAGCCGCTAGTGCTTGCACTCAATTGCTATGGATGAGGCAAACTTTAAAGGAATACGGTGTCCATTGTGACAAAGTGCCTCTTTGTGTGACAATGAAAGTGCTATCAAGATTGGTCACAACCCGGTGCAACACTCAAGAACGAAGCATATTGAGATTCGTCATCATTTTATCGTGATCACATTACCCGTGGTGATATTGAGCTTGGCTATATTCCAACCAAGAACCAACTTGCCGATATGTTCACGAAGCCACTTGATGAAGCAAGATTCACTTATTTGAGGCATGAGCTAAATATCGTGGATTCAAGGAGCGTGGCTTGACTATCTTGCATACACACCTATTTCTTGACTATCTATTAGGTTTAGGTGTAGGCATGGACATAGGGGGAGTGCAGTCCTAATCCATTGGACTATCCCTCCCCCCTTTATGCCGATAGTAAGAACTCATTTTGTCTCTATATTTTCATTTCATGAATTGTGAGCTTAAACGACGAGTAGTGGCCGTGAACCCAAGATACATCTTCGCGGTGTCACACCACAAACTCATACATGGTGGCCTAGGCCACCGCCCTCTTCTTTATGAAGAGTTGGTTCTTTTGGGTCTAATTTGAAAATCATTTGGAATTTTTAGTCCTTATGTTGGTTTTATGGAAAACACACTCAACTTGGCATTTCCTTGTTCGATTCCTGCAAACTTGAGTGTGAAGTACCAATGTCAGTTTGGCAATCTTATCCCAAGCCTATCCTACCTAAAAACATTCTATCTTATGCACAAGTCTTGTTTTGAATCTGAGGAGAAAGGGTTCAGCAGGCCAGAATTTCTGTGTTTCACATAAATTCTGACGGTCGGAATATCCGACCCCTGACTAGATCAGATTATCCGATATGTCAGATTATCCGGTCCAAGTCAGGATCGGAATATCCGACCTGGCGGTTTGTCGTTTTTTAAGAGAAGAGGTCGGGTGAAGGGCTCATTCGAGCACTTCGTCCACCCTCGACCTCCTCTCTCCTCCAGCGCTGCCGCCCCGGTGTCTCCGGCCGTCCCCAACTCCGTCCCTTGGCCGGATTTGGTGCTCCTCCTCCCCGGGAACCCCTCCCTCCAAGCATTTTCTTCAATGGATGAGGGTAACTTCTTTTTCCTCAAACCCTAGGTGTTGCTCACCTAGTTTCTTTCAAGAAGTTATTTTTTGTTGTTTCCTTTGAGGGTAGTGGTTCCCATTGGTACTAAGTACACTAGGCTAGCACTCCTTTTTGTCGATTTACTGTTAGACCTAGGATTTGAATCAATCTGTTGCTGCTGGTTTCTGATCGGACATTCCGATTCAGAACGAACCGGATATTCCGACTCGTCGGATTATCCGATTCCTGACGGAGTCGGATATTCCGGGTTCCACAGTTGGTGTTTTTTCAGCAACATTTTGATTTGTCCAGGACTAAGTAGATTCAACTTAGGGATGCTCTCCTATTGTACCTTGTATCATTCCTTGATCTGTGGCTTGTGTGTACTTATCCCTGCTGCCCATCTATTGTTTTATCTCACAGGTGGTTCGAGTAGTCCTCCGAAGAAGCTAGCTAGAAAAGAAAAACTGCCAGCCATGAAGAAGTCTGTGAAGCAAACGGTCTCTAAATCTTAGAGGAAGGGCAAGGAAACTCGCCCCAACTACTTGACAATGAACAACATTGACTATGCCAAAGTTCGTCAGTCCAACTGGTATAGGAATGTGCCCAAAGATGAAAATATTGATGATCCAAACTTCTGGTGCATGGAGCAGATCTATATATACAAGGACATCTATCTGCATTATCAGCATCCTATTCGCCCGATGCAGCCCTACAAACTGCAAGATATCAAGGCCAAGGCCAGTTATGCTCAAGCTGCAGATGTGCTTGAACAGATGGGAATGGTTCCTCTCATGGAGAAGCTATGTCCTTACAATGTGCCACTCATTCTGTAGTTTTTTCCACCTTGGTGATCGAGGGTGACAATCTCAAGACCATGAAATGGATGTCTGGTAACACTCAGTGTACATCCTCTTTTGATCGGTTGGCTACTCTCCTTGGCTATTCTTTCAGCAGTCATCCTCCTATTGGTCACCGTATGCATTCTATTGAGAAGCCCAATAAAAATGTGTTGAAGGACATGTATGGGGCTGGTGCAGTTATTGGCAAAAATGAGGGTCTCCTGCCCCTCTATGATCAGCTTGTGCGCATCTTTCGCTCAACTATTGCTCCCAGCGGAGGTAACAATGACAATATTGTCGCTCCCCTTGCCAACCTGCTTTGCCTTGCTAAAGAGATTGTTGAGAATGAAGACCCAGATGCTGATTTTAAAGTGGATGTGATGAATTTCATTTTTCGTGAGTTGTTTGATTCTACGGTCAGTGGGCTCACTATTCCTTATGCTCCTTACATCATGCTACTCATCAAGGACACTCTGAAGAACCACAACTTCAACAGGTATACTATGCAGCCACATCCTTACAAGAAGGTTTATCAGAAAAGAAAAGAGGTCATGCCATCTACTGCTGCTGCTGGTCCTGCCAGAGGTTCCATCATGGGTGATGCCCGTCGTGGCACCACCAGTCAGGCTCAGGTTCCTTCCTTTGCACCGCAGATCAAGAAACTGAACTGGTTCCAGCGGAACATCCTGTGTATGAATGCGGACATCCGGAGGGGACAGTATGATATTTATCTTAGGCAGGAGAACATTCTCAAGCGGCTCCCTCGCCTTCCAGAAGACCCCCCAGCGACTGCTCCTCTTTCTTATGATCAGTGGAACAAGGACTCTCAGTTTCCATGGGCTCAGCTTGACACTCATCTCCTAGAGACAGCTCCTGCAGACCCTTCCCGGCCATCCTACACTCGTGCTCCTACTTATGAGTATGCAGAAGACACTGATGGTGGTGATGACACGGATGCTGACGATGCTTCTGAGTCGGAGTGATCCACTAGGGACGTAGCATCGCTCTTTTCCCTTTTTGGCGTTTCGATGCCAAAGGGGGAGAAGTAGTTCTACTAGGTCTCCGTGTGAGATTTGCATGGGTTCGGGCACAAGCATATGCTTTTACCATTCTTATTGCGCTTGTGTCCATTTATCTTATTTGTGATTTGCTTTTATGTGGAACTTATGAGAACCTTTGTGTTTAAGTTGTGAGACTTATGGATTTCTTATATTCGGTTGAGACTTGTATTATTGTGTTATGGTTTATCTCTACTCTATTGTGCAAGGTATAATTCACTCTCAAAGCTCAACCTATATTGATATGTCTCTCATGTAATCTTGTATCTAGTTTCCTTACTATTTGGAGTTGCTCTCTACCTATATGTGTTGCATTTGTATTCCAATGCAATTCAATTATACGCACACATTTAGGGGGAGCTTCTCATGTCGTAAGCTTGGGAAACTAGGTAATATATAATTATGCTTTCCTTGCAAATCCTAGTGTTGCCATCTAACACCAAAAAGGGGGAGATTGAAAGGACATTTCATAATCCCTTGTGTTTTGTGTGTTAGGCAACAACACTAGTGATGATTTAATATGTGAATCAAGTGATGTAGGTTTTAGGTGGTTAAAACATCTCTGCATCGAATCCAAAAAGGAAGTTGAAAAGAGCTTGTATTGTTGCAGAAGAAAGGGAATCGGATTATCCGATTCTCAAGGACTGCTCGAATTCGGCTAAGAACTTTAAAAGCAGTGCGTACTGGAGTTTATCAGAATATCCGATCAAGGTTGGTTCGGATTATCCGATTCTCAAGAATTGTTCGAATTCGGCTAAGGACTTTAAAAGCAATGCGTACTGGAGTTTATCGGAATATCCGATCAAGGTTGGTTCGGATTATCCGATTCTCAAGAATTGCTCGAATTCGGCTAAGGACCTTAAAGCAACCAGTTTTGTGGCACACTGGAGTTTTCCGGAATATCCGATACGAGTTGAATCGGAATATCCGATCCAGTCGGATTATCCGATCCTGACTTGTATAGGAATATCCGATTCATCTGTCTACAACGGCCACATTTCTGGGAGGGGTATAAGAACCCCTCCACCTACCTCCAGCAGCTCAGCTCGCCCAAAATATCTGCACCTCCATTGTTGCAAGCTCAAAACTACAAGATCTTCCAATCCCTCCACCCAAACTCGTTGATACTCGGAGGATTGAAGGAGAAGGCCCGGATCTACATCTTCACCAAGCAGTTTTTCATTTCCCCTCATTTACTTGAGGGCCTGTAACATCCCAAAATTATTAACAAGTTTTATCAATTCCAAAAATGGGAGCCAACAAAAACTTTTGTTAAATTATGTGTGTTGATCTCATATTCTTGCTTGTGTTGCTAAGTCTTCTTGTTGTGTGTGGTTTGCTCTATTTAAAAACAAGAAGAAAAGAAGAGAAATAAAAAGAAAAGAAAAGCAAGAAAATAAAGTGACAAGTGTCACATAAAATTCTCCAAGTGAGGATCTCATTTTGTTTCCAACAAAACTTAGTGGAGTGGTATTGCAAACCCTCCCATTTCATCCTTACTACTTGTCTCTCTCAAATATTATTTTCAAACTAGTTTTAAAAATTCAAAAGTAAACAAAGTAAAAATAAATTAAAATGCCTTAATTAAAACACTATAAAAGAAAATGTTTCAAAACATTTTATTATTTTATGCCAATTTTTGTGGAGCTTCTGTACATTATGGGAAGGCCCCACAAATTTTGCCAAATTTTTCTAAATTGATTTAGTGCCTCAAATTAAATCAAGAAGTGCTTCTGGTTTTAAACAGAAGGACTAAACCGTAAATAAGAGAAAGAAGGAAAACAAGCAGTGCACAGGAGCCAGGGGGTTTTTGCAAAACCGTCATCGTCTACCTCCCCTAGCTCACTGTGTGCGTGCGTGTCACCGTCGCCATGGCTGTCGTCGCCGCTCCCAGGCCCCCCTGCTCGCGTTCACCCTCGCCCCCGTGCCTCTGCACCCTCTGCGGGCAGAGGAGACCCTCTCCCCTCGCCTTAATGCCGTTGTCCCCCGATGCTCGCCGCGGAGGAGTTGGACGGCGACCGGCCAATTTGGCCCAGCCCGCGGCGCCTCGACACGCGATCCGCTACGTCGCGAACCCTAGCCCACGCCCGGACCCCCAGACACCGCGCGCCGGCCTCTCCCGCCCTCTGGACGCCGCTGGACCGCGACCACCGTGCGCCGCCGTCGCGCCTATTTAAACTCGAGCCGCACCTCGCATTTCCCCATGCCCCACTGCCTCTCCCTTGCTGCACCACACTCACCTCCACTCGCCCGTGCACCACCACGAGGGCGGAGCCGCTGCTGCGAGCTCGCTGCTGCTCGTGCTCGTTCTCGACAGCCCGAGGTAGGCGATGACACGGCTGTGCCGTGCTGCTGCTTCCCTCTCCCTTCTCTGGCCCGTACCCTCTTCCCCTTTGGACACCGCGCTCACCCACCTCTTTTTCCCTCTGGATCGTTCCTAGAATCGCCGAACAGACGCTCGCCGGAGTTCGGGAAGTTGCCGTGGAGCAGAGCACCTCGCCGTCGATGAACCAGCCCTCCCCAGCAAGTACCACTCCGCCAGGACGTTCGCCCAAGTCTCTGCCGTCGATCTGCACCCTCTCCGCCGTCCCTAGCCCTCTCAGGTGAGCGATTCGTGTTGCTCGCCGTCGCCGGAGCCACGGCGCCGCCCAAATATGGTCGTCGCCGATGGATTCGTCGCGGACCGTTGGATCTCCATCCAACGGTAGCTTACCGTTTCGAATAGAAAAGAAAGAGAGAGAGACTGACGAGCGGGCCCCGCTCATCAGGGTTTTACTAATTTCCCTGCGTGCGCTGAGCCGCTGACCAGTGGGTCCCCCATGTCATACTTTTAAACATTATCCACACTGAGCACATTTTCTATTTTTAGTTTCAGAAGAATTTCAGTACTGGATATCAACTTTAAAAATCAATAACTTGAGATTTAAAATCCAAATAAATCAAACTCAATTGTTCTGGAAAGCTTATGAAATTGTTTAACCAACCCAATTGGTCTCATGTCATTTAATTAAATAATTAAAAAGTATTATTGAAAATGCCACAGAAGGTTTAAAATCTAAACTTGTTTGTTTCTGATACTCTGTTAGTCCAAATAATTCCAAACCAATTTTGCTAGCTTAGTACTGCCTTGTATTAGCTCCCCTAATTTTGGTAGAATTAATTAAGCAATATTAATTGTTGACTTTAAGATAAACCCTTCTGGACTAAAAAAACAAATATGTTTATTGGTTGACCCAAATGGTTAGGACCAATTTTTTAGCTCACATATAGCCATGTTTACTTACCCCTAAAAGGATTTAATTTTTGGAACAACAGAACTTATTTGGTAGCCAAAACTTGATTATTAAGCTACTGGATTCAAACCAATGTGTAGGGAGTTTGGTAACTCCAAATGATCCAATTCAAATTGGGTTGTCTTCTACACATCAGTAGCTTTCTATAGAAATTTAGTTTGTATTTTTGTGACCAACAGAACTCAAGTTGTGGAATTAAACTTGTTTAACAAGTTTCTGCCATAATTTGGACTTAAACAAATAATGTTTATTTCAAATGTTTTGAAATCAATTTGTATTGTTTGATGTATCCAGTGGCTATTTAGAGCATTTAGGATTGTGATACTGTGATGTTGTGATGTTGTTTGAATAGTTTAGTGATTGCTTGTATTTGTTTGTTTATCGATTAGACGAGAACGTTGCTGGATTTATCGAGGAGGGGAATTTGTTGAACCTGAAGATCAAGATCAAGCCACTTTGCCGAGCAAGGCAAGCTACTCTCTGAGCTTGCACCTAAACATATATGCATCTACTTTGATCAAATGATTTACTCTTAAAACCAATGGTTTACAAAACCTTTTCAAAAAGTGTATGGAAATTATTTTGCCACCCTATGTAGTAGTTATATGAAACTTTAGGATGGAAAACAATGTTGTTTATTCAAAACTCCTTTGAAATACTTGTGTGGTTATGGAATGCCGAGATGTCGGTATTGAAGTGGAGAAATGGAGGATGTGATGTTTATGAAAAATGCACAGTGTCCTAGTACTATGACAACCAATCTTAATCTGTGCGACCACATTTACCCCCATATGGGAACGGGGCTTAGTCATATAATTTGCTCTTATTAGTATGGGATACCTCATCGACGGAGATGACTCCGTTATGCATGAGGGGATGGTTTGTGAACTCCCCTGACCTGGGTCCTCGCTCAAACTCTATGGAAAGATAAGGAGGAGGATTGAAGACTTCATAAATGTGGTCGCCGGGAAAAACATATGAGTCCTCACACTTAGGGTTGCCGACGGGGACCGGACTGAGTGTTGGTGGGAATTATCATATGGGTAGGATCCTATACTAGCATGAGCAAAGGAGAGGCTAGGGTCGGTGGCTCAACTTCGCATACACCTTGTATGGCGGGACGTGGCTGACACGATGAGTTACCGGATGGATGTGGGTTAAAAGCGTGCTACCTCTGCAGAGGGTCAAAACTATTCGAATAGCCGAGTCCTCGGATATGGACAATTGGGAAGCTGTCCTAAGATCATGTGCAAGTTTTTGGAAAAGCTTTTAAGTTTAAAGAACTGAAATGGTGATGGTGTTAAACAACTATACCAAATGGAGTGGTATGAGTTGTTGGAATAAATGGACCATGGTGAGCCTGGTCAGGAAAAGGAGAAGTTTTTGGAGAAACAAAAGAGATGGTGACTTCTTTTAAAAAGTTATAAAACTCTTCTTACCTTTTTCAATAAAGATATAGAGATGTTAAAAAATAAAAGTTGAAGTTAAAATAAAACTAGTGCATACTCATGTTGGGGTAGTTTGCGAGTACATTCAAATGTACTCATATTGGTTTCGTCCCTGGCTATTGTCCTAGCCAGACTACGAGGAGGAGCACTACGCCGAGCAGGAGTATGGTGACTTCTATGCGAACTAAGGATCTCCACAAGTCAGCTGCCTGTCGGGTCGTCGTCGTTAGAATGATGTCTACTACGCCGTAGCTTCCGCTGATATTTTGGTTTGGCCCATGAAGGCACCTATGTAAGAACTTGGTCTAAATGACCATTTATGTAAGACTTTTTATTCGGTACTGTAATGGATGTAAACTTTGGTATCCAATTCGGATTATGTGCAACGACAGACTGATCACGGGATCGTTGTGTTAAGCATAATCGGGTATTTCGGACAGCTAGTCCGGGGTCCCCACAGACTTGGTATCAGAGCCATCCTGACTTTAGGAAACCTTAGTTAGCATGGTCGTTTGTCAAATGTTACAAAAAGATGAATTTCTAAAGAAAGGAAGAAGTATTTTGAAAACTGCTTATCTCCAATCCTCTTACTTATACAAAATTTTACTCTCATTAAATATCATATTTTCTTTGTATCCTTAAAATTGTGCACACTTCTCATTAAACTTAAATTTCGACTCACTTGTTGCCCACTACATTTAAAATTTTGGTACACTCGTCAGCTACTAACTTAAAATTTGCTTAAAAATTTGTAGATGGCACTCCACTGGACCGAGTTCGTTCAGTTGAGAAGGATAGCAAGCTGACGTTCGAGAGTGACTTGTTCGAGTTGAGCAAGCTGTTAGGTCGCCCCGCTCCAGAGTTTGAGGGAGCTCAGATTGATGTTCACGGTGTCGGAAGGCTGAGCTGGCTCATCAGGTCGTCAGTTCGCAGGAACATCAAGTCTCCCAGTTCCAGGACGCTCGTCTTCACCACCAAGGAGGCCACCTGGGTTGACGGTCTCTGTACTGCTACACAGAGGATGCTAGCCCGACTTTGTGAGGAGCACAAGGCGGAGTTAGTAGACTCCCGTTTCCGGTTCTACGGGAGGCGCAACTGCGACGGACACCCTACTCCTTCCCCTTGCCACCCGATGTTTGGGAGCTACATCATGGACATGGAGCTCTTACTTCAGCACACTCAGGATGATCTGTTCGCACTAGGATTCAGCTTCGCTTTGACCGCGAGTCGCTCGTTGAGCTTCGCGAGAGTGAGGAGAAGCTGCTGGAGGAGAAGGTCGCTCTTCTCGGAAGAGGGCCCAGCTGAGGAGGACCATCGTGAAGCTCCGCAAAAGGTGGCGGAGCAGGACCAGCTGATCGAGGATCTAGAGCACCATACTGACGAGATGGAGGAGGAGGGCGAGGATCTCCGCAAGGAGAACAACGCTTTCCTCAGTGACGATGATGACTTTGTGGAGGAGATGGACTGTGAGGAGGAGATGATGAGGAGGAGTTAGTTGACGAGGAGGAGGAGCCACTCGAGGCAGTTCTCGAGGACGAGGAGGAGGATCCCGAGGAGCCACTCTACCAGTCAGATGCTGACGTGTTAGAGCTGGAGGTTCCACCTCAGTAGGCGAGTGACTTGATCACTACCGCAGGATTAGGTTGACCCCTATCTAGTCGAGTAGAAGTAGTGGTTCTTTTGGAAACCAGATGCTATGTATCTTAGATGTAAGGTGATGTTGTAAGCTTGAGGTTGTAAGCTTGATGTTGTTGTGAACTCCTTGATGTGATGTTTGTGAAATATAAGTATGTTTGTCTTGTTAGATCTGTGTAAATATTTTCATATAATCCTTAAATTAATCAACCACTTGCGAAATCGTCTTTCCCTTAGTCGAACTTTTCTTGCCTTGCCTCTTATACCCGGTGTGCTTCAGGATGCCGCCCCGTCGCAATGCGGAGGATCAGGATCAGCACCACCACCACCGACCCAACCCCCCCAACTTCTCGCGCTTATCATGGAGGAACGTGAAAATGCCCGGCAAGAGCGCCAGCTCATCTCACTGCCTTACAACAACTCGCAGCCGCTACAACAACAACAACAACAACAACAACAATGGTGGTAATGGCAATGGCAATGAGAACCAGCGATCCACCTTAGGCGATTTCCAGAAGACCAACCCACCTACCTTCTCCAAGGGACTTCACCCACTGGAAGCCGATGATTGGCTTCGCACCATCGACAACAATCTTCAAGTTGCTGCTGTGGAGAAAATGAAAAGTGCTGTATGCAACCCACTATCTCGCTGGACCTGCAAGAGCTTGGTGGGAAACTACCAAGCTCTCCAGCAGCTGATCATGTCATCAACTGGGCTGAGTTCAGGAGAAGTTCCGCAAGAAGCACATTCCCTATGGACTCATTGAAGGAAGAAGGATGAATTCCGCAAGCTGAGGCAGGGAAGTAGAGATGTGGTCGGTTATCTTGAGAGTTTACCGACTTATCTCGGTATGCTCCTGATGACACCGACAAAGAAGAGAAGAAGATGGAGCGTTTCATGAGTGGACTTCATGATGAACTGCAGTGTGCTTGGTTATCCATGACTTCCGTGATCTGGAGTCACTTGTGGACAAAGCCATCCAGCTAGACCAAGCGCAAGTCTATGTTTGAAGGTCGCAAGAGGAGGATGAATGCTCAGGAAGGTTCGAGCAGTCAGAAGCCTCGTATCTTTCAGCAAAACCCCAAACCTGCCTATCGACCACCCCAAGCTCCACGCCCCAATTTCCCTAACCGCCCAAACAACTTCAACCGCCCCAATGACAATAACCGTCCCAGAGGAAACTTCAACAACTTCAACCCCAATGCCAATGTTGTCTGCTTTGAATGTGGCAACAAAGGTCACTACTCCAAGGAATGCCCCAATCCCAAGAGGAATGTTCAGCGCCCCAATGCGCCGAACAATGGTCAAGGCCGCAATGGAAATGGTAATGGCAAGAATGCCGCACCCCGCGGAAATGCTGCTGTTGTCAAGGGTCGTCTGCACCACATCAATGCTGAAGAAGCTCAGATGCGCCGGATGTTGTGCTGGGTACGTTCCTTGTCAACTCAGTACCTGCAACTGTTCTGTTTGATTCTGGTGCAACACATTCATTTGTTACCGAGGAGTTTGTTGCTAAGGGAGGTTTAGTAGAAGGCTTCCTAACTAAAACCTTGAGTATACAAATCCCTGGTTCCACCCTAGAAACCAAGAGATTTTGTCCAAATACTGCCATAGAGATTTCAGGCGAAAAATTTGCAGCCGACCTAATTGTTTTAGGAACCCAAGGCATAGATGTCATACTCGGTATGAATTGGCTAGCCAAGTACCATGGTCGAATAGACTGTGCCAGAAGAGCTGTATCCATCACCACCGACAAAGAAGTAGAAGTGGAGTATGTGTCTGAACCCAATCACCCAACCAGGCTGCCATGAGAGCATAGCTCGACCCACCCTAGATGAGATCCGTGTTGTTCACCTATTCCGAGATGTTTTCCCTGAGGAATTGCCTGGTATGCCGCCAGACCGGGAAATTGAGTTCATAATTGAGCTTATCCCAGGAACAGCCCCAATATCCCAAAGGCCTTATCGGATGAATCCGGAAGAACTGGTTGAGTTGAAGAAGCAGTTGGCAGATATGCTCAGCAAAGGACTTGTTCGTCCAAGCGCTTCACCCTGGGGATCACCCATTATTTTTGTGGACAAGAGAGACGGTACCACACGACTGTGTGTGGATTATCGCAGGCTAAATGACGTGACCATTAAAAACAAGTATCCCCTTCCCAAGATCGAGGATCTGTTCGATCAGATGAACGGAGCCCGAGTCTTTTCAAAGATCGATCTTCGGACAGGTTACCATCAGTTGAAGATCAGAGACAGACATTCCCAAGACCGCCTTCACCACTCGTTACGGTTTGTTTGAATACACGTGATGTCCTTTGGTCTGACCAATGCCCCAGCCTATTTCATGAATCTCATGAACAAGATTTTCATGGAGTACCTCGACAAGTTCGTGGTAGTTTTCCTTGATGACATCCTTATTTATTCCAAGACCGAAGAAGAGCATGCTGAACACCTGCGTCTAGTTTTGGAGACCCTCCGAGAGCACCAGCTGTATGCCAAGCTTAGCAAGTGTGAGTTTTGGCTCAATGAAGTGGCGTTTCTCGGACATATAGTATCTGCTGGAGGAATTTCTGTTGACCCAGAGAAGATCCAAGCCATTATTGACTGGTTATCCCCAACCAGTGTGACTGAAATCCGAAGCTTTCTCGGACTCGCCGGTTATTACCGCAAGTTCGTTGAAGGATTTTCCAGTATAGCCAAGCCCTTGACCCAACTGTTGAAGAAGGACAAGAAATTTGAATGGACTCAGAAGTGCGAAGATAGTTTCCAAGAGTTGAAGAAGAGACTAACCTCCACCCCAATCCTGGTTATGCCAGACGTCACCCAGAGTTTCGACGTGTATTGCGATGCATCACGCCTCGGACTTGGTTGCGTTCTGATGCAAGAAGGCAAAGTTGTGTCGTATGTCCCGGCAGTTGCGACCGCATGAAGAGAATTACCCAACCCATGACCTGGAATTAGCTGCTGTTGTCCTTGCTCTTAAAAAGTGGCGTCCCTATCTTGCGGGACATCGCTGTGAGATCTATACGGATCATAAGAGCTTGAAGTATATTTTCACCCAGAAGGAGTTGAACCTGCGACAGAGGAGATGGATGGAATTAATCAAGGATTATGATATTGGAATCCACTATCACCCCGGAAAGGCTAATGTAGTTGCCGATGCCCTTAGTCGCAAACCCTGTACCCTGAATGCCTGATCCAAGCCGAACAACCAGCCTTGTTCAAAGAGTTCGAAGATTTTGGACTAGAACTTGTTAGCCATGGATATCTCGCCAATTTGGAGTTAGCCCCAACCCTGATGGATCAAATCAAAGAAGCCCAAAAAGGTCATGAAAGCATTGAAGGAATTAGGAAGAAGATCTCCCTCAGCAAAGCACCCGGTTTTACCGAAGATGCTGAAGGAGTGCTGAAATTCAATGATCGTATCTGTGTGCCCAATGTCACGGAACTTAAGGAGTTAATCCTGAAGGAAGCCCATGAGACCCCTTATTCAATCCACCCCGGCGGAACCAAATGTACCAAGACCTTCGAGAAAGATTTTGGTGGCATGGAATGAAGCGAGAGATTGGTTCTTTTGTAGCCAAGTGTGACATCTGTCAGCGAGTCAAGGCTGAACATCAGCGGCCCGCTGGATTGCTTCAACCTTTGAAAATTCCCGAGTGGAAGTGGGATGAGATTGGAATGGATTTTATTACCGGACTTCCAAGATCCAACCGAGGCCATGATTCAATCTGGGTCATCGTTGATCGATTGACCAAGGTTGCTCATTTTATACCTGTCAAGACCACATACCGGAGCTCAGTTAGCAGACTTGTATATTTCCAGAATAGTAAGCCTGCATGGTGTGCCTAAGAAGATTGTATCTGATAGAGGTACGCAATTCACCTCAAGATTCTGGAAATCCCTTCATGAAGCCCTCGGAACCAAGTTAGCATTTAGCACAGCTTATCATCCCCAGACCGATGGCCAAACTGAGCGAGTGAACCAGATATTGGAGGACATGCTTCGCGCATGTGTTCTATCCTATGGTTCCAAGTGGGAAGATTGTCTTCCGTTTGCAGAGTTCTCATACAACAATAGTTATCAGTCCAGTCTGCAAATGGCCCCTTTTGAAGCCCTTTACGGCAAGAAGTGTCGTACACCCCTGAATTGGTCCGATACCGGAGAAAGCAAATTGTTCGGTCCAGATACCCTCCGTGAAGCTGAAGAGCAAGTTCAGCTTATTCGTGAACGCCTCAAAACTGCCCAATCCCGTCAGAAGAGTTACGCTGACACCAAGCGCCGTGACCTCACTTTCAGTATCGGAGATTATGTTTATCTCCGAGTGACACCCCTCAAAGGAATGCAACGTTTCCATGTCAAGGAAAGTTAGCGCCAAGGTATATTGGACCCTTCAAGATCATCGCTCGTCGAGGAGAAGTATCCTATCAGCTGGAATTGCCACCGGAGTTAGGAGATTATCATGATGTCTTCCACATTTCCTTGCTCCGGAAGTGTCTTGAAGTTCCTGACCAGCCTGATGTTTTCAAAAACATCGACCACCTCTCCATCGACCTGAACCAAGATTTGACTTATCGCGAGAGACCCCTCAAGATTCTCGAAGAAGATGTTCGTGTTACCCGAAGACGTGCGATCAAGTTTTACAAAGTCCAGTGGACTAACCACTCTGAAGAAGAAGCAACTTGGGAACGTGAAGATTATCTTAGGAGCGAATTCCCAGGCCTCTTTAGTACCTAAGCCTAGCAAATCTCGGGACGAGATTTATTTTAAGGAGGGAAGGATTGTAACATCCCAAAATTATTAACAAGTATTATTAATTCCAAAAATGGGAGCCAACAAAAACTTTTGTTAAATTATATGTGTTGATCTCATATTCTTGCTTGTGTTGCTATTTCTCTTGTTTGTGTGTTGCTTGCTCTATTTAAAACAAGAAGAAAAGAAGAGAATAAAAAAAAAGCAAAACAAGAAAAAAAGTGGCAAGTGCCACACAAATTCTCCAAGTGAGGATCTCATTTTGTTTCCAACAAAATTTAGTGGAGTGGTATTGCAAACCCTCCCATTTCATCCTTACTACTTATCTCTCTCAAATATATTTTCAAACTAGTTTTAAAAATTCAAAAGTAAACAAAGTAAAAATAAATTAAAATGCCTAATTAAAACACTATAAAAGAAAATGTTTCAAAACATTTTATTATTTTATGCCAATTTTTGTGGAGCTTCTGCACATTATGGGAAGGCCCACAAATTTTGCCAAATTTTTATAAATTGATTTAGTGCCTCAAATTAAATCAAGAAGTGCTTCTGGTTTAAACAGAAGGACTAAAAGTAAATAAGAGAAAGAAGAAGGAAAAAAGCAGTGCACAGGAGCCAGGGGGTTTTTGCAAAACCGTCATCGTCTACCTCCCCTAGCTCACTGTCGCGTGCGTGTCGCCTCGCCGCCGTCGCCGTTCCCAGGCCCCCCAGGGCCCCCTTGCCGCGTTCCCTCGCCCCCGTGCCTCTGCACCCTCTGCGGGCAGAGGAGACCCTCTCCCCTCGCCTTAACGCCGTTGTCCCCCGATGCTCGCCGCGGAGGAGTTGGACGGCGCCGGCCAAAATTGGCCCAGCCACGCGCACCTCGACACGCGATCCGCTACGACGCGAACCCTAGCCCACGCCCGGACCCCCCAGACACCGCGCGCCAACCTCTCCCGCCCTCTGGACGCCGCTGGACCGCGACCACCGTGCGCCGCCGTCGCGCCTATTTAAACTCGAGCCGCACCTCGCATTTTCCCCACGCCCCACTGCCTCTCCCTTGCTGCACCACACTCACCCCACTCGCCCGTGCACCACCACGAGGGCGGAGCCGCTGCTGCGAGCTCGCTGCTGCTCGTGCCCGTGCTCGACAGCCCGAGGTAGGCGACGACACGGCTGTGCCGTGCTGCTGCTCCCTCTCACTTCTCTGGCCCGTACCCTCTTCCCCTTTGGACACCGCGCTCACCCACCTCTTTTTCCCTCTGGATCGTGCCCAGAATCGCCGAACAGACGCTCGCCGGAGTTCGGGAAGTTGCCGTGGAAGCAGAGCACCTCGCCGTCGACGAACCAGCCCTCCCCAGCAAGTACCACTCCGCCAGGACGTTCGCCCGAGCCTCCGCCGTCGATCTGCACCCTCTCCGCCGTCCCTAGCCCTCTCAGGTGAGCGATCGTGCTGCTCGCCGTCGCCGGAGCCACGGCGCCGCCCAAATATGGTCGTCGCCGATGGATTCGTCGCGGACCGTTGGATCTCCATCCAACGGTAGCTTACCGTTTCGATAGAAAAGAAAGAGAGAGAGAGACTGACGAGCGGGCCCCGCTCGTCAGGGTTTTATTAATTTCCCTGCGTGCGCTGTGCCGCTGACCAGTGGGTCCCCCATGTCATACTTTTAAACATTATCCACACTGAGCACATTTTCTATTTTTAATTTCAGAAGAATTTCAGTACTGACCCAATTTTAAAATCAATAACTTGAGATTTAAAATCCAAATAAATCAAACTCAATTGTTCTGGAAAGCTTATGAAATTTTTAACCAACCCAATTGGTCTCATGTCATTTAAATAAATAATTAAAAAGAATTATTGAAAATGCCACAGAAGGTTAAAATCTAAACTTGTTTGTTTCTGATACTCTGTTAGTCCAAATAATTCCAAACCAATTTTTCTAGCTTAGTACTGCCTTGTATTAGCTCCCCTAATTTTGGTAGAATTAATTAAGCAATATTAATTGTTGACTTTAAGATAAACCCTTCTGGACTAAAAAAACAAATATGTTTATTGGTTGATCCAAATGAGTTAGGACCAATTTTGTTAGCTCACATATAGCCATGTTTACTTACCCCTAAAAGGATTTAATTTTTGGAACAACAGAACATATTTGGTAACCAAAACTTGATTATTAAGCTACTGGATTCAAACCAATGTGTAGGGAGTTTGGTAACTCCAAATGATCCAATTCAAATTGGGTTGTCTTCTACACATCAGTAGCTTTCTATAGAAATTTAGTTTGTATTTTTGTGACCAACAGAACTCAAGTTGTGCAATTAAACATGTTTAACAAGTTTCTGCCATAATTTGGACTTAAACAATAATGTTTATTCAATTGTTTTGAAATTAATTGTATTGTTTGATGTATCCAGTGGCTATTTAGAGCATTTAGGATTGTGATACTGTGATGTGTGATGTTGTTTGAGTAGTTTAGTGATTGCTTGTATTTGTTTGTTTATCGATTAGACGAGAACGTTGCTGGATATCGAGGAGGGGAATTTGTTGAACCTGAAGATCAAGATCAAGTCCCTTTGCCGAGCAAGGCAAGCTACTCTCTGAGCTTGCACCTAAATATATATGCATCTACTTTGATCAAATGATTTACTCTTAAAACCAATGGTTTACAAAACCTTTTCAAAAGTGTATGGAAATTATTTTGCCACCCTATGTAGTAGTTATGAAACTTTAGGATGGAAAACAATGTTGTTTATTCAAACTCCTTTGGAAATACTTGTGTGGTTATGGAATGCCGAGATGTCGGTTTAAAGTGGAGAAATGGAATGGATGTTTATGAAAAATGCACAGTATCCTAGTACTATGACAACCAATCTTAATCTGTGCGACCACACTTACCCCCATATGGGAACGGGGCTTAGTCATATAATTTGCTCTTATTAGTATGGGATACCTCATCGACGGAGATGACTCCGTTATGCATGAGGGGATGGTTTGTGAACTCCCCTGACCTGGGTCCTCGCTCAAACTCTATGGAAAGATAAGGAGGAGGATTGAAGACTTCATAAATGTGGTCGCCGGGAAAAACATATGAGTCCTCACACTTAGGGTTGCCGACGGGGACCGGACTGAGTGTTGGTGGGAATTATCATATGGGTAGGATCCTATACTAGCATGAGCAAAGGAGAGGCTAGGGTCGGTGGCTCAACTTCGCATACACCTGTATGGCGGGACGTGGCTGACACGATGAGTTACCGGATGGATGTGGGATAAAAGCGTGCTACCTCTGCAGAGGGTCAAAACTATTCGAATAGCCGAGTCCCGGATATGGACAATTGGGAGGCTGTCCTAAGATCATGTGCAAATTTTTGGAAAAGCTTTTAAGTTTAAAGAATGAAATGGTGATGGTGTTAAACAACTATACCAAATGGAGTGGTATGAGTTGTGGACTAATGGACCATGGTGAGCCTTGGTCGGAAAAGAAAGGGTTTGGAGAAACAAAGAGATGGTGATTTCTTTTAAAAACAGTTATAAAACTCTTCTTACCTTTTTCAATAAAGATATAGAGATGTTTTAAAAAATAAAAGTTGAAGTTAAAATAAAGCTAGTGCATACTCATGTTGGGGTAGTTTGCGAGTACATTCAAATGTACTCATATTGGTTTCGTCCCTGGCTATTGTCCTAGCCAGACTACGAGGAGGAGCGCTACGCCGAGCAGGAGTATGGTGACTTCTACGCGAACTAAGGATCTCCACAAGTCAGCTGCCTGTCGGGTCGTCGTCATTAGAATGATGTCTACTACGCCGTAGCTTCCGCTGATATTTTGGTTTGGCCCTTGAAGGCACCTATGTAAGAACTTGGTCTAAATGACCATTTATGTAAGACTTTTTATTCGGTACTGTAATGGATGTAAACTTTGGTATCCAATTCGGATTATGTGCAACGACAGACTGATCACGGGATCGTTGTGTTAAGCATAATCGGGTATTTCGGACAGCTAGTCCGGGGTCTCCACAGGGCCCCTTTTGCTAGGGTTTCCATTGGAAAACCTAGCTTCTTGTTGATCTCACTTGTTGTCTTTGTGAAAGATTAGAGCCGTTCGGGAGCCCCCAATCCGTTGTGGGTTGTGCCCCGGATTGTTGTTGTAAAGGCTCCGAACTCTGCCTTGAAGGTTTCTGATAGTTGAAGGTGAACCAAACCTTTGTGGTGCGGTTCATCGGAGAAGAAGGTGAAGCCTTTGTGGCTGTTGAACCATTGTGTCGGTTCACAACTCTCCAACGAGACGTACTCCCCTAAAAAGGAGGAACTCGGGATTACATCCGTGTCTCCGTGTGCTTTCACTTCGGTTACCTCTATCCTTGTTTACCGTCTTTACTTCGTGTACCTTGCTTAGTTGCTAGCTTGTCATATAGGTAAATTCACCTTAGTTGAATATATAGAGAATTTACCTTTTGTGTCAAGCCTAATTTGTAATAAAAGTACTAAAATTGAAGTAGCATCTATTCACCCCCCCCCTCTAGGTGTCATATGATCCTTTCACCACGGTGACATGGTGTTAACACGTAAAATCCCAAAGGTCGAGATACCTAGGGTTTCATGAGGGAGAGAAGATGGCGCACTGGTAGTTCCGTCGGCTGACAAGCAAGGATTTACCCAGGTTCGTCCCTCATTGTGAGGTAAAGAACTACATCATGCTTGTTTGATCTGTATTGATGTATGATTACATGGTGGCCATAATGGCGATGGGGTGAGACGTGGTCTCGCTATGGCTATGCGTGTCTCTTGTCTATTTGCTTCCTCTCTAGGGTTATGCCAGTTCCCTCTAAAGGGTGCCCCTGTCTGGCTTTATAAAGGGAGCCAGGTAGGGTTTACATGAGTTCTAGTAGACTACGTCTTGGAGTCCTTATCTTGTACTGCAAGTCGTGACATCTTGGGCTTCGTTGAGTCGACAGGTGGGTCTTTGTCTGGATCGCACCAGGTATACCAATAGTGGGGGACCCGAAGGGTATGCCCACGTCACACGGGAGGGCACGAAGCGAACGAGGATGGCTCCCTGCCCAAATCCGGCAGGGGAGGAGCCGAGCACTACGGCCACTCCTCCATCATCGCTAAGGCTGCGCGTTCGGTTAATATGGTTAATTCGGTTCGGTTTATACTTTTTTATTTATACGGTTTCAATACTTCCTTAAATACGGTTTTGTATGAGAATACGGTGTGGTTTCGGTAATAACCATTTAATTTCAGTTCGGTTTCGGTAATAACCAAAATAGCCTAAGTTGACGCGGATTTTAAAATGACAATTTCTTTTTGTGGCCATATATTACAAAATAACGGAATAGACTATAAAATTAATAGGCATATGATCCAAGTAACCAAATAACTCATAATGTTAATAAAAGTCTATAGAAGTAGCAAATCACATGCTACAAGTAACCCGTAAAGTTAATAAAAGTCAAGAAAAGTAGCAAATTAATAAAAGTTAATAGGCATTTTGGTTTTTTTGGTTAACCATTCGGTTTTCGGTTATTAACCGTATTAACCGCAAGGCATATGGTTAGCTATTTTACTAACCGTAACCTTAACCGGAAACCAAAATAACCACAATTTCGGCTCGGTTTCGGTTTTTTAGTTCGGTTTCTCGGTTTTCGGCTAACCGTGCGCAGCCTTAATCATCGCCCCTCCCCCCCTCCCTGACCCCCACGCATCCACACAGAGTGTTGCACACGTGGAAGGAGGCAAGCGCCGCTTGGAGGCTTGTGGATCTCTGTCCGCTGGTTAATGGGGCACGACGAGAAGGGACGGGTCGAGGTCAGCGTCGGTGCGGAAGTACGGAGGTCCCGTGTTTCGCGAGAGATGTGGTGGGGCAAGGTATAGTTCTGTTCGGTTGGAGGTAAAGCTGAACTGCGGGTTGTTTTCGCGTTCTCGAAAAGGTAAAAGTGAAAAAGTTGCAAAGAGGCCCACAAAACAGTGTCACGCAAACAACATAGCTCAGAACAGCTGCAGCTGACCAAATGTACAGCTTGAAGTAATTCTTCTACCACATGTGGTAGCTTCTTCTAGCCTCCAAACGTGACCATCAACCTTAACCGTGATATGTCTCTTCGTCCTATTGGCTAACACCAAAATGCACCATTACCTTATACATAACTTGTATGTTTTCGTAGTTCATTCATGCCATGCATTAGCCACGGTCAGCCCATACGCGTATCTGGTGGACCCTACACACGATCTTATCCCTTTGATCCTCTCTTCACTAATTTATTTTCTTATATGAGGGCATCTTCTTCCTTTGCTCCACATCTTCTTCATCCCATCGAGTGCCACCGCCCATCACACAAGCCCGTGCCAGCGACTGGCCGTGGCGGAGAAGACGCCATCGAGCCTATAGCGAGCTGCAAGGGAGCAATAAACTTATGGTTTGAGGGTGGAGCCGGTGCCGGAGATAAACATGATAAGGGATGACCTTCGAGGGTAGGCCAGAGCAACAACAACGATAGGCCGTGAAGCCGGAGCTTCGATAAGCGTGGGACATAACTGTGGGCGACAATAGCACGCGGTCCGGCTATCGGTGACTGTAGGGGCGGAGCGGACCTCGAGTCATGCGGCGACACACTCTTTCTTGCTCCTCTCTGGCGGGCGGCGATGCTCCTCCCTCTTCCTTTCTTCTTCCCCTCATTTCCTCCACTTGCTCTTCTTCTCCGACAACTACATGAGCTGTCAAAAATTCGCCCGCGCACACAGTCACGCGTAAGCTAGCGTTGCCCCATTGTACATCATCTGCACATTCATATACTCCCTCCGTCCCAAAATAAGTGTCTTAATTTTGTCCAAAAATAGATACATCTAGACATGGACAAAATTAAGACACTTATTTTGGGACAGAGTGAGCATATAGTAGCACTAGAACTTTCTCCTTTCTCAATATGCGTTTTAAAAATTCAATCAAATGTCTGAAATTTCAAACAGTTCCACTACAAGTTAAAAGACTGAAAACATACAAGGGAGGCGTTTTCGTTTTGCCTCCCGAGCTCACCTGCATCTGGCTGAAGGAAAAATAGTAAACGATTTCAAAAAATTCTGAAAAAAATTAGTGATGAACATATACAAGTTTTCGACATACGTGCCTTAGTTATGAAATGACATTCATAGTGCTCTTTGCAAAAAAATAAAATCAGTGATCTAAAAAATATATTTTGTAATCTTATTTTGGTCACTTTCTTCACAGAGCACTACAAATATCATTTTAGCACGGACTTGGCATGCATGTAGAAAACTTGTATGTGTTACTCGTAAAAAAATCAGAATTTTTTGAATTATTTTTTAATTTTTATTCAAACAACAGCAGGTGAGCTCGGGATCAAATTGAATTTATGGAAAACATGCCCTTTCGGTAGAACTTCCCGAAACCCTCACATCCCCCTGAGCTTCCAGACAATTCTAGTCCACGACCGAACCATCCAGAAGCAGCCGCCGGCCTAATTCTAAAAGCTTCCCATCTCCGGCCTCCACCCCCACAGCACGCGCAGATCCGAGGATAGAAAATCAAATCGAGCCCGACCAAACCCTAGTCCCCCAAACCCATGGCGAAATTCGGCGAGGGCGACGCGCGGTGGATCGTGCAGGAGCGCGCCGACGGCGCGAACGTCCACAACTGGCACTGGGCGGAGCGCGACTGCCTGGAGTGGTCTCGCGCGCAGCTCTCCGCCCTCCTCGCGGGTCTCCCCGTCCTATCCGGCGAGGGCGGCCTCACCGTCCGCACCACCACCCTCGACAAGCTCGACGGTGAGGCCTACGTCAACATCCGCAAGGGCAAGGTCATCCCGGGGTACGAGCTCTCCCTCACGATCTTATGGGAGGCCGAGGCCACATCTGAGTCGGGGGTCGCAAAGGTCACTGGCGCCGCCGAGGTCCCCTACCTTGCTGACGAGAACGCCGACGAGGATCCGGAGCTCCGCATCACTATCCGCGGCGACGACAGTCCCCTCGCGCGGCGTGCCAAGGATGCCTTCATCGCGCGTGGCAAGCCTCTGGTCCTTGAGAAGATCCGGGAGTATGTGGCCACCATGTCAAAGGGTGGCCCTGCCAAGGACGAGCTAGATTCTAAGAAGATCCCCACCAAGGCGGCCGCAGCGACTGGTGGCACAGCTACCGTCCCTGCTCCGGCAGTGAAGGAGGCAGCGGCGCCTGCTCCCGCGCCAGTATCTTCTAAGGAGAAGAAGGCAAAGGGGAAGGCGAAGGAAGGATTCAAAACTATCGAGATGACAGAGAAGTTTAACTGTCGCTCGAAGGACATTTATGAGATCTTGATGGATGAGAACAGATGGAAGGGTTTCACACAGAGCAATGCGAGGATAAGCAAGGAGGTTGGTGGGCAGTTTAGCCTCTTTGATGGATCCATCACCGGCGTCAACGAGGAGCTCCAGGAAGGGAAGCTGATCGTGCAGAAGTGGCGGTTTGGGAGCTGGGCTGATGGCGTGCATTCTACAGTAAGTTCTATACTCAAAGACATCATTTTGGTACCGTGCTTGGTTGTATTTTGTAATTATACCGCTCCGCTGTACAGTACTAGGAAACTGCACATCTCTGGTGCCGGAAATTCCACATTGAAACCACAGCTAGCCTTAACTAGGAATGAACAAGTTTGGATGTTTGATATTCATTACTTGGATAAAGTATTAAAGTTAGGCCTGGTGTTAAGAACGGACCATCTGGGAATGCAAATGAGCATAGAAAGTCGTTTTCCACCAAACTGCCATCTCCTCCTTCCTTCGTCTTTGAACTTGCGGGTGCTCTCCTCCAATTACGCAGGATTTCCCAACATAAAACAGACATTCACACTGTTAATTGCTGTTCTCACTTCTTATATATCCTGCCAAATGCCATCTAATTGTGTGATGAAAAAATTCATCTGCAATTTAGTATTCCCATTGTGAATATGTGAAAACATTTTTTAACCCTGTGAACAGTACTACTACTATTTTATACTGAACGGTACCTTCTTAGTTCTAGCCAGTAGGTCTGCAATCCTGAATGGTAGGTTGTCTTTGCTCCGAAAGGAGAAAGGAGAGGGCCAGATTCTAGTCTGTATGTAGACAATGGGTGTACTTCCTGTTGCCATACAAGTCTCTACAATCAGCTTAACGGCATAACCATTAGTATGGAGCGATCAACAACTGACGGGTGCAGGCTCCTAATGATTATGAGATCCTGGCACCAACTGAGAACTTATCTTATTGTCACCGATTCTATTCAGGAGGCGTAACTACATTATGCCTATGATTATTTGTTGACATGCTAATCAACTTAACTACACGGTCATCTCCATGCTACATTATGCCTATGCTTATTTGTTGACATGCTCTTCTTCTGTCTGTGGTCGCAGTTCTTAATATAATTACCAATTGGTATTTTCATATTGTTGGTGATCTTCTATAGACATAAGAGACATAGATGTGCTCACGTGGAGATCACTTGTAGACACACACTATCTTGATCACATTTTTCCTCTAAAACATCACTTCATTGTGCTGCGTGGAATTGAATGCAGGTCAGGTTGGTAATTGATGAGCCGGAGTCAGGAGTTACAATTATAAAGCTCAAACAAACTGATGTGCCAGAGGAAGACAGGTACGTCGAGTTTATCATGTAACTTTGAATCGGTTACCAGTTACCAGTTGTGTTTTGAATCTGATGAAACTCCCCTTGGGGCTGCCTCTCCTACTGCAGGTATGGGAACTCGACTGTGGTGGAGAACACTGAGAGGGGATGGACAGAGCTCATCTTTCAGAGGATACGTGCAGTGTTCGGTTTTGGGATCTAAAGAACTCCCGTCTGAATTTGGGATGTCTTTTGCCTTTTAGGAAATTATTCCCGCCTTGTCCCTCTCTTTGTTTTACTGCCTCAGTTTATTTTATGCTGATGACACACAAATTGAGAGAATTCAAAAATATCTGTTACCCTGTATTCATCAAGCTGGATTCTGCTGGACTGCTTGTGATGTTATGAATTCGTGATTCCTGTTGATGCTAGTGGAATTATTCATCAGCTGATGGTATGATGTTAGGACCTCTGATTCTCTGAACGTTGGTGTAAAAAAATCTAAAGAATGTCTCATGTCCTGCTGAGTTAAAGGAAAATATAAATGTCTCATGTCCTGCCGAGTTAAAGGAAAACTCTTAAGAGATGAAGAGAGAGAAGTTAGCCGCAACTTTAAAGCAGCAAGACAAAAGGTCCTTCGCTAACCTGTTGTTGAGCCCTGGGATTTGAAATAAGAAAAGATTGATTGTTGTGAATGCTAAATTAGAAGGGGTTGGCGCGCTTTGCTGCGCTCGATGGTATTATTAAGGCTATCAATACATGAAATATTAATCTGAGTGAACATTAATGTCTCATATACGATCAGGTATTGGTCATTCGAAAAAAAACAGCGCTTTCTAATTCATACCATTTTCAGGAAAATATTGCATGTACAAGTCTAGCACATGTAGCATAAACTGTGTAATATAAAAGTAACAATTTTGAATTTGTAAATCTCTTCACGAGTCGAGCCCGACAACTGGTGTGTGGAGGCGGAGGAGCCGTGCGAGGCAGGGCTAGTCGAGGTGCGACCGAAGGCAGAACTGTCGTGCGTCGCTCGTGCGCGTGCTTGCATGGAAGTAGGAGGCACGGTGAAGGGGAGGGGAGGACGGCCGTTCGGGGGGCTCGTCAGCCGGAGCTACAAACGAAATCATTCGTGGCTGCGCACGGGAGGAGATCGATGACAGCACTCGGGGTCGAATCCCTCTCGATCTGTGGTGCCCTTGAGAAGTGGTGCTGAATTCACGGTCGAATCGGTCAGAGTTGTGGGGGAGTTTCTGGATTGGAGGTCGAATCGATGGGAAAAGAGGCGGTAGTGGTCATCGGAGGAGAAGCGTGAGTGCGCATGAAAATTCTAATGGGAAGTTGTCGTGCGCTTTGGTAAATCTATTTTGCAGCAGCCTAGTGTTTTATTTTTGCAGCACTTGCTTTTTTTTGTATGACAAAAATGTTTTTGGCAAAGATTTACATCGAAGGCAGCTGATGGAGCAATATTTTTGACCCAACTGAACTAATTCGAACAAGAGTCAGTGGTGGCCATGCGCGGGTGGAGAGCGTGGCGAAATCCCTCCTGATTTGTGGTGCCCTTTAGGAGTGGTGGTGAATTTACGGCCGAATCGGTTATAGTTGTGGCGAACTGCCGGATTTGAGGCCGAATCGATGGGAGAAGAAGTAGCGGTGGCCACCAGAGAAGAGGCATGAGTGCGACATGATTTTTTTTATTGGCACTTAGCATGCGCGTGTTGACATTTCTATTATATAGCAGCCTAAGTGTTTTAGATTTTTGCTACAAATATTTTAGCAAATTTATATCAAGGGCAACTGTGTTGGAGTAAAATTTTGGGCACCAAATGACGTGAAAGAGATATGTCCTAAAATAGGGCAGTTATTGAAGATGCTCTAAGCCTAGAGGGCGGAACTGTATTTTATGTATAGTAGATAGATAAGTAGGTTTTATATTTAGTTGAACGAATAAATAATATTGTCTCTACTTGATCTATGTATCCAATCGAACGTTACCACACGGATCAACCATAGAGCTCCATTTGTAGGGAGTTACATATTGGAAGGATATGGCGAGGATTCATGTGGATTCATGTGAATAAAATAAAATCGATGAAAAGTTATACAAAATAACTTCACTACATTCCTTGGAATGACTATGTGAAAGGAAAAGGATGTTGCGTAGAGGGGTGGCGAATAGTCGATTAAAAAATTTCCGGTTTAGACTTGATAAATGCGTAATAAAACTTAGTGTTTAACTTATCAAGCACACAATCTAAATATACTAGGCTCACCTATGTGCATCAAAAACTTATGCAAAGAAAGACAATTAACAAAGTGATAGCAAGACAAGAGACTTCAAGCACGAATGCTATCACAATGTAAAGTGCATAAGTAAAGAGCTCGGGTATAAAAATAACCGAGGCACGCGGAGACGATGATGTATTCCCGAGTTCCTACTTTTTAGGGGAGTACGTCTCCTTGAAGAGGTGTGAGACCACCACAACAGGTTGGTCTCAACGCCACAACAGGCTCACCTTCTTCTCCGATGAACCGCGCCACAAAGGATTGGTTCACCTCAACTATCGGAATCTTTCAAGGCGGAGTCCGGAGCCTTTACAACAACAATCCGGGGCACACACCCACAACTGAATTGGGGGCTCCCGGATGGCTACAAGTGACCACAAAAGGTCACAACCACCACAATGGCGTCTAGGGTCCAAAGACCCAAGAGTAACAAGTTCACAAATTTTACTTCCACGAATCCTCGTGGAGATAGCAAACCGATGGACAAAAGTAAAGGCAAGAACACAAGAAGTGCTCAAGTCCTTCACTCTCAAATCCCACCAAAAGCAACTAATGCTTATGGGGGAGAAGAGAGAAGAACAAAGAAGAACTCAACAAATGGAACTCCAAGATCTAGATCAAAAGGGTTCTCCTCACTTAGAGGAGAGATGGATTGGTGAAAATGTAGATCTAGATCTCCTCTCTCTTTTCCCTCAAAAAGGAGCAAGAATCATTGGAGGGATTGAGAGAACTCAAAGCTTTGGAGGTCAACAATGGAGGAGGAGAGAGAGCACCAAAAGTTAGAGACCATTGGGGAAGAAGACCCCTTAAATAGGACTCCACCAAATCCAACCGTTGGGGCAGTTTTTCCTGCGTGGACCGGAAGTTTTGGTACTTAACCCGGAACTTCCGAACCTCAGAAAATTGGCTAAGTCACGAAATAAATCGGTACTGGACTTGGGCCGGAACTTCCGGTGGCCGGAATTTCCGGCCTCAAAACCTGAACTTCCGCCCCTTCAGAAAACTGCAGAAACATCAATACATAAACGACAATATCTTGAGCATCCGAACTCCGTTTTCGATGATCTTGGGCTCGTTGTAATCACAACGAAGAGCTCTACAAGATAATGTAGAGAAACATCATAGTCCAACAAGAGAGGATAAAACCAAATGTAGAAAGGTAAAACCTCTCAATAAAAGAATAACCGTAAAACCTCCAAAACTGAAACCGCAACGAGTTTTCCATATGAAATATGTTTTCGGTGAACTTGAGCTTGTCACAACAAGCACCAAAACGAAACAAGGAGAAAATCCAAGTAAGAACCAAGAAAGATGATATGCCAAGAATGTAAAGGTTTGAGCTCTCCACAAAGATGCGATCAAGTTACTCACTTGAGAGCCCCTCTTGATAGTACGCCATCTATCCTATAACCCGGTCTCCCACTAATACCATGAGACCGGTAAAATAGAAACCCTAACAAGATCTTACATTTGCCTTGCGCATTTGCGGTGACCCCGCACACCACTGTATATTGTAGTGTACAAGTCGATGACATAACACCCACGGAAGGACTATTCCGTAAATATTACATTCCTCAGAGTAGTACAACAGAAACATTGCGGGTCCACTTTATTACACACTGCTAAAGATTACAAGCCAGAAATGCATAAAAACATCAACATCTTCCTCCGACATGGGAGGAAGGTCTATTATTGCGATGTTGACCGGAGTCAACCTACAAGCGATAGAAAACAGCAAACTAAGAACCATATGGACTCAGCAAACTAAGTAGTACTAGTCTAGTCTTGCTCGGCCAGGTTCCTACTATGAGGATTCTAGGTCTCCACCTCCTCTTCTTCTGCGTCGTCGGCTCCGTAGGCAATGATGTAGTCAACGCCTTCTACTCCTCCGGACAGATCAGGTGCTTCGAAGTACACCTCGTCGGCATGGTAAGCTCTGTATCTCTCCTCAATGGCCTCCTCAGAGTCTAAGCATGGGGTTAAACGGGAACGAATGAGTAACATCGTTACTCAACAAGTTCAGCTAAATGCTTAGATAAGTGGAATGCACTAGCTACTATCTAGACCAAAAAGTCATCGATGAAAATGCAAGTTTTGTAAAACATTTTTAGGAAAAGGTCCATTTTATTTTTAGAAAACTATGCCCCCAGCCTCCACGGGTTTTTAGTCATCACTTGGGATGCCTTTCCCACAGCGTTCTGTAGTCCCTCCTGGAACAAGGATGTGACAGTCACAATTTCTTTGTTTAACTCTGCAGAGCTGCACCACTTTACCCAACAGCAGCCTGGCTCTTTATGCTCTCTCAGCACACCATATGTGCTATAGCCAGAACTCAGGGCAACAAGTCATGTGGAGTCGCTTCCCCGCACAACGCACATCCGCCCTGATACGGGCACGACGGAGGAGGTGCAGCCTAATTTCAGGACTCCGCCAAGCTAGTATATTTGTATCAGTATTATTTGTAATAATTAGTTTTAAATAATTATTAGAGTTGAGTTTGGGCCTGTCCAACTCAACTAGGGCGTGGCCCACTAGTGGGGCGGTACTGTAGCGCGCACTGTAGCGTGGTACTGTAGCACCCCTCCCCTCCATATAAGGCTAGGGGCTGCGAGTTAGAAGGGGTTCAGAAAATTAGGTTTAAACTACTACGTGTGTTTCTTGGTGAAGCATCCCTCCGGGGACGGCGATGTCGTTTATCAGTTTGTAATAAAGATTGCTGCGGAGGTTCTTGTGTTCATCAAGTATTGTCGTACTTTGGTTGGAGGCGTGGTGATCTTCATCACGTTGCTTGCTGGATTCGTTCCTCTTCTCCAGGTTTGCGTTCATCGTGTAATTGGGAGAATTATTACCTTGGTTGTCTCGCTGTGAAAGATCGGGCAAAACTCTAGGATCGACGGGGTTGATCCTTATCATGTGGTATCAGAGCCAGGATCGACGGGCGTGATGATGTTGTTCATATCACGCACCTTTTCAGGCAGACCCTCTCGCGTTGAGGACAACGCGTTTTGAAGGGGGAGGATGATACGGGCACGACGGAGGAGGTGCAGCCTAATTTCAGGACTCCGCCAAGCTAGTAGATTTTGTATCAGTATTATTTGTAATAATTAGTTTTAAATAATTATTAGAGTTGAGTTTGGGCCTGTCCAACTCAACTAGGGCGTGGCCCACTAGTGGGGTGGTACTGTAGCGCGTACTGTAGCGCGGTCCTGTAGCGCGGTACTATAGCACCCCTCCCCTCCATATAAGGCTAGGGGCTGCGAGTTAGAAGGGGTTCAGAAAAATTAGGTTTAAACTACTACGTGTGTTTCTTGGTGAAGCATCCCTCCGGGGACGGCGATGCCGTTTATCAGTTTGTAATAAGATTGCTGCGGAGGTTCTTGTGTTCATCAAGGATTGTCGTACTTTGGTTGGAGGCGTGGTGATCTTCATCACGTTGCTTGCTGGATTCGTTCCTCTTCTCCAGGTTTGCGTTCATCGTGTAATTGGGAGAATTATTACCTTGGTTGTCTCGCTGTGAAAGATCGGGCAAAACTCTAGGATCGACGGGGTTGATCCTTATCACGCCCCTTATGACCCAGGCTGGTACAAAGACCAATAGCTCGTCACCACTCCCGAGCTCCTATTCCAAATCACCCCATCAGGTGGGAAGAGTATGCGCTTCCACGTTGTTGGTCGCCGCAACGGACTCAACCAGGTAATAGTCTGCCGAGGATATGCGAACGAGGGAAGAAACCTCTGACGAGCCCATCCATAGTGAATCTGTTGGCTGATGCTTCAATACGGTGCAAGGATCACTGGGACATGGGTAATTAATCCTAGGTAATACTTTCCCATACAATGGAACCTCCACCACAACATCAAACCGTGGTTCCATTGCCAGCCAACAATATGTATAGCATTTCACATCATTCGAAAATAGGTTTTTCTTTTTCATGCAATGATAAACCATAGTACTTTGCAATTACTTTAATAAAAATAATCAATCAAGGACATGCAAGTTGGAACTTGCCTTGAGACTGATAGGTAGTACAGTCTAAAGCTTCCGACGAATTGGGACCCTCATGTTCTGAAAAATCAACATCATTGTCTATATGAGACAATGTTTAAAGATCCAAGTGTATGCCATTATGCATAGAATGAAATGATTTTGTTCTTTCCCAAATTCCCAAAATTTATTAATGATTTCTTCTGAAATGATTTCTTTGGTTTTATTTTTATTTAGGATGAGTGACATGACAGTCATGATATAGTTCAAATTATACTTTGAACTTAGTAATTAATTTTCCCATATTATTTCGTTTGAAAATAATTTGAAATATTTCAAAGTCATTTCCACTTAAGGATCTATGAATTTTTGCTACAAGAAATAATTTTCAAAAATTCAAGTAGTTATTTTATTTGGATTGGTTATTTTATGTTGATTTGTTTAGATATTTCATTTGTATTTTTAGGAGTTTATATGAATTTTTGGGAGTTTGTGGAAATTTGGTCAAATTCAAAAAAAATAGTGAAATGACTGGAATACCCCTGGTTGAACCAGGTCAAGGGTTTGGGCATAGGTCCGGACTACCGACCGTGCCACTTCCCCTTCCTCTCTCTCACTCGCTCGCACCCGTGCTCGACCTCCTCTGGCGCTCGAGTCACCTGCGCCGTCGCCGCCTTGCTCTGGCCAACTCCGGCCATCTCCGCCGCCGTGGCTTGGGGCAAAACGACCCCTGTCTCTGCTCTTCCATCTAGCCCGAGTGATTCAAGCCTCTCCTCTTCTAGCGGCCATGCGCAACCCAACCCTAGGGTTAGGGTTTTGGTGCTGGCATTGCTTGTCGTCCTCTGCTGACTTCTTCCCTTGTGTGCTCACCATGGCTGGTGCAGAGTCTCGACCTCTGTGCCACCGTGGTGCGGTGGTGCTGGATCCACGACCTCCGTGTGCCCCCTCCCATGGTAGCGTGAGCACTGCCTCGCCGCCATGGATCTACGGCCACGGACGCACGGTAAAATCCCTCCTCCTTCTTCTCCTCTAGCTACTGGATCCACTGCTAGCTTTAGATGCTAGTGTAATTTTTAGATTGAGTTCAAATTATTTGTATTTCTTAGGTTCTTGATGAATTGGGAATTATTTCTGGATGAACTTATGTGTTATGTGCACTGTCTACCTTCATTGCAACAAGATTGAGTTGAATGGTGTAGATCTAGCAACTGTAGATTTTTCCATTACCTCAGGAATTTCTGTTGGGAGTACCTCTTGCTCACAGATGTAGAAAAATAATTCTAGACTGAATCTAGTGGTGATTCTGTCCAAAACTGTACTAGATCATGAGCTAGTAATGATGTGAAAATTATTTAGGCGTGATTTAGACAAGTTTTCCTTGCTGTGATGCCTCCTTGTAGAGTTACACAGTAGCTTTCTTGTTTAGAAATGCTTGTATGTTTTCCTGTGCTTCTTCCAAGTGTACAGATGTGCAAAGCACAGCTAATCCAGCTCTGCTGGTTCACTGCCTTGTGTAATTTTTGGTAAATCAAAATAAGAACAGATACTAACTGCTATCTATCTTCCCTTGCCTTTTTCTTATCAAACAATTGCTAAAGCACAGCAACTGCACTCCCTTTACTCTCTCTTTTCTAATTATTGCTAAGAACAGATATTTCACTGCCCTGTACTCATCTTTTCCTACAGCACCTACCTTGCTTAGCAAGGTTCTGTTAAGAACAGATGTTGTACACACCTCTCTAGTATGGTTCTGTCATTTACAGAACTTGCTTGGTCTCTCTCTAGCACACAGGATCAACCTGCTATTGTCGAGCAGCTTGTGCTTCTGGTAAATGATGATAACCTGCGTCTTGTGGTTTCGCCTGCTCCTCCTCGCTTCTTCAAATTTCCTAGGGTGTATTTAGTGTTGGGGATATACCAACTAGGGGTATCACCAGCATGGATCAATCTGGCTAGTCCAGGGTGGCCCGCAGTGGTGGTAAAGGCTTTGCCTGCCGGGCGGCCTAGATAGCTGATGACCAAGGCAAGTGGATACCGGCAAGGAGGAGGCCCAAGACCGAAGCCCATGAAGCCACCAAGACCAAGACGGAAGGCGACAGACTTGCCGGTTAGGTTTAGGACTCTGTATACTTGCCTGATACGTAATCACCTTGTAACCCTAGTTCTGGGCACCTATATAAGTCGGACCAGGGACGCCTTTAGGGCAACAGAGAACAGATCCAACATACTCTCATACTCATTGTAACCCGACCAAGGCTATTGCCATCATAGTGAGTTATAGCAGCACATAGGACCTCGCCACTGTTGCGAGATCCGAAGCTGGGTAAACTGCCTTGTTTGATCCCCTTCACCCCCTCGGTTCACCCTTGGCTAGAGGACCCCCGTCTCCTATCTACGATGCCGATATGACGACAGTTGGCGCCCACCGTGGGGCCTAAGGCATCGGGTGTCACGTTCGACACAGGAATACTTGGCGGCATCGGCGACACCATCGCCGTCGGCTGCTCATCATGCTTCGGCTCCATCGGCTACGTACAAGACGACGCAACGTGGATGCCGGCGAAGGACGGACTCATCGCCTACACGCTCATCCTAGTTGGCGAGCACGAGATCTTCATCGGGTTCACTCCGGAGGCCATGGGCTTCCCAAAGAATCACACCGTCTTTTCGCCCGCCCGCCACCAGGAGTTCGACTACGCGCAAGACGGATCTGAGTTCGCCTTCACCCAGGAGTCGGCAGATTCCGACCTCCAGTTATGTGGTGTTGCCGGACTGGGATCCGACTCCCAGCCGAAGAGCAACGATCCTGAATCGATCCTTCCTGCACTCCAGGACGATACGATGTCAGATGCCAGATCCAGATCTACCGTTCAAGTCAATGTAGACTCTGACTCCGAAGAAGACTCTGTGAGCATGTTCGAGCAGAAGGTTCAAAAGTGCTTCAATGCATCAGAACCGCCGCCTTCAGAGGCGGAAACATGCTCGTCAGCAACCATGCAGTAGGCCTTTGTGGATGAGGTTACAAGAACGGATCCGGCTAGCGCGGCAGACGCCGCCAACGCCTCTACTCCGGAAAACAACCTGCCAAGCAGGGATCCCCCGCCGGCTCTGAAGAAGAAAATCCTGGAGAAAGGCGGATGTAGCAAAGGCGTCCAAAGCAAAGAAGACATGGCCGCCTTGGCAGAAGTCTTGAACACGCCCGTCAACGAGAAGATAGCGCCGGCTGACCTGGAGAAGCTCCGCACGGTCATTGTCAACCAAACCAAGCACCTCCAGAAGAAACAAGACGAAGTTCTGGACTTGCTCAAGGAGGCTAAGGAGGAGAACGCCAAGATAACCTCCAGGAAGAATCTCTTCACGACTACACCGGTGGCCAAGTTGAAGCTGCCACCGCCTCACAAGAAAAGCACCCTGCAAAATCAAGATCCGACTCTCGAGGAGTACAGGTCCCCTGCACAACGACTTGGTTTCGAGTGGGCATCGGCCCCGCAGTGCTTGGACAAGAACGTCGATCCAATTCTGAGCATGCCGATCCTCAACACTGCGGCTGCCTTAGATATCCTCAACAACGATGACTACGACAAGGACGAGAAGATCTACTATGCCTCTGTCCTCGCTTACAAAGCTTTAGAGCAGCAGGCACGGGCTGATTCTCGTGCTGACCAGGCGGATGCACGTGGAGGAAGGCTGGAGTCCAAATCCAATGCTTGCAAGGCAGCTGCCGGCGGCAATCCCGAGGATCCATCTGGCTCTAGTAGCCATGGGAAGGGAAAGGACAAGGACAAGGAACCGCGGAAATCGCCGCCTCCCAGGAGGCAGCGTGACGAAGCGTCCCGCACCGGCAACAGGCGCGATGAGGCGCCCCCTCCACCGCCTAGGAGGGATGAAGGCGGCAGCCGGGGCAACCAACAGCTGCCAAGGAGTGGCGGCAATCGCGACAATGCCCCACCGCCAAGGAGAAGCAGGGACCGCACACGCTCCCTGCCGCCAGCGCCCAGGCGCGAAAGCGGAAGTCAGGGACACAACAACGAGCCTAGGCGCAACAAAAGGCGGGCTGCGCAGGATTAGCCTCATGCCGACAGATCCAACAGGCAACTCAATTCGGAAGACGCACGACATCGTCTCAATGAGATCAAGGCGGAAAAAGAAGAGTCATACCTCGGCCCCGAGTGCTTTGGCCCAGCCATCCGCAACGTTTAGGTTCCTAGGGACATGACATCAGTGTCAAAAAGCTGCCCAAGGTACAACGGAGCGGACAAGCCAAACTCGTGGTTATCGGACTATGCGCTGGCAGTCTAGATTGCCGGGGGCAATGGCCTAGTCGCCACCTGTTTTCTCCCCCTCATGCTGGAGGGCACAGCGCGAAGATGGATTGAAAACCTCCAAGAGAAGTCCATTCATAGCTGGCTAGACATGGAACGGGTCTTCACCCAACACTTCCGGGGCACATACAAGCGACCTAACACGTATACCGATCTGACGCGCTGTGTGTAGAAGCCGGATGAAACTGCGACGACTTTTCTAGCAAGGTGGATCCAGACAAAGGCAAGCTGCGAGAACATCGACGACAACCAAGCAATCCACGCCTTCACCACAGGCCTACTGAAGGGCACAAGTCTCAGGCACAAGCTAGTACGCATGCAAGTTAAAGACCTCGGGGTCATGCTTGAGATAGCAGCCATGTACGCTCAGGCGGACGACGATGCACGCGATGTTGACGGCGCCCAGGACATGGCGCCAAACAGACGTGCGAGTCACAAGCGCAAGGCTCCACAGGAAGATAAAGTCGAGGCATTGATAACCCCCAAGAGTAGGAGATCACTGTAGCACCTCTCAATGTGAAAGTAGGGTATCGATCCACAGGAGCAAGAAGGAAAAGTTATCTATTCCCTACAACTAAAGTGTCACAAGTTTTAGTTGATTATGCACTAAACAAGTTTAAAGAACAAGATGGTTGATTTAATGGATGGAAGTTTAATGTAACAAAACAAGAATGTAAAAGTGTCCCAATCCTCTTCAATGCAAGAGGACAAGACAAAGGTTTTCTCTTATAGGAACAATGGACATGGGTTCATGGGTTCACTTAATCCTCTCTCTCTCATCTACGGTGATTATCATGTTATAGATAAAGTACACACAATTGTCATGTTTTAATGGTAGCTTTTATGACGGCTATATGTCCTAAAACACATAGTTGAAAGAAGTACTCATTTGTGTTGCTAGGTCACCCTCGTAAGGCTAGCGTGGTTGCTCTCACTCCCACATCATACTCTTCCTTTTTACCCCCAGATAAAGGATGTTGGGCTGTATTTCACATGTCACTCAATACATATGCCGTGTCACATCGGCCATCCCGTACCTACATACATCATACTTCATAATGGACAATATTCTAAACACTAGTGCAATGATTCATAATTCGTGTGCATGACCACATCTCTCTCATCTATCCACACTTGGTGGTGTCAATCACCTCATGACAAGGATAAACAAGGCATTATGCATAAATCAAACCATCACATGCATCATAGAATATCTCCAAAGTATGACAAATCATAAAAGCTCCAACACAACGGTAAATGTATAACAAATCATCTCATACCACAATATCCACCATAAGAATTACATAGATAGATCCATACTTATGCAAGGCACATCATATGGACTCCAACAATGATCATACATAGAGAGATTAGATCAAGTTACCACCACAAACCCAAGGTCCAGGGGGTGGACTACTCCCCCTTCATCATGGAGACGGTGGAGAAGTCGTTGGAGAAGATGGAGACCACCCGGCAGCGCCCCGCCGGAGTTTTCCCCCTCCAATCTGCAGCTCCAGGTCTCTGTTTCGTGGTTTCTGTGTTTCGGCGGCGCTCCTTCCAGAGAACGTCGGGGGCTATTTTTATAGACGTTTTTAGGTCAAGACGAAGCCACGGAGACGAAAACGGACGGCATCGGAGCCACGAGGAATAAAAGAGGTGGTCCCACACGGCCTATGTACCTGGCCGCGTGGGACCAGCTAATTTCTTCCTCGGACTTCCTTTTTCGCGGATTCTTGGCTGGTACGTCTTCTTATTTCCAAATATTGGGCCCCGTAAAATATTAGGTCATTTGGACGTCGTTTGGTCCCTGAAAGTCAAAAACATGGAAAAAGGGTGTTTTCTGCCTGTGCAGGGTTAATTCCATAAAAATAGGAAACATACCAAATATTCCCAAAATCATTATAAAACAGTGATATAACCCTTATATGATGCAAATATGATTGGAATATAAGTAAAAATAATGCAAAGTTCATGTATGCATTTTACATGCATCAACATCCCCAAGCTTAACCTATACTCGTCCTCGAGTATGAAGGTGATAAAACTAACATGGACTTTGCAATTTAATACTATCAATGGATATCAAAGATGATTACTATTGCTACATAGAGTCAAATGGTTCATTCTTAAAAGGAGTAGCAATATGCAAGATAGTTTATGAAGTGATATCAAGTATTCAATGCAAGGATGTTCAATGATAATTCACAAAGTGTAACATAAGAGAAGAAGTACTATGGACCACAAGTATGCATAATAATAAGTAAGAACATCCTACAATGGTCATAGAGTATTGATGAAAATCTGAATATAAAAGGTGGACACTTTGGAAAGATATATATGAGTAGAGGTAAAGCATGAATAAATTTCATCTAACTTCTGAACTTCTCTACTTAAGTCAATGATTGTAATATGGTAATCCTTGGTGTCAAGCTCTCATTCCCCTATCATAGCATCTTGAATGATTAAGTTTAAAGTGAAAGCAATATGAGTAGTGTGCTTGACAAAGTACAGGTTGAAAGTCTCATGCCCCTTGAATACAAGTACCTACTCCATGTGTTACTCAACTTGGAAAACAAAGCAAGTTCAAGTTAAATATCATTGTAAGTAATAATAGTATCATTAAGAGCGTCAACTGGGGTACCTCTTGTCCCAGGATATGGAACAAGCCCATATCAAAATGACAAGACAAACAAACATAATGAACAATCTCAACACCCTTTTTATTTACCATTGATAGCTTTTTATTGTAAGGTGTATCACAGAAGGTTCACCATAGCATGTAAGTAAATTTCCACCATGAATGATGCATGGCTTAGATTAGCGGCCCAGGCGTCTCTCTAACCATTTATACAAACTCATTTAAACTCACTTCATTTCCTCATTTATTTCACCCATGGTAAGCATCCATAAACAAAAGTACATGATATCAACTAAATGAGATGAAGTGCAATGTTGAAAGCTTGCCATGTGACAGCACATATGAGCTAACTCTCAACCAAAGACATTTGTCAAGTCCACAACATCATAATTTTAATCACAATGGGTCATATTTTATTTATGCAATGAAAGTAAAGTGTGCATCAAGTTCGAGAGAGCTATAACCAACTTTTCCCACAACAATTAACAACATAAGCATTTTCATTCAGAGGTATAGATAACACAAATATCATGATAAACATACTCGGAATAGCATAAAGCTAATAGGTAGATATGGTGGACTCACTGGAAAAACTTTGGTTGAAGGTGTTGGAAACAAGTTTTTGCTTGTTGGAATTTTTGGGCTAGCAAGAGGGAGAAAGTTGACCATCTAAATGCATGCATGAGTGTCCATAGAACTAACTAATCCATGTTAAAACAAGGTAGAATAACATTTAGCATCAAAACATGAATAAAAGATAGCTCTTGATAAAATATTTGCAAATTATTACTCATTAACAAGCTCATGAATCATGCAATTATATGTATCTTTTAAAATTAACTCTAACATCCCTTTTCCCAATCTTATAATAGCATCCAACATAATTCAACCCAAATTTCCAGTAGCTCTCTCATATATAAATGATAGTGTGGTGGTCTCACAAAATAAAAATCAAACCTAAACAAACAAAAAGACGCTCCAAGTTTATGCGATAAAGTGTTTCGATCGAAAAACAGAAGTTAGACGTGTGCAAACCGAGAGTGTGTAGGTCCAGTGGGGTTGTCTTCACATCCCCAAGCTTATGGTCTTCACCATCCTTGGATAGCTCTTGGTGCATCTCCTCTAATCCCTGTGAAAAAACTTCAAAACACCGTTTCTCCCATTTCTTTTTCTGTGGGGCATTAGTAGTGATAAACAAATAGATTTCTTGCTGCATATAATCCTTAGACAAAAATTCATATGAATGTCCAGAAATGTATAATGTTGTATGCCTACTCATAAACTCAATTGGATCAAAAAGATTCAAGTTAAAAGTTCTAAGCATGCATCAAACAAAATGGGACAGAATCTGTCCAGAAAAACAGCAGCAGCTAAACGTATTTTTCTACCCTACTTAACTTTGTCGGAAAATTCCGAAAAAATTCATGCATACAGAGGATGAAAAGTTCCACTACAGTTCAAATATGAGCTCATTCGGAGTTACAGAATAAGAATTAAAAATCATACCGTGCACAGATTCGTGCAGGAATAAATCTCCGAACGCTATAAGCAACTTTTTCATACCAAAATGAGTAAAACTTGGCACTTTATTAAAAATTCCAGAAACTAAACTAAACACTAAGTCTCTTGTTACAGCAAGAGGACACAAAGAAAATCAAAATAAAAACAACCGGGTTGCCTCCCGTAAAGCGCTTTCTTTATAGCCATATAGCTAGGCTTCTTACTTGATGTTTATTGTGACAAGCTCATGAGGGAGCTTGAACTTTGGTGTGTCCCTCTTCCTTGGAAAGTGTTCATGCATAATACCAGGATCCCATGGTGTTCTCAAACCAATCAAAATAATAGTCAAGTTGAACCCTAGTTGAGAGAAAAACAAAACACAAAAGTAATAACAACGAAGTCTAACTTTCTTTCTATGCATTGGCATTTTGTATATGAATGAATCACCATAAATAGAAGTTTCCCAATGCATATTAACAATATTTACTTGCAGCATATAATTATTAGTAACATAAAGAGGGTTCTTATCACCTCCTCTTTCATAATAGTTGCAAGTAGTAGAAATAAATTCAACCATATAACCACAAGAATCATTCAACTTAGATAATTTAGGCACATAAAGAGGATTATTAAATTTATTATGGAATTCATTAGCATGCTTCCCTCTTTCAAAATAGTTAATAAGATCAATATCAAGTTTAATATCATGGTTGCAACAAAGATTTGGAACTAAAGATAATTGCAAACCACATAAGTATTTCTCAACATAAGCAAATTTCTCCTCTATGGTGTAAGTAGGAGAGTTCAAGAACAAAGTAGGACTCTCATGAGTAAGAGTACCATCACAAACAGCAAGTATATCATTTTTATCCTCACATAATTTAGTAACAACTAAACATGGAGGTTTATCAATAAGCATAGGACCATCATCTAAAGCATTATCATATAGCATATTTAAGCAATACTCCTCATTATCATCAATAAGTTCACTAGTAGCATTAATAGAAAGTAAAGGAGCATTTTTAGTTTCATCATAATAGCATGGGTTATCATATAGGACCATAGCATTTTCAGTTTCACACTCATCATAACATGGATTCTCATAAATAACAAAAGATTTTTGAGTTTGAGTGTTACTATCAAATGTTGATGGTGAAGTTGGGAGATCCAATTCTTCCCCAAGCTTAGGTTGGAACACATCCATTTCAATCTCCTCTTCACATACTTCCTCTTCCAAGCTTATGTTTTCATCATCCTCTTGGGGTTGCACGGGCATCCCCAAGCTTAAGCTTTTGTCATCTTCTTCCTGCAAAATATTAGAGCTTTCTTTGGCAGCTCTCTTCCTTGTGTCAACAACATAGATATTTTCATTAAATTCAAGTATGCAGAGATCAAGGATATTGGCAATAAAAACTTTAAATTGAGAAGCTATAGGGCAGGTTTCATGTTCATCAATGAAGGTGTATAATTCATAGGCTGCCATAAAAATAACAAATTGCTCTACTTCTTCCATCCCTAAGTGAGCATAATTCCATGTATGATAAGTTGCAATAACATGTTCTCTATTGGAAGGGCATTGGAATTCAAAGTGTCTAAAGTATTCAGAGCAACAAGTTTCTTCCTTATGATAATTAAGCAGCACACTAGCAATTTTATTTAGAAGCTCTATGTATTCTCCTAATCTTTTCCCTTCATTTGATTTTCTAAATTCAGCAGCCATCATGGCGTTTTCATAACAGTTTTCCATTTTCTAATTTTTTTGGGTTTTTGATATATAAAACTGAAAGTAAAACTAATGAGAAACTCACAACCAAACAAGTTTAAAGGAACCTCCCCAAGCTTAGATGATTGCAAGATATAAAACAAAAATAAATCTAAAGTCTAGTGCACACAAGAATAGAAACTTAAGCGCTACGCTCCCCGGCAACGGCGCCAGAAAAGTACTTGATAACCCCCAAGAGCAGGGGATCACTGTAGCACCTCTCAATGTGGAAGTAGGTATCGATCCGCAGGAGCAAGAAGGAAAAGTTATCTATTCCCTACAACTAAAGTGTCACAAGTTTTAGTTGATTATGCACTAAACAAGTTTAAAGAACAAGATGGTTGATTTAATGGATGGAAGTTTAATGTAACAAAACAAGAATGTAAAAGTGTCCCAATCCTCTTCAATGCAAGAGGACAAGACAAAGGTTTTCTCTTATAGGAACAATGGACATGGGTTCACTTAATCCTCTCTCTCTCATCTACGGTGATTATCATGTTATAGATAAAGTACACACAATTGTCATGTTTTAATGGTAGCTTTTATGACGGCTATATGTCCTAAAACACATAGTTGAAAGAAGTACTCATTTGTGTTGCTAGGTCACCCTCGTAAGGCTAGCGTGGTTGCTCTCACTCCACATCATACTCTTCCTTTTTACCCCCAGATAAAGGATGTTGGGCTGTATTTCACATGTCACTCAATACATATGCCGTGTCACATCGGCCATCCCGTACCTACATACATCATACTTCATAATGGACAATATTCTAAACACTAGTGCAATGATTCATAATTCGTGTGCATGACCACATCTCTCTCATCTATCCACACTTGGTGGTGTCAATCACCTCATGACAAGGATAAACAAGGCATTATGCATAAATCAAACCATCACATGCATCATAGAATATCTCCAAAGTATGACAAATCATAAAAGCTCCAACACAACGGTAAATGTATAACAAATCATCTCATACCACAATATCCACCATAAGAATTACATAGATAGATCCATACTTATGCAAGGCACATCATATGGACTCCAACAATGATCATACATAGAGAGATTAGATCAAGTTACCACCACAAACCCAAGGTCCAGGGGGTGGACTACTCCCCCTTCATCATGGAGACGGTGGAGAAGTCGTTGGAGAAGATGGAGACCACCCGGCAGCGCCCCGCCGGAGTTTTCCCCTCCAATCTGCAGCTCCAGGTCTCTGTTTCGTGGTTTCTGTGTTTCGGCGGCGCTCCTTCCAGAGAACGTCGGGGGACTATTTTTATAGGCGTTTTTAGGTCAAGACGAAGCCACGGAGACGAAAACGGACGGCGTCGGAGCCACGAGGAATAAAAGAGGTGGTCCCACACGGCCTATGTACCTGGCCGCGTGGGACCAGCTAATTTCTTCCTCGGACTTCCTTTTTCGCGGATTCTTGGCTGGTACGTCTTCTTATTTCCAAATATTGGGCCCCATAAAATATTAGGTCATTTGGACGTCGTTTGGTCCCTGAAAGTCAAAAACATGGAAAAAGGGGTTTTCTGCCTGTGCAGGGTTAATTCCATAAAAATAGGAAACATACCAAATATTCCCAAAATCATTATAAAATAGTGATATAACCCTTATATGTTGCAAATATGATTGGAATATAGGTAAAAATAATGCAAAGTTCATGTATGCATTTTACATGCATCAAGCATCCAACGAGGTTGCCGCCGCCTTCGAAGGCAAAGGCGGCAATCACAAGTGGAAAAGCAAGGGCAAGGATGCCGCTCCTAGCAAAAGCCGCATGACCTATGAACAGGCGAAGCTTTTGCCCTGCCCCATCCACACATCACTCAGGAAGGTCAACCACACGCTGGGAGAATGCTGCTTCATGGACGACTTCAAGAAGGACCCCGACGTTGGCTGGAAGCCAAAAAAGAGCAAGAAAGCTGAGAAGGCAAAGAAGGAAGACGATGATGAAGCAGTCTCCATGTCAGAGGACGAGGACCCCAAGACGCCACGCAAGGAGAAAAAGTACCCCAAAGTACACGGCCAATTGGCCTGCTTCCTGGGAACTCCTTCGGTAAAAGAAGAAAAGGCGGAACTACGTGAGCTCAACGCCACGGTGCCAGATGTTCCCCAATACTTGCACCGGTCCGAAGCACCAATCACATGGGACGGGGAAGACCACCCAGTCCACGTGTCGCATCCCGGCAAGTACGCCCTCGTCGTCGACCCAATTGTCGACAACTTCAGACTGACCAAGGTGTTGATGGACGGAGGCAGCAGCCTAAACATCCTATACGAGGACACCTTGAAGCGCATGAACTTGACAGAGAGCCAGCTTGACTACAACAAAGTCAAGTTTCATGGTATCGTGCCGGGAAAGCAAGCCAAATCCATGGGAATCATCAAGCTTGAGGTTACTTTCGGACCGGAGACAAACTATCGCACTGAACACATCCGGTTCGAAGTAGTCCCCTTCAAGAGTGCTTACCATGCCATCTTTGGAAGGCCAGATTTCGCCAAGTTCATGGCGAGGCCCTGTTACATCTACAGCAAGATGAAGATGCCTGGACCCAATGGTACCATTACCGTCAACGGCAACTTGAAGAAAGCAAAGGAGTGCGAACGTGGCAATGCCGCCTTCGCTGAGGCAGTTCTCCACGCAGAGGAGCTAGCCATGCTGAAAAAGGAAACTGATATGTCGCAGTTGCCGGAAAAGGTGCAGACAGCCGAGCCAAAGAAGACTTTCAAGGCCTCCAAAGAAACGAAGAAGGTGGATCTGACGTCAGGTGACAGCTCCAAGCAAGTCACCATCGGATCCGGCTTGAATGACAAATAGGAAAGCGCGCTCATCGAGTTCCTGCATGAGAATAGGGACATCTTTGCATGGTCGTCCGCCGACATGCCAGGTGTACCTAGAGAACTTGTCGAGCACTCTCTTAATGTCTACAAAGGAGCCAAGCCAGTGAAGCAAGGAATAAGACGCTATGGTGAGAAGAAAAGGCAGGCGATAGGGAAGGAGATCATCAAGCTATAGGAGGCGAGGTGATGAAGTTAGGACTTCTAGGGTTGCCCGATCTTCACGGATTGACGGCGGTAGTGGACGAACGCACGCAAGAACACGAGGAACACGAAGAACACCAAGAATACAATAACACAAACCCGATACAAGAACCGTTTCCCTTACCGGTCGGTCCAACCGGCCCAATAGAATCCACACGAGGGTGGGAGATCGGCAAGTAGATACAAGAAGAGATCTTGGATGGTTGTTTCTCCAACGGTCAACCAAACCGCTCCAATAAAGTCACCCGAGGATGAAAGATTGGCAAGTTGTCAAACTACAAGTAGAGGTCTTGAATCCACTAGAGGGATCTTCTCCACAAGGGGAGGAACCATCCCCACAAGGGGAGGAAGGAGACCATCTTGAGGTAAAGGAGCACAGCTCTACTCTAATCTCAAAACATAGTCTAACCCTAACACTAGGCAGCCAAGGGGGTATTTATAGTCTAGGCCCAAAGGGGGTAGGTGGGTAGGTGGGGATTACAAGGGAATATTCCCTGCTGGTTCCCGCTGCAGCGGTAGTACCGCTGGGACCAGCGGTAGTACCGCTGATGCGGGCCTGAGCCGTTGTCGCTTCCGCGTCGGTGGTAGTACCGCTGGTAGGAGCGGTAGTACCGCATTGGCGGTAGTACCGGTGCCACTGCCGGTGCCGGTGCCACACATGGCACACGAAGGGTGGTTCTGGCGGTAGTGTCGTGCTGGCGGTAGTACCGCCATTGGGGCCGGTAGTACCGCCCCTGACTCTGCTTACTCTCTTCCTTCTCCTCTTCCAAGCCACCGTCTTGGCGTCCTCCATTTCTCTTGCACCTTGGTCATCCTCTCGTGTATCCGTAGTCGTCGTGACACTCCTAGTATCAACAAGAGATAGAAGATGACGTAGCATACCATCCAAAAGGGTGGGAAATGAGTTCTCGTAGAGGAATGAGTTCACCTTTGAGTTTGATGATGACATGGGATGTGTTGAGGGTCTTGACATGGTGATGGTCGTGACCAGGGCTACATCATCTCCCCACCCTTTAAAAAGAGTCATCCTCGACTCTTGCTCTTCATCACCATGAAAAGGAGGTAGATGTGCTGTCGAAGAATTGGAATTCACCATGCCTACAAACACCAAAGACCAAGCAAACCATGTGTGTGCAAGAAAGAGGAGCATATCAACAATGACATGTCCATTCTTTATCATAGCACCATTAGCACAACACAAGAATATGAAAAGGTAGTGCAAGTACAAGGTCAATGTGCAAGCAATCCAATGGAACATCTTCAAAATGTGGAAACACAAAACTCCATGAAAATATGAGGATGACATCTAGGTATCTCATGTTGAACCATATGATTATTATTGTACACAAGACATTGGAAAGAGCAATTTGTCATCAACCTTGATGCAACAAGAGGAGAATTTGGCAAAAACACACAATGAAGAATGTCCAAAATATCATCTTGGGTGCAAACAAAGCACATGAAAGAGCAAGTTTTCAACATATTTGTTGCCACACCAAATTGGTAGAAACCAATAAACTCATGACAAGACATGTACAAAATGTCATTATGGTTGCAAACAAGCCATTGGAAAGAACAATTGTTCATCATATTTGTGGCAACACATAAATCATCCATGTGAAAGATCAAGTAAACATGCTTGTCATATAGGAGACCAAAAGCAACATCATGATTGCAAACAAACCATAAGCAAGAGAAATTGTTCAACTTGTTTGTGTCCTCACAAGTGTTGCCATGCTTCTTGTGGCGTCGACGTGAGCGTGACCGTTGCTCGAAGAACTTGTCGATGTTGACCATGAACTCGTCAACAATAGAATCAACACTATAAGGAGACACCATAGGATGTGCACTTGCCGCCATCTTGGATGTGGAGGTTGCACCTTGAACTTGGAGTGTAGGCATAGGTGCTTGATGGCGTGGCGTCCGTCTTGACTTCTCCTCATGTCTTTGTTGGCGTTCTTGAGAGGAGGGATGACGTCGAAAATCGTTTGGATGCTTCTCCTCATGTCGACGTCGGCGTGCTTGTTGCTTTGGTGACCTTGTCTTGGAGCTTCGACTTGAGCGTGGTGAACAATGTAGGCTCTTGGCAAGCTTGTCAATGGCGTCCTTGAGATTTTGGAACTTGGCATCTTTCTTGTGGCGCCTTGATGAGCTAGATGGGCCTTGACTTGGCTTGGCCTTGTCGATGCACTTCTTGGGGTGCCGCCTTATTGTCGATGTAGAATGTCGAAGCTTGGCGCTCGTGGCGATGTCCTTGTCATGGCGCCTTCTTGAAGTAGATGGAGAATGTCGAAGCTTGGCACTCTTGGCGATGTCCTTCTCATGGCGCCTTCTTGAAGTAGATGGAGCTTCATAGGATGGACTCATGATAGTCTTCTTGTTGTGCCATCTTGAGCTTGACCCATAGTAGGTTGTGCCATGACGCTTGGTGGTGCCGCTCTTGACCATGGTAGAACCAAAGTTCTCATCGGAGTACTTGGAGTAGTAGTCGTAGTAGTTCTCCATGTCGGTGAAGCTTGAGCAATCTTGGTCGATGTATGGCTCCACCAAGTCATCCAAGCTCGCAGAGTTGTAGTCGGTGTAGGGCTCCATCATGTTGTTGTGGTCGAAGTCGGTACCATATGGTGAAGGTTGATCGAAGTCGTGGTACCGCTCCATGTCGTGGACGCTCGTGTACTCGGAGTCGGAGTAGTGGTAGCGGAAGTCTTGGTGATGATCCATCATGTCATGGGGGTCATTGTCGGTGTAGTAGTCGTCCCCCATGTCCTCAAAGCATGAGGCATCATAGTCCATGTGACTCATCATGTACTCAACGTCATCTTCACCTCCATAGTTGGTTTCGCTCTCCCTAGACATGATAACTCACAAGACAAGTGTATATGTGGAGTAGAAAGGAACTAGAACACAACCTCTCACATTTGTAGATAGTATTGGACGTCATGGACAACCAAAGGGAAATGATCACAAAGTAAAGTGCTTGTGTTCAAGTATCCAAAGCAAACTCCAAAACACACACGGCTTAAAAGTGGATAGGGAGGTATGGTATGTGGAAAGCAAATTGAACCAACCGGAAACCAAGATATTGTAAAGTCAAGTAGAGAACCACGATGATCACAAAGCAAAATAAGACAATCTCAAAGATAGGAATGTAGTTCAAGGAAACACACGCACGGAGAGATAAATGGGACTTATGCAACCAAGAAGTGAGCTAAAGAACCATATGATCCTAGCGAAGACTATAAGCTCATGTTGCACAAGTACAAGGAGAGCCACTAGCTCGATTGCAATTTATTGGTGGGCTACTATATTTGCACAAAATGTACCACCTACTAGATGTTCATCGAGCTTGCGCGCTTCCTACAAGAGATATGGCAAGTGGTGTTTCTTTCTTTTCTTTTCTTTTCTTTCTTTTGATTTGGCACTTTTTGCTTCTTTACTCTTTTGAGTCTTTTCTCTTTTGCACACCCACTTCTTTTTTATGCCACTAACAAGATATATCAACTAGCGCATACAACTTTTGCTCAGAAACTACACGGTGCAAATGTGCAAAGCCCAAGCAATCATTAAGATCTAGCCTCAATACGACATGGTAATCGTAAAGATATAGTGTGGCTCACAAAGGAATGGCAAGGGGTAAAGATTGGCGATGTTATATCTTTCGTCGATGTTCTTCACCCTTTGTTGTAGAAGCTTCATGCTTTCCCACTAATTTTGGTGGTGGTAGATGATGGATCTTCCGCAATGGTGATGAAGGTATTGTTCGTAGCTTCGAAACGAGCCGAAAAACACCAAAAACGGAGTCCGGAATCAAAAGATATGACCAAAAGAAATTTTCAGAAATTGCAGTTTTCTGCTAGTACCGCAGGAAGGGGCGGTAGTACCGCTCCTAGTACCGCACATGTGCGTTAGAAGGCCGTTTTTGAGGTACCGCGGGAGGTAGTACCGCTGGGGGCGGTAGTATCGCTGTACGGGGCGGTAGTACCGCTCCAGGACGCAGATTCGTGCCCGAAACACGAAATTGGCCGATTTGGGCGGAAAAACTTGCCCAAAAACTTCAAATCGGAGGGCGAATTGATGGAATTAGGCCATGGGAACGCAAAGGAAGCAAGATCAACTAGTTGAGCAATAGAACTATGGATCAAAACCTGCAAAAACGCACTCAAATCTCAGATTGATCCAAAAGCAAATTGGGGCTATTTTTGGTGGAAATTTTAGAATTTCTCAAAATCAAAGAAAAAATTGGGGGATTTGTGGGGGAAACAAAGTGAAATCCGTGGCAACCATGCTCTGATACCATATGATGAAATTAGAACTTCTAGGGTTGCCCGATCTTCACGGATTGACGGCGGTAGTGGACGAACGCACGCAAGAACACGAGGAACACGAAGAACACCAAGAATACAAGAACACAAACCTGATACAAGAACCGTTTCCCTTACCGGTCGGTCCAACCGGCCCAATAGAATCCACACGAGGGTGGGAGATCGGCAAGTAGATACAAGATGGGATCTTGGATGGTTGTTTCTCCAACGGTCAACCAAACCGCTCCAATAAAGTCACCCGAGGATGAAAGATTGGCAAGTAGTCAAACTACAAGTAGAGGTCTTGAATCCACTAGAGGGATCTTCTCCACAAGGGGAGGAACCATCCCCACAAGGGGAGGAAGGAGACCATCTTGAGGTGAAGGAGCACAGCTCTACTCTAATCTCAAAACATAGTCTAACCCTAACCCTAGGCAGCCAAGGGGGTATTTATAGTCTAGGCCAAAAGGGGGTAGGTGGGTAGGTGGGTATTACAAGGTAATATTCCCTTCTGGTTCCCGTAGCAGCGGTAGTACCGCTAGGACCAGCGGTAGTACCGCTGGTGCGGGCCTGAGCCGTTGTCGCTTCCGTGTCGGCGGTAGTACCGCTTGTAGGAGCGGTAGTATCGCGTCGGCGGTAGTACTGGTGCCACTGCCGGTGCCGGTGCCGCACATGGCACCCGAAGGGTGGTTCTGGCGATAGTGGCGGCGGTAGTGTCGTGCTGGCGGTAGTACCGCCGTTGGGGCTGGTAGTACCGCCCCTGACTCTTCTTGCTCTCTTCCTTCTCCTCTTCCAAGCCACCGTCTTGGCATCCTCCATTCCTCTTGCACCCTTGTCATCCTCTCGTGTATCCGTAGTCGTCGTGACACTCCTAGTATCAACAAGAGATAGAAGATGACGTAGCATACCATCCAAAAGGGTGGGAAATGGGTTCTCATAGAGGAATGAGTTCACCTTTGAGTTCGATGACGAAATGGGATGTGTTGAGGGTCTTGACATGGTGATGGTCGTGACCAGGGCTACATCACGAGGTTCATCAGGGAGGTAGTGCATACTGATTGGTTGGCAAACCCTGTATTGGTTCCGAAACCTAACAAAGAGCTGAGGATGTGTATCGATTATACCGGTTTGAACAGGTGCTGTCTTAAGGACCACTTCACTTTACCATGTATAGATCAGGTCATAGACTACACAGCCGGCTCCGAGTTGCTGTGCTTTTTGGACGCGTACTCCGAGTACCACCAAATTAAAATGCGGGAATCGGACCAACTAAAAACATCGTTCACCGCAACCTACGGGGCCTTCTGCTACATCATGATGCCCTTCGGCCTAAAAATGCCGGCGCAACATATCAGAGGTGCATGCAAAGATGCCTGAACGAATAGATTGGCCGCAATGCTCACATCTATGTAGACGACATTGCCGTCATGTCTCGAAAAAAGGCGGATTTGCTTGATGACTTGCGAGAAACCTTCGACAACCTCCGGGTATATAAGATGAAACTCAATCCAAAGAAGTGCGTTTTTGGAGTTCCTGTTGGCAAATTGCTTGGCTTTATCGTTTCCGAACGAGGAACTGAGGTCAACCCGGAAAAAATCAAGGCAATTCTCAACATATCCAGACCCACATGTCTGAAGGACGTGCAGCGCCTAGCCGGCTCCGCAGCTGCCGTCAGTCATTTCATTAGCCGCCTTGGGGAAAAGGTCATGCCTCTCTATCGGCTATTGAAGAAATCCAACACATTTGAGTGGACAGACGAAGCAGAAGCCGCCTTACAGCAGCCTAAGTTGGCACTGACAACTGCCCCCATCCTCGCAGCACCTCATACGCAGGAACCAATGTTGCTTTACATCGCGACAACCAACTTAGTTGTCAACGCAGTCCTGGTCGTGGAACAGAAGGCGGAAGCAACATACGCCTCTGAGAAGCGTCTCGTCTACTTCATCAGTGAAGTATTTTCCGCCTCAAAGCAGCGTTACCCACATTACCAGAAGCTGGTCTATGGCGTATTCTACGCCGCCAGAAAACAGAGGCACTACTTTCAGGAACATTCGATTACTGTAGTGAGCAAGGCACCTCTGGGAGATATAATCAACAACGCGGATGCAACAGGCCAAGTCGCCAAACGGGGCATTGAGCTCGCCGCCTTCGACATCGCATACAAACCCAGAAACGCCATTAAGTCTCAAGCCTTAGCAGATTTTGTCGCAAATTGGACAGAAGCCATGGATGAAGTACCTCTTCCTGAATCAGAATACTGGATCATGCACTTTGACGGATCAAAGATGCTTCAGGGCTCGGGGGCTGGTGTTGTGCTAAGAAACCCGCAAGGATACAAGCTAAGCTACGTGCTACAAATACATTTTAAAGCAACAAACAATGTTGCCGAATATGAAGCACTCCTTCACGGTTTACACATCGCCAAAGATTTAGGCGTCCAGCGCGTCCTCTGCTATGGAGATTCAGACCTGGTTGCACAGCAGATACGAGGCACATGGGATGCAAAAAGTGAAACAATGGGGGCATACCGAGCCATTGTTGACGAGTTTGCTAAATGCTTCCTAGGATACGAAGTCCGCCACATCCCAAGAGCTCAAAATGAGGCGGCAAACACACTTGCCAGACTTAGGTCTGAGCACAAGAAGGTACCAAGGGATGTTTTCCTGGAGCACCTCTACAAGCCGTCAATTAAAGGAGCGATCTCCTCGACCCCGAAGCGGCAGAAGCAGTAGAAAATGCTAGTTATGCCGTCTATCTGGTAAAGTCGGACTGGACGACACCGTACTTGGACTTCCTGATCAATCAGGAGTTGCTGGACGATGAGGTAATGAAAAGGCAAATCATAAGAAGAGCCAAGGCATTCACGATTATCAAAGGTGAATTGTACAAGCGTAGCACTACTGGAGTCTACCAACGTTGCATTTCACCAGATGAAGGCAGGAACATGTTGGATGAGATACATGCTGGAGTTTGCGGACATCATGCTTCGTCCCGCTCCCTTGTGTCCAAGGCTTTTCGGCAAGGTTTTTACTGGTTGGCAGCTAAAGAAGATGCAGAGGATATCGTCAAAAGATGCAAGGGCTGCCAACTATATGCCAGACAACCACACATGCTGGCTCAGGAGCTTAGAACAATACTCATCACATGGCCTTTCGCAGTCTGGGGCTTAGACATGGTTGGTCCATTTAAGACGGCACCTGGTGGCTACAAACATTTGCTTGTGGCTGTAGACAAGTTCACCAAATGGGTTGGAACTAAGCCTATCAAAAAGCTTGACGGCGCCACAGCCGCCAATTTTCTGTGGGGAATAATCTCTCAGTTCGGGATGCCACATAGCATTATCACCGACAATGGCACAAACTTATCGTAGGGTGAAGTCGAGTAATACTACAACCAACATGGCTTTCGGCTGGATTTGGCCTCAGTGGCACATCCCCAGGCAAATGGTCAAGTAGAGCGTACAAATGGGTTGGTCCTACAAGGACTAAAACCTCGTCTCGAAGTACCATTGCACAGGGCAGCTGGGGCTTGGGTCGATGAGTTGCAATCTGTCCTTTGGAGTTTACGCACAACTCCAAACAGGTCAGCCAAGTTTACTCCTTTCTTCTTAGTCTACGACGCAGAAGCAGGTTTGCCATCCAACATGATGTTTGACTCCCCCAGAATTCAAGCCTACATCGAACAGGACGCAGAAGATGCAAGACAGGATGGCCTTGACCTACTTGACAAAGAACGAGACATTGCCATCGCACGATCCGCCATCTACCAGCAGAGTTTGCGATGCTACCACAGTCGAAGAGTGCGACAACACAGTTTTAGAGTAGGTGACCTGGTTCTCCGCCTAATCCAAGACAGGAAGGGCTTGCATAAGCTATCCCCGCCATGGGAAGGACCCTTTGTGGTCAGCAAGGCGCGGCTCAATGGATCCTACTACCTGGTAGACATACAAGATGGATATAGGAAGAAGCGAGGCCGTAAGCGCAAAAGGAAGGTCGACGACAAGTATGACGAAACAAAGCGGCCTTGTAACATTGAGCAGCTACGTCCTTTTTACACTTAGCAATTTTTAATTGTAATAAGTACTATATGATTATGAAATAAAAGTTTGTGGTTTGCTCATTCCGCTTTGAGATCATGCCATCTTTTGTCTTTTCTTGCAATCATATATCTGTTATGTCAAAAGTTACCCAATTTTTTCTTGCTCTGTGCTAGTGGTTCCAACTTTTTTGACATTTACCGTCTGCCGGCTAAAACCTAAGCAAACAACCTTTGCACCGCCTTGTATGACTATCTGTTTTTTTGTGTGTGCGTCGCCTAGTAATATGTCGTTGGCACCAACATGCCGGCTTTGGTCTCTGTGTCTAAACTAATTGGTATTGCACCTGGTTGGCACATCTAAAGTAACTGAGATGAGGTTCCGCCAACTTACGAAAAAGCTAAACACATAAGCACAGATACATATTAAGGCGGGCCACTTAAATAAGTCTACCGCCAGGTGTAGCATAAAAGTTTGGCCCAACAAAAATATTTACATCCCAGAATAATAACAAGTTTTTTAGCGTTAATAGTTTAACGCATCTACTTGTGCCATACTTGCAGGGGAAGAAGCCTAAGGTGCTGCCGCCTTGGGGGAAGCCGTCTCGATGTCCTAGGGGCTGACGCCGGCATCCTTGGGGTTGGCTCCGCCATCTTGGGGGCTGCGCTCATTAGCCAAGGCTTCGCCTTCTCCAGCCGCGACATCTTCGTCAGCCGCCAAGGAGGTTTTGCCTACTACGAGATGCGGATCGGGATGCTCCTTGTAAAAAAAGCCGGAGGTCCACCATGTTGGCAACTCGAGTCGCGTAGCCGGAGATGGAGGCCATCACCTTCTTCGGGTCAATGGAGTTGCCATGTTCATCTTCTGTTGGCATGAACTCCGTCACCTGGTGCTTGTCGGCTTCCGGGTACCAAGCGGCCATCAGGGAAAGCGCCACCTTCGCACTGCCACATGCGGCAGAACGTAGCACGTTCTCGTGCTCGTTGGTCGCCTTCTTTAGTACCTTAGGCATCGCCTCGAGGACAACAAGATCACTGTGCTCGTCCGGGAAGAACTTGGCGGCAAAAGCCTTGCCTGCGCCGATAACATTGGTGATTATCTCACCAACTTTCAGAATGCGTGCGAGGCGGGGCGAGGTATCCTCGTTGTCGCTGAGGTTTACCGGAGCTGAAAAGCAAATTCCAGAGTTAGCAAATACAACAAGGGACTCAAGCACTCAAATGACAAGAATGGAAGAATCGTTACCAAGGACATGCTCATGGATGGCATTGATCTCGTCCAGGTGGCCGGCAAGTGTCTCTTCGGCTAGCTGGACGGCCTTGGCGTGCTTCTCCTGCTGAAGCTGGGAGTTTTTGGTCACCTCGGCAAGGTTGTCGCTTAGATTTTGTATCTGCTCCGTCAACTTGCTCACCGCGGTGGCATGCGCCATGTCTCACGCCTCCATCTCCTTGGCATGATTCGCCTTTAGTTTCATGACCTCGTTGGCCAGATCTGTAGCTTCGTTAATTAAGTCTTGCATGTCAGTTGAGCTCTTGAGGATATCTTGTGCAGTGTTTAACAATTCTACAAAAAGCATGGAAACACTTGTCGGAAGATAAACCAAAAAGTTGGCAGACGATAAGAAGGCAAAGAGATTTGTCACCTTCATCCTTTTTGCGGGCTTCTTCCAAACTTGCAATCTGGGCGTCCTTAAGCTCCATATCTTTCCACAGTTGCTGGCACTCCTTGATCTTCTTCTCCTGGGCACGGAATAGCTCCAGATTCGAGGCAAGAGTAGCCTAAAAAGACAAGTGAAACAACGGTAAGGTTAAGCTTCATAGTCAAAAGACCACTCCGCTGACTAAAAAATCTTTTAGCCGCCAAAGTGCTCAGGGGCTGCGACTATGGGTTATTCATAACTCAAGTTGTTCGTGAAGAAGATCGTGGAGTTCGTCCATGTGCGAGTACCAGTTGCCGGTGCCCTCGCGCATGGTCCTCAGTGTCTGCCGCACATCTTTTACTCTCCCGCCAAGTTTGTGGCCGGGAGGGGAGGAGGTCGTGCCGTGGCTGTCCCCCGTCTCGTCCGCCATTTCTTGTTTCATGGCGATAAAGCGGGCGGCATCACTAGCCGAAGCTTCAGCCACTCTGGACGTAAAAACGCCGGTAGCAGATTTCTTGCCCGCCGCCTTCTCCGCAGCCGCCTTTGCAGCACCAGTTATCACCACGTTGTCCGCCATAAATGTTCCCGGGCAGAGGACCGCGGGAGTATTGGCGGCAGGTGTGGCTGGTGCAGTGGCTAGGGAAGACCTTGGCGGCTTGCCTTTGCCGGCTGTTATCTTAAGGTTGGAGCGAAGTTTGGCCATGGTAGGCTTCGCTCTGCAAAGGGAATAAAGGCAAGTTAGCAGACACGCAGCAAAAGGGCAAGTGAGCAAAGCAAAAGCTTGTTTACCGCTTTGTGGGAACATTGTTCCCCAAGGTCTCATCCTCCGCCTCGGCTACGACGACCGCTTTCTTCTTCTTCTCCAAATCCTTGGTGGAAGAAGGGCCGCCAATCTCGCGCTTCCTGGTCTTGCCGGTCCTAGGATCGTACCAGTTTGGAGCCAAGACGGCGTCCGTCAAGCTCTTCAGCTAAAGACAACGCACCGTCAATCCAGCAACAAATAAGACAAAAATAGCTGAATGTGTACAGGAAAGCTTCGGCTTACCTCTAGGGCTGGATTGTCATGGGTGAACATGGCGACGCCTTCGGCTGCCATTATCTGCTTGGGCTGGATGAGCTCTCTCAACCGGTACAGCAACACTCCCTCGTCGAGAGTGGTGCTACATGTGCTGGTCGTCTCCGCTTTGTACTCGCACATCTTCAAGGGGCGATGGCGGAGCGGCATAATCCGACTAGATAGCTAGCACAGGACGGTGTCAAATCCATCAAGGCGCGGAGGCACCATTCGCTTGGTCAAGAACTCAATCCGCCTGAAAGCAAGGCAGTGTTCCTCCGGCAAATCGGTCGCCGCCTTCTCCGTCCAGCATGCCTTGTAGGTTGGCGGACCGTTGACGAATGCAGGGATCCCCACCGTGTTGCCGGGTGCTGGGATATCGTTGCAGTAGAAGAAGGTGCTGGTCCAGTTCTTCACCGACTGAATATACGGGATCTTTGGATACAAATCACCTTGGCGGCAGTTGAAAGTTACACTACCGCAGGTTGCCAGCTAGCCACCTGGTATGGTTTGCCGGCAGCACAAAAAGCAGTACTTGAAGAGTTCTACTGTAGGTGCTATGCCTAAGTAGCTCTCAAATAGCGCTTGGAAGCCGGTCAGTACTAAGATGCTATTGGGCGTAATCTTGTGTGGTTGCAGCCCGTAGTGCTTGAGGACGGCAGAAAAGAAGACGGAGGGCGGTAAGGTCATACCGTGGAGGAGGTGTGAAGCCAGGACAACCCTCTCTCCGTCTTGAGGGTCAGGGGCAGCTTCGTTGCCTGGTAGCCGACATGCGCAATCCACCTTGGACGGCAAGAAGCCGCCTTCCTCCAGCTCCTTCAGGTACTCTTCCGTCATGCATGACGGCAGCCAGTAGCGGGAGCCCAGCTCCGCCACCTCCTCTTCCTCAACCACGGTCTCGCCGGTGGGAACCTCTGGGGTTGCCGCAGGCTCGACGTCCGCCATCGCCATGGATGGCAAAGGGAACGAGGGGGACGCCGTGGTGATGGGCGACGCCGGTGCTGGAGAAGACGAAGTCACCTCGCCCATGTCTGTGGCAGGGAAAGAAGAAGACGACGGCGCGGTGCTCGTCGCCACCGCTGCCGCAGATCCGGATCCCGCTGCAGCGAGTGACGCTGCCGCAGCCGCAGCCGCCGCTCCTGAACACTGCTCGCCCGAGCTCGCCATATGGTGGAATGCGCCGCTCGGAAGGTCGTCGGAGTGCGATGCAAAGGGAGGAGAGCTCGAGGGAGAGGGAGAGGCAGCGGTGAAGTGGGGAAATGGGAAGTGAATCTCACCGTGTGGGGGATTGGGGGTATTTACCACCTTTGCTCCGTGATTCGTGCGAGAAACGGCCGGAGCCAACGATCTCTGCCACGCGTCCACGTCTCGCCCGTCGCGGCCACGGCGCGCGCTGCCGTCGCCTCGATTTCCACGCATAGTGGAAAGATAATCATGACACACGTCCAAGTTCAAACTGTCGTGGACTTCATGATGTCATCCATCAACGTTTGACGAGACTTGTCAGTTTGACAAGACCACACATGGAAGATTCCTGACAAGCAGTCAGGCCGTCTTTCCCATGTTGGCGGCATTGTTCCGACTACTTTAGACAGATCGCTACTTACTTCAACTTCGGAATGCTTCAAGTTCTTCAGTCGCCTACATTCAAGAAACAAGACGGACGTCGCCGACAAAAGACGTCGCCTGGTGAACTTTAACCCTTCCGGGGGCTAATGTTGGGGATATACCAACTAGGGGTATCACCAGCATGGATCAATCCGGCTAGTCCAGGGTGGCCCGCAGTGGTGGTAAAGGCTTTGCCTGCCGGGCGGCCCAGATAGCTTACGACCAAGGCAGACGGATGCCGGCAAGGAGGAGGCCCAAGACCAAAGCCCATGAAGCCACGAAGACCAACGGAAGGCGGCAGACTTGCCGGTTAGGTTTAGGACTCTATATACTTGCCGGATACGTAATCACCTTGTAACCCTAGGTCCGGCCGCCTATATAAGCCGGACCAGGGATGCCTTTAGGGCAACAGATAACACATCCAACATGCTCTCATACTCATTGTAACCCGACCAAGGCTACTGCCATCATAGTGAGTTATAGCAGCACGTAGGACCTCGCCACCGTTGCGAGATCCGAAGCTGGGTAAACTGCCTTGTTTGATCCCGACCTCGACGATGCTCCACTTCACCCCTTCGGTTCACCCAAGCCTAGAGGACCCCCGTCTCCTATCTACGATGTCGTTATGACGACATTTAGCTAGCTGAAAAGGCTTTTCGATGGATTCAGGTTATTGCCATGGTTGGTGCTTGGGTTGTGCTTGTTCTGGGTGATGAACAGATGGAGATGGGTGTGTTGGGTGATCTGGTGGTTGTGAAATGTGGGTGTTGTGGTTCTGCAAGTTGTGTGTGCTGTGGTCTGAGGTTTGGCCATGTAATTATACAGATTTGGTGATTTCTGTGCTTGTGACACCAGGATAACTGGGTTCAGGTGATTGAGCTGCTTGCTGACCTCGAGCTGCCTATCTTGACTACTTTTGGCTCTCCTTTTAGCCCTAGGGATAACCTCCTGCTCTGCCCTGCGCAGTTCATCGCCCCTTGGTGATAAACTCCGAGTCATTGATCTTATCTAACTTTAGATATTTGTGTTACAAGGCTTGGCTGTGAAGTAATGATTTGCAATGTCGGTTTGGTTTGTTAATATTCAAGTGTATGAGTAATTAAGCTAATCAATAGCTTAATAAGTGGGATTAGGATCCTTTTGCCTAATCCATTGGCAAGTGTGATACCAAAATTTACAATCTGTTGCTTGTGTTGGTTTAAAATTCTGGCATGAATTTTAATTGGAATGTTGTTGCCTTTATATCTTAATTTTGTTAGATCAGATCAGAAATCTAGTCCAAATGCCTTGTTGCCATTTGTGGTGAATTAACACTGGATAAGCCTTTGCCCCAATGTTGCCTTGCTCAGATTTACCTCTGATCTGCCTATGTTGCCTATTTGCATTCCAATTCTGTTTTCCTTTTAAAGCTTGATCAAACCCTAGTTTTGATTTACGCAAATGCCAGGTTTTTATATATCAAAAGTCAGCACCAATTGGTGTTGACAACATTTTAACACTAACCCCATTTCCTCTTATCTTTGATGTTTGTTTTATAGGTTTGAAGATCTTCCAGGACAATGGTGAAGATTTTATTTAGGCTAGTTTAGGAATTTTTATTATCCCCTTTTGTATTATACCAAAGTTGTAAAGTATTCCTTGAAACACTTCCATAAAGATCTTTGTATCAAATTTTGGAAGAGATTTGTATTGAGATATTCATATTTGCAATAAAATTGATATATGAGTTTAATGGAATTTATGTTTTTGACTAATACTTATTGAAATGAATTGATAATGATTTGAATGAAATGTTCTTAGATTTTGAGTTGATAAGTTTTTATATAAGAGATAATTAATGTGTGTGTGTAATATAGAGTAGCAAAGTTATAGAGTTGTTTTGAATTAGATTCATATTTGAACTCCTTTTTGAGTTCACAAATTTGTTTTAAGAAAATAGTTGGTTCGAAAAATAACTTCAGGTTTATCGACACCTCTCGACTAACTGTCAATGTCTGACTCCCAGCGCATCAACACTCGTCTGGCATCGAACCCCAAACCTTTTAACACAAAAGCGCGAAAATTTTCCAGGTTTTCACAAAAAACATGCATGAAAGCCCAAATGCAATTCCTAATTCTACCCCTCGAGTCCTATAACTACGGGGTATTACAGCATTCCACTTGAGCTAGATGATGACGATCTTGATCTCTTCAAGTGGACCATCTTTCTTGATTACGCTCCGCTTGATGAAGATTCACATGTTGCTCCCCATACTCCAATGTGGGAGAGTCTCTCATAGGCACATCTTCACTTGACCAATATCACCAAATGGGTGGCAAGCTTCAACCATAGGATTTCTTCGAGATGTTTCTCTTGAATTTGCACTTCATAATCTTTTCTTAATATATATGATGGCTTGGAGATAAACATGAATGTTCACTCATTCTTCTTTTCCAAGCCACACTTGCATTATGCTCTACACATGACCATTCTTCATATAAACCCTTGAATAGAGCATTGATCATCATGTAATCTTCTAGAGTCCAACACATAAACTCTAATCTTTTCCTATGGACAAGATCTACAAGAATATCTCAATGCAAACATTAGTCCATAAGGATTGTCATTAATTACCAAAACCACACATGGGGACACCATGCACTTTCGATCTCCCCCATTTTGGTAATTGATGACAATCCCTTTTACGAGGGTTTATATAATGAATAATAAGCAACCATGCAACACAAAGAGCAAGGATGCATGAGCAAGAAAGGCAAATGCTTAAGAACAAACTAGCATAAAACCAAATTCCCTTAAACCCTCTAAACTTCTCCCCCATTGGCATCGATTGCCGAAATGGGAGGAAAAATCAAGAAGGCCAATATAGAAAGAGCTCCCCCATAGTGTGTGCATTTCTCATAATATGAGTGAAATCGAATGCACATATCCAATGATGAATAGTTGGGGGAGATCAAACTATATTGAGGATCCAAAGATGGCAAAAGGAAATCAAATTGAAAGATACTTAGACAAAAGAAGTAACCAATCAAAGGATCCGAAAAACCAATTGAACAAAAGAAGATATTATGATAAGACCAACCAAGTGTTCTAAAAATAAAGAGGGAACTCCCCAAGGTACGCGCACAATGTAGGATTTGCATTTCAATATGGTGTGCACAACATGGAGTCCTCACTCCCTCCTAGATAATTTGAACACAAACAAGTGCAAGAGAGCAAAAAAAAGGAAAAGAGTCAATACAACTTGCAATAAACCAATGTTGAGCAACAAGATCAAGGAGCGACAGATAAAGACTTGCTCAACCGAAAGAGATGGATGTGATATAGAAAGACTTTTTAGGAGACTAATACAAGGATGAGCGTAAGCATCAACATAGTCTTTCAATATATGAGGCACATAGTGCATATTAGTCTTTCCCATACACACAATCCAAAGAAGATGTAGCAAATAGGTCCACAAGCTTATTAAGATGCAAAAAGAAATATCAAAAGAAAAACAAAGCTTGTGCCTTTTAGAAACCACCATCGAATTAAAAGCAATAAAAGGTGATCACTAAAGACTTGGAATACCAATTAAAGATGTAACTACTCTCATGTGTATAAGTTTCTAAGTAGACACCAATCATGAAGATATAAATCCACAAAGAAACATGCACACACAAAATAGGTACAAAGTAAGAGAACATGATATCCAAGAGGAAGTCATAAATACACCAATAAGATCTTTGCTTAAAAGCATAGCACAAAGCTCAATTTTATCTTAAAGGGATATAGATGAACTTCGAACACACACTCAACATAGCATAAAAAAATATCCACAAGGGATAAGGTGATGAATGGGATGCTCCGAGAAAGATATCAAGTATCGCAAAAGGCAAATGATTTTGAAAAATCATCAATATTGTATATGCAAGACATAGAGTAGAAAGTGCTAGATTAACATATTTGGGATTGGTGAATCATGAATATGATTATATATATTTCCCTTGATATGTAATCATCCCGACTTACTCACATTCGCAATAAAGATGTTTTGCAAGAACCAAATGAATTGCAACAAAAGAGATTCATGCCAAGAAACAACCTACACAAGGTTTAAAGCTAGAAAAGTATGCATGAGGTAGATACTTGTTACCGAGATAGCATTGGGTGATGTAGAAGATAGAAGTTCATGATCATACAAGCTTGGCTCCAATAAGCACATGGTGACAACACCTTTCCTTGTAGATGAGACAAGCTTCCAATGCATCTCCAATGTACCTAAAACAAATTCAAGTACAACATGGTACCCAAACTCATTGGGTTCAAAGTAGTTAGAGCAACTACAATACATAAGACACACCCCACATAAATATGTGCATATTGATATGAAATTGAATTTCATGCAAATCTTAGCCATTTAAAATTTGATGGAGTTTATCCTATATATCGGATCAACGAAAGTAAGTAAGCCATAAGATATACATATAGTAATATGCATGCACAAGACTTTCAAGAACCAAACTTTGGACAAAATACCAAATAAACCAAGAAAGCACACACAAGTGTGACAAGAAAACGAATTGCCCAAATTATATCAAAGACCCAAATCAACACATGATAGAAGGTACCAATTTTGAAAACATACCAAATGAAAATAGGATCAAGGAATAAATCAAACCCTCTACACTTTTCATGATGGTACAAAGTACCAAGACGAAAAATGTTTGTCTTCCAAAGAGACACGTCATCGGGATCAAAAGCCAATTGAAGACAACTAATGTTCAAAAGCATATAGGATAGCTCCCCAAGATTTGTGCATTATTTGTGATTTTGCATTTGAATACAAAATGCACACAAATGGGATCATCACTCTCCATATATATTATTCAAACAAAGGTCATGTTCAATAAAGAGCAATAAGATCTAATACCAAATTAAAGAATAGTGTTCTACTCAATGTAGGATAGTTTCCCCAAGAATAGTGCATTATCTAGAAAATGCACAAGGATGGGATCATAGCTTTTCCTAACTCAAGAAAGCACAAAACAAATTTTGGGTAGAGCACAACGAATCCAAAAAATACAAGGAAGATAAAAAGGAGTTAGATAAAACAAGTTTTGGCAATAAAGGAAGGCAATTCAAATCAAGAGCCAAAAATGAAGATGGTATACAAATTCCACCACAATTATGAGTATCACTTGTCATGGACAAGGAGTATATGGAGATATTTCTTGGTGCTATATAGGAATGAAATTAAAGACCAACTTCACAACAAATAAGCATATGGAAAAAGGATAGGAATTAAAAGCCATGCTTAGATAGATAGATATTCTCGATAGCTTCAATATTCACGTGATCATGCAAAGCAACTCAAAAGAGTAGCTTGAAGCAATTGATTTCCTAAAAAGATATATGAGAACATATTTGGGGAAAGCCATATAAGAACTTCCATCACAAACAAGTTTTAAAAGAGTGAGAGACTAAAAACAATTAAGCAAATAGGGACCTTATTTGAGCAACATGCCACATAGAAATAAGATTATTAACAACATCAATTCTATGTGACAAAACCTCACATGTTCACATTTTCTAGGCTTGTAATATGCACAAAGCTTATTACTCCCTGATAACCCACAAGTATAGGGGATCGCGTGTAGCCTTTTCGATAAGTAAGAGTGTCGAACCCAACGAGGAGCTAAAGGTAGGATAAGTATTCTCTCAAGTTATATCAACAACTGATACAACTTTACGCACACTAAACGTTTACTTTATCGAGGAAATAATACTAGAGTAACAATACGGGTATGAGAGATAGCTTTACGAGATAATAAATATAAGAAAGTAAATGTTAGTGCTGCAACAATAAAGTACACTAAGTAACCATAAACTAACAGTACCATGAGTGTGTAAAAGTGGTGGTAATTGTGATGGCTTTGTCCAAGATTAATTACCGAATATATCGGGTTCATTGTCTTCGATGAAGTTTTCTATGTGGGAGAGGCTAAATATACATGCACTCCACTACTTGGGATTACAAGTACTATATGATTGGATTGTTAGAATGCATCCGCGAATACTAACAATGCATTAAGGTTTCCCCAACCATAGCCTTAAGTTTATGGTCCTCTTACTCCCATACGTGTAACTAACCAGTTCGCGCCCTTAGGTTTCTGTCACTCCGGCAGGACTCCCCCTTCGTTTACAAATACTACCAACCCGTGATGTTGATCCATGCGCGCACAACTATAATGGACACCAAAGGACAGTACCATATCAACATACAACTCTAATGAACCAAAAACATTCAACCAAGCAATCAAAAGACAAATAAACTACACAAACATGTCATAGATCATAGGCAAATATTATAGCATCAAACAACATGTTTACATAGGACGGTACAGAGGTTTGTGGGAGGATGAACCACTGAATACAAGGAGGAGTTGGTGATGGCGGTGAAGACGGCGGAGAGGCAGCGCGGTGGCGGCGGCGGCGGCGCGGGGAGCTCCTTCCCCGCCGCCGGCATCATGGGGGAGCGCCGCCCCTTAGGCTCCCTTCTTTCATGGCTTCTTGGGAGCCCTCCCCCATGGAGATGGGATCCATGGGGAGGCAAAAACGTGGCTTTGGTGGCTGCAAATTTGTGGTATGGGGTCTTCTCCACGAGTTAGGTTTCCTCCCTTTATATAGCTTCTCGGATTTCCGTCATCCCCTTTTAGGGTTTCGTAAAACAGGCATATCTGGAGCGTCCGAACTCCAAATGGGCCGAATTTTAGGTCCAGGAGTATTAGCAGAAAATTCCGCACAACTTTCTATTTATTGAGTTTTCCATTTGACGTCGTTTTCGAGGGTTAAACTGACAATCTTCGTAAAAAGTTCTCAGACAGATTTCAGGAAAGTCCCAATTCGGCTCCAACAAGGTTTCCTCTTGTATTTTGATAATTCCTACACATCAAAGAGTAAAACAAGAACATTGTGCACTTTTGCAACTATTAATAGGTTAGTCCAAATAAATCATAAACTTAATATAAAAACAAGTGTCAAAGGCATAATATTAACATGAAACAATCAAAAATTATTGATACGTTTTGGACGTATCACTCCCCCATAATGTGATAATCCATTTCTTTTAAACAAGAGGCAAACAAACCAACTAGAGATAATTAATGGACATTATAGAATTTGAATTTCTCATGAGCATGACATACCACATAGAGAATAGATAATATTGATATATCATCACTAAGTGGTATTACTCATGTACACACATTTTTAGGATTGTGAAGTGCACGAAGCACATCACTTTCCCAATGTGGGATAGTCCATTAGTCTCTCAAAGAGAGCCAACAAGATAAGATATCAAATAGAATCAATAAGGCTCAAAACAAGTAAATGATGGACAAACCAACGTACACATAGTTGATTTCTCAAGATAAGTAAGTAGAGAGCACAACACATACAAACACTAGCAAGGTACAAAATCAAATACATGCAAGGGTGCAAGCAACTTTAAAAGTATATATGATATAAGCACAAGTTACCGCAAGGAGTAACATTGGATAAGAGATAGAACAATATAACCCAAATGACTTGACTTGAGAGAATATAATTGATGAAGATCCCTTAATTCTTCATGATGTAGCCAAGTCTCCAATGCCCTCCAACAACACCTATTGATCAAGTTTTAGCTTATTGGTCCCCAACCAAGTTGGGTACTAAGAGGTTAGTCACAATAGGCTTCGCAACCCAAATGGTTCTTTTCTTGACACCACTTTGAGTACCAACATATTTGGCAAACACATTGCCAACCTTATCCTTCCGAAGAGAATAAATATCATCAATTATAATGGGGTTGGATAAGGTACCATTAGTGCATGAAGAAGCAAAGTGGCCCTTCTCACGACATATGTAGCAACATTGGCTTCCTCCCTTCTTCTTAGTTGGAATCTTGACTAGAGTAGGGGTAGCTTGATTCTTCTTGGGAAGAGGCCGTTCTTCAACTTGAGGAACTTGAGTTTGAGCTTGAGACATCTTCCCTTGTTGCTTCTCACTAAGAGACATCTTCTTCAAAGGACAAGATCTAACATGGTGCCCTTCAACTTTGCACTCGAAGCAAACAATCTTGGCCAAATCTTTAACTTGTTCTTGGCCCTTTTTCTTCTTGTTAGACTTGGACTTGTTCTTGTTATTGGAGTTGAATCCAAGTCCACTCTTGTCATTGGGGCGTCTTTGAACACTCAACATATTGTCAAGTGTGGACTTCCCAACATGACGCTTTTCCAAATCTTTCTTCAAAGAAGTGACTTGGACCTTGAGCTCTTTTAATTTCTCTACATGGTTAGTATCAACACAAATACTAGAGGAAGCAGATGTTTCATTGTTAGAGCAACAAGGCACGGAAAGTAATTTATCACAAGATTTAGCAAAAGTATGAGATAAAGAATTACTAGGACTAGCACATGGCAATATAGCATTTTTAGTAGAGATTGTGCTAGTGACCACATGAGGATCACAACATGTTACCTTTGACATAATAGCCTCATGAGCTAACTTTAGCTTAGCATGGGATGCTAGGAGATCCTCATTAGAGATAGAGAGCTTTTCATGACTTTCTTCCATTTTCCCATACTTGCTAGTTAGCAACTCAAGTTGAGCCCTTAGCTCAACATTCTCCTTCAAAATAGATGCTTCACAAGAAGTGGAGTTAGTAGCACAAGCATCATTAACATTAGAAATGGAAGAAGACAACTTAGCAAGCTCATCATTTTTAGATAGTTGAGTTTGGAGTTGATCATGAGACTTGCTAAGGAGAGAGTGTTCACTTTCCAAAGCCTTATGAGCTTTGTTAAGTCTCTCTATGTCCTCAATTAGTCTAGCATTGCCAACACCAAATTCAACCTTTTCCTTTTTAAGCACTTTACATTTAGCAAGAGCATGATCTCTTTCCTTTATGATTTTAGCAATAATTAGAAGATTTTTTTTCATCAAGAGATTCAAGTTTCTCCTCAAGAGACACTCGAAGCTCTTGCTCTTCCTCAAGGGAATTCTCTAAGGATGCTTTTTCCATAGCATCTTCTCTCGCAATTTTACATTTCTCATCAAATTGAGTTTCCAAAACGTCAATAGTAAGCTTGCGGTGAACAAAGGTACTCATGATTTCTAAAAAGTTATCACGAGCAATTTTATTTTTTTAAAGCACATGAAGAACCATTTTACCCATCTCATGAATGGAAGCATCGTTATCATCATCATCATCAATATCATTATGAGATATATTGGGATTCAAATTAGGAGATACATTTGAATCCTTAGCCATAAGGCAAAAGTGAGTAGTGGACAAAGATGATGAAGAATTACTTGAAGCACCTTTGAGATCCATGTCTTGTTCCAACAAATGTTGGGATTCCTCTACATAGTTAGTCACACAAGTAATAGAGGATATGGAAGCATTGGTTTCATGGCAACAAGACAAAGGAAGCATATCATCATGAGATTTAGTTAAGCAACTATTACATGATATGCAAGGACTATCAACACTAGCATTCAAGACATTTGGAGTGCTAGAAGTGTTTAAGTCCAAAGATAGAACATTGCAATGAGATAGAGATGAAGTATAGTCAATAGAATATTTACCATCAACAAAGCAATTTCTATCACCACTCACCATATCATTACCTTGTGACAAATCACATGTTGGTGAAGTGGAAGAAGTTGTGAACTCGTCACGGCCGGAGGTGGAGGGAGAACAATCATCCTCAATAATATTGGACACTTCATATTTATCTTGAAGCTTCGTCCAAAGCTCATGAGCGTTCCGAAAAGGCATGATTGATGCAAGAACTATATCGCACAAAACACATATAAGACTATTAGATACAAGAGTATCGAGATAAGAGTTTTCCTCATCCTCATTTGGAGATGAAAAACCCATATCTACAATTCTCTTAACATGTGGGTCTATGTCCCGAAGAAGGTTAAGCACGCGAATTTTCCAAACATCATAATTTGTGCCATCGAATTTAAAGTGGGATTGTGCACTAATTCTCTAAACGACATCTTTACTCTCTAGGCGGTAAAGCCCAAAAGAGAGCCCAGTCTCTGATACCAATTGAAAGGACAAAGATGTCGCCTAGAGGGGGGTGAATAGGCGATTAAAACTTTTCCGGTTTATGCTTGATAATTGCGGAATAAAACTAGGTGTTTAAATTAACAAGCCAACAACCTAAATAAACTAGGCTAACCTAAGTGCACCAACAACTTATGCTAAGCAAGACAAGCAACAAGGTGATAGCAATATAGAATACTTCAAGCACGAAGGCTATCACAATGTAAAGTGCATAAGTAAAAAGCTCGGGTATAGAAATAACCGAGGCACGCGGAGACGAGGATGTATTCTTGAGTTCCTCCTTGTTAAGGGAGTACGTCTCGTTGGAGAGGTGTGAACCAACACAATGGTTCAACAACCACAAAGGTTGCACCTTCTTCTCCGACGAACCGCACCACAAAGGTTTGGTTCACCTTCCACTATCGGAATCCTTCGAGGCGGAAATCCGGAGCCTTTCAACAACGATCCGGGGCACAACCCACAACGGGATTGGGGGCTCCCGAATAGCTACAAGTGACCACACAAGGGTATCAACCACCACACGGGCGTCTAGGGTCCAAAGACCCAAGAGTAACAAGTTCGCAAACTTTCAACTTCCACGAATCCTCGTGGAGAGCACAAACCGATGCACAAAGCAATGCAAGAGCACAAGTGCTCAAATCCTTCACTCTCAAATCCCACCAAAAGCAACTAATGCTTGTGGGGGGGAGAAGAGAGTAAGAACAATGCAGAACTCAACAAATGGAACTCCAAGATCTAGAACCAAAGGGTTCCCTCACTTAGAGGAGAGATGGATTGGTGAAAATGTGGATCTAGATCTCCTCTCTCTTTCCCTCTAATTTGAGGCAAGAATCATGGAGGAATAGAGAGTAAGGCAAGCTCAAGAAGGTCAACAATGGAGGTCAAAACTTGCTAAAAAGGTTGGGGAACCGTTGGGGAAGAAGGCCCCTTAAATAGGTTCCTCAAAACAACCGTTATGTCCAGAAACTGTGAGCCCGGCCCTGGAGCCGGCCTAGGCTGGCCTGGGGACCGGCCACCCACCAGAGCCGGCTGGCCACCTAGAACCCGACACGAAAACGATCATATCTTGATCATCCGGACTACGTTTTTTATGTTCTTAGGCTCGTTGGAATCGTAAAGAAGAGCTTTACAAGATCATGCAGAGAAACATCATAGTCCAATAATGGAGAATAAAACCAAATGGGGAAAGGTTAGACCTCTCGATAAAAGAACAACCGATAAAACCTCCAAACCAAAACCGCAATATGTTTTTCATCCGGACTCCGTTTTCTATGATCTTGGGCTTGTTTCGAAGATACTCACAAGCTCTAAATGATTAGCATATACACATCATAGTACATCATGTGAGGAGTAAACCACAAGTGGAGAGTTTTACCTTTCTTCGAAAAGACAAACCGGTAAAACCTCGAACATCAAAAGCACAATAAGATATTAATATGAAATCCGTTTTTGATGAATTGGAGCTTGGTATGGAGATGAACACAAGCTCTAAATCCTCACATGGATAAAAGCCAAATAAGAACCAAGAAAGATGAAATGCCAAATATGCAAAGGTTTGAGCTCTCCACAAAGATGCGATCAAGTTACTCACTTGAGAGCCCCTCTTGATAGTACGCCGTCTATCCTATAACCCGGTCTCCAAACTAACAACATGAGACCGGTAAAATAGAAACCCTATCAAGATCATACCTTTGCCTTGCGCATTCCACTTGAGCTAGATGATGACGATCTTGATCTCTTCAAGTGGAACACCTTTCTTGATTGCGCTTGCTAGCACATGCTTGATGAAGACTTCTCCAAATACTCCCCCATACACCATTATGGGAGAGCCTCGCTTAGCTCCGTCTTCATGTATCCACTTACGCTTCATATTCTTCTCTTGATAGATGATGGCTTGGAGATAAACATGAAGTTCACTCAATCTTCTTTTCCAAGCCATGCTTGCAATAAGCTCAACTCTTCACATGACCATTCTTCATATAAACCCTTGGATGGAACCTTGGTCATCATGTAATCTTCTAGAGTCCAACACATGAACTCCAATCTTTTCCTATGGACAAGATCTACAAGATATCTCAATGCAAACATTAGTCCATAAGGATTGTCATTAATTACCAAAACCACGCATGGGGCAACACATGCACTTTCAATCTCCCCCATTTTGGTAATTGATGACAATCCCTTTTACGAGGGTTTATATAATGAATTAAGCAACCATGCAACACAAAGAGCAAGGATGCAAGAGCAGAAAGGCAAATGCTTAAGAACGAAACTAAAGCATAAAACCAAATTCCCTTAAACCCTCTAAACTTCTCCCCCATTGGCATCGATTGCCGAAATGGGAGGAAAAATTTAGAAGGCCAATATAGAAGAGCTCCCCCATAATGTGTGCATTTCTCATAATATGAGTGAAATCAAATGCACATATCCAATGACGAATAGTTGGGAAGGAGATCAAACTATATTGAGGATCCAAAGATTGCAAAAGAAAACAAATTGAAAGATACTTCGACAAAAGAAGTAACCAATCAAAGGATCCGAAAAACCAATAGAACATAAGAAGATATTATGATAAGATCAACCAAGTGTTCTAAAATCAAGAGGGAACTCCCCAAGGTACGTGCACAATAGGATTTGTATTTCAATATAGTGTGCACAACATGGAATCCTCACTCCCTCCTAGATAATTTTGAACACAAACAAAGAGTAGCAAATAGGTCCACAAGCTTATTAAGATGCAAAAGTATACCAAATAAAAACAAAGCTTGTGCCTTTTAGAAACCACCAAAGAATCAAAGTAATAAAGGTGGTCACTAAAGAATTGGAATACCAATTAAAGATGTAACTATTCTCGTGTATAAGTTTCTAAGTAGACACCAATCATCAAGATATAAGTCCACAAAGAAACATGCACACACAAAATAGATACAATGAAGAACATGATATCCAAGGAAGTCATAATACACCAATAAGATCTTTGCTTAAAAGCATAGCACAAAGCTCAATTTTATCTTAAAGGATATAGATGAACTTCCAACACAATCTCATCATAGCATCAAAAATATCCACAAGGGAAAAAAGATAGTGGGATGCTCCGAGAAAGATAACAAGTATCACAAAGGCAAATGATTTTGAAAACATCAATATTGCATATGAGAGACATAGAGAGAAAGTGCTAGATTAACATATTTGGGATTGGTGAATCATAAAATGATTATGTATATTCCCCTTGATATGTAATCATCCCGGCTTGCTCACATTTGCAATAAAGTTGTTTTGCAAGAACCAAAAATGCAAAAAAGAGATTCATGCCATGAAACAACCTACACAAGGTTGAAAGCTAGAAAATATGCATGAGGTAGATACTTGTTACCGAGATAGCATTGGTGATGTAGAAGATAAGAGTTCACGATCATCCGAGCTTGGCTCCAATAAGCACATGGTGATAACACCTTCCTTGTAAATGAGACAAGCTTCCAATGCATCTCAATGTACCTAAAACAAATTCAAGTACAACATGGTACCCAAACTCATTGGGTCCAAAGTAGTTAGAGCAACTACAATACATAGGACAAACTCCACATAAATATGTGCATATTGATATGAAATTGAATTTCATGCACATCTTAGCCATTTAGGATTTGATGGAGTTTATCCTATATATTGGATCAACGAAAGTAAGCATGCCATAAGATATACATATAGTAAATATGCATGCACAAGACTTTCAAGAACCAAACGAGATACAATTTGGACAAAACACCAATTAAACCAAGAAAGCACACACAAGTGTGACAAAAAAGAATTGCCCAAATTATATCAAAAGACCCAAATCAACACATGATTGAAGATACCACTTTGAAAATACCAAATGAAAGTAAGATACCAATTGATGAAAATATCATCAAGGAATAAACCAAACCCTCTACACTTTCATGATGGCACAAAGTACCAAGACGAAAATGTTTGTCTTCCAAAGAGACACGTCATCGGGATCAAATACCAATTGAAGACAACTAATGTTCAAAAGCATATAGGATTGCTCCCCCAAGATTGTGCATTATTTATGATCTTGCATTTGAATACAAAATGCACACAAATGGGATCATCACTCTCCATACATATTATTCAAACACTAGTCATGTTCAAGAAAGCAAGAAATTGCAATACCAATTTAAAGAACGGTGTTCTACTCAAGTAGGATAGCTTCCCAAAGAATAGTGCATTATCAAGAAGTATGACTTTTGAATGTCAATGCACAAGAATTGGATCATTGCTTTTCCTAACAAGAAAGCACAAAACAAATTTTGAGTAGAGCAACAAGGATCCAAAAGATACAAGGAAGACAAAGAGAGTTAGATCAAAACAAATCCTTGGCAATAAAATAAGGCAATTCAAAGCAAGAGCAAAGTGAAGATGGTCTACAAATTTCACCACACATATGAGTATCACTTGTCAAGGACAAGGAGTATATAGAGATATTTCTCGGTGGTATATAGAATGATATTGAAGACCAATTTCACAACAAATAAGCATATGGCAAAAGATAAGATTTAAAGGCCAAAGCTTAAATAGATAGATATTCTTGATAGCTTCAAGTATTCACGCGATCATGCAAAGCCACTACAAAGAGTAGCTTGAAGCAATCGATTTCCCAAAAGGATATGCGAACATATTTGGGGAAAACCGTACCAAGAATGTCCATCACAAACAAGATCCAAAAGAGTGATTAAAAAAATCATTTTAAAAATGGAACTTGTTTGAGCAACATGCCACATAGGAATAAGATAATAACAAATCAATTCTAGGTGGCAATACCTCACATGTTCACATTTTCTAGGTTTGTAATATGCACATAGCTTATTACTCCCCCATAATGTGATAATCCAAATTTTTTAACAAGAGGCAAACAAACCAACTAGAGATAATTAATGGACATTATAGAATTTGAATTTCTCATGAGCATGACATACCACATAGAGAATAGATAATATTAATATCAACACTAAGTGGTATTCCTCATGTATACACAATTTTAGGATTGTGAAGTGCACGAAGCATATCACTCCCCAAAATAGGATAGTCCATTAATCTCTCAAAAAGAGAGCCAACAAGATAAGATATCAAATAAAAGCAATAAGGCTCAAACAAGTAAATGGTGTGCAAACCAACATACACATACTTGATTACTCAAGATAAGTAAGTAGAGAGCACAACACATACAAAACTAGCAAGGTACAAAACCTAACACATGCAAGGGTGCAAGCAACTTTCAATGTATATATGATTTAAATAAAAGTTACCGCAAGGAGGAACATTGGATATGAGATAGAACAATATAATCCAAATGACTTGGCTTGAGATAATATAATTGATGAAGATCCCTTAATTCTTCATGAAGTAGCCAAGTCTCCAATGCCCTCCAACAACACCTATTGATCAAGTTTTAGCTTGTTGGTCCCCAACCAAGTTGGGTCCTAAGAGGTTAGTCACAATAGGTTTGGCAACCCAAATGGTTCTTTTCTTGACACCACTTTGAGTACCAACATATTTGGCAAACACATTGCCAACCTTATCCTTCCGAAGAGAATAATCATCATCAATAATAATGGGGTTGGATAAGGTACCATTTGTGCATGAAGAAGCAAGTGACCCTTCTCACGGCATAGGTAGCAACATCTACTTCCTCCTCTCTTCTTAGTTGGAGTCTTGACTTGAGGAGGGGTAGCTTGATTCTTCTTGGGAAGAGGCCGTTCTTCAACTTGAGGAACTTGAGTTTGAACTTGAGGCTTCTTCCCTTGTTGCTTCTCACTAAGAGCCTTCTTCTTCAAAGGGCAAGATCTAACATGGTGCCCTTCAACTTTGCACTTGAAGCAAACAATCTTGGCCGAATCTTTAACTTGTTCTTGGCCCTTTTTCTTCTTGTTGAACTTGGACTTGTTCTTGATATTGGAGTTGAATCCAAGTCCACTCTTGTCATTGGGGCGTCTTTGAACACTCAACATATTGTCAAGTGTAGAATCCCCAACATGACGCTTTTCCAAGTCTTTCTTCAAAGAAGTGACTTGGGCCTTGAGCTCATTTAATTCCTCTACATGGTTAGTATCAACACAAACACTAGAGGAAGTAGAGCTTCATTGTTAGAGCAACAAGGCATAGAAAGTAATTCATCACAAGATGTAGCAACATTGTGAGTGGATGAATTACTAGGACTAGCACATGGCAATATAGCATTTTAGTAGAAGTTGTGCCATTGTCCACATGAGGCTCACAAGATGTTACCTTTGTAATAGCCTCATGAGCTAACTTTAGCCTAGCATGGGATGCTAGAAGATCTCATTAGAGCTAGAGAGCTTTTCATGACTTTCTTCCAATTTCCCATACTTGCTAGTTAGCAACTCAAGTTGAGCCCTTAGCTCAACATTCTCCTTCAAAATAGATGCTTCACAAGAAGTGGAGTTAGTAGCACAAGCATCATCAATATTAGAAATGGAAGAAGACAACTTGGCAAGCTCATCATTTTTAGATAGTTGAGTTTGGAGTTGATCATGAGACTTGATAAGGAGAGAGTGTTCACTTTCTAAAGCCTTGTGGGCTTTGTCAAGTTCTCTATATCCTCAATTAGTCTAGCATTGCCAACACCAAATTCAACTTTTTCCTTTTTAAGCACTTTATATTTAGCAATAGCATGATCTCTTTCCTTAATGATTTTAGCAATAATAAGATCATTTGATTCATCAAGAGATTCAAGTTTCTCTTCAAGAGACACTCGAAGCTCTTGCTCTTCCTCAAGGGCATTCATTAAGGATGCCTTTTCATCGGCATCCTCTCTCTCAATTTGACATTTCTCGAGAAATTGAGTTTCCAAGTCCTCAATGATTTCCCTACTCTTAATAGCATAAACAATGATTTCACTTAGAGGAGGGATAGCTTTGCTACCTTTGGGGAGAGCACCAAATACCATCTCACCCTTCTTTGTTATGGATTCAACATCCATAAGCTCCATGAGAATCCTCATCCACATCATCACAAGATGTAGAGGGTTCCAAAGGTGGAGAACCTTTGAATCCTTAGCCATAAGGCAAAAATGAGTAGTGGCAAAGATGGTGAAGAGATACTTGAAGCCATTGAGATCCACGTCTTGTTCCAACAAATGTTGGGATTCCTCTACATTGTTAGCCACACAAGAAATAGAGGATATGGAAGTATTGTTTTCATGGCAACAAGAAATGAAGCATATCATCATGAGATTTAGTTAAACAACTATTACATGATATGCAAGGACTATCAACACTAGCATGTAAAACATTTGGAGTGCTAGAAGTGTTTAAGTCCAAAGATAGAACATTGCAATGAGATAGAGATGAAGTATAGTCAATAGAATATTCACCATCAACAAAGCAATTTCTATCACCACTCACCATATCATTACCTTGTGACAAATCACATGTTGGTGAAGTGGAAGAAGTTGTGAACTCATCACGGCCGGAGGTGGAGGAGAACAATCATCCTCAATAATATTGGACACTTCATATTTATCTTGAAGCTTGGTCCAAAGCTCATGAGCGTTCCGAAAAGGCATGATTGATGCAAGAACTACATCGCTCAAAACACATATAAGACATTAGATACAAGAGTATCGAGATAAGAGTTTTCCTCATCCTCTTTGGAGAGAAAAACCCATATCTACAATTCTCTTAAATGTGGGTCTATGTCCCGAAGAAGGTTAAGCACGCGAATTTTCCAAACATCATAATTTGTGCCATCGAATTTAAAGTGGGATTGTGCACTAATTCTCTAAACGACATCTTTACTCTCTAGGCGGTAAAGCCCAAAAAGAGAGCCCAGGCTCTGATACCAATTGAAAGGACAAGGATGTCGCCTAGAGGGGGGTGAATAGGCGATTAAAACTTTTCCGGTTTAGGCTTGATAATTGCGGAATAAAACTAGGTGTTTAAATTAACAAGCCAACAACCTAAATAAACTAGGCTCACCTATGTGCACCAACAACTTATGCTAAGCAAGACAAGCAACAAGGTGATAGCAATATAGAATACTTCAAGCACGAAGGCTATCACAATGTAAAGTGCATAAGTAAAAAGCTCGGGTATAGAAATAACCGAGGCACGCGGAGACGAGGATGTATTCCCGAGTTCCTCCTTGTTAAGGGAGTACGTCTCGTTGGAGAGGTGTGAACCAACACAATGGTTCAACAACCACAAAGGTTTCACCTTCTTCTCCGATGAACCGCACCACAAAGGTTTGGTTCACCTTCCACTATCGGAATCCTTCGAGGCGGAAATCCGGAGCCTTTCAACAACGATCCGGGGCACAACCCACAACGGGATTGGGGGCTCCCGAACAGCTACAAGTGACCACACAAGGGTCTCAACCACCACACGGGCGTCTAGGGTCCAAAGACCCAAGAGTAACAAGTTCACAAACTTTCAACTTCCACGAATCCTCGTGGAGAGCACAAACCGATGCACAAAGCAATGGCAAGAGCACAAGTGCTCAAATCCTTCACTCTCAAATCCCACCAAAAGCAACTAATGCTTGTGGGGGGAGAAGAGAGTAAGAACAATGAAGAACTCAACAAATGGAACTCCAAGATCTAGAACCAAAGGGTTCCCCTCACTCAGAGGAGAGATGGATTGTGGAAATGTGGATCTAGATCTCCTCTATCTTTCCCTCTAATTTGAGGCAAGAATCATGGAGGAATAGAGAGTAAGGCAAGCTCAAGAAGGTCAACAATGGAGGTCAAAACTTGCTAAAAAGGTTGGGGAACCGTTGGGGAAGAAGGCCCCTTAAATAGGTCCCCCAAAACAACCGTTATGTCCAGAAACTGTGAGCCCGGCCCTGGAGCCGGCCTAGGCTGGCCTGGGGGCCGGCCACCCACCAAAGCCGGCCGGCCCTGGAACCGGCCTAGGCTGGCCTGGGGGCTGGTCACCTAGAACCCGAAACGAAAACGATCATATCTTGATCATCCGGACTCCGTTTTTGATGTTCTTGGACTCGTTGGAATCGTAACGAAGAGCTTTACAAGATCATGCAGAGAAACATCATAGTCCAATAATGGAGGATAAAACCAAATGGGGAAAGGTTAGACCTCTCGATAAAAGAACAACCGATAAAACCTCCAAACCAAAACCGCAATATGTTTTTCATCCGGACTTCGTTTTCTATGATCTTGGGCTTGTTTCGAAGATACTCACAAGCTCTAAATGATTAGCATATACACATCATAGTACATCATGGGAGGAGTAAACCACAAGTGGAGAATTTTACCTTTCTTCGAAAAGACAAACCGGTAAAACCTCGAACATCAAAAGCGCAATTAGATATTAATATGAAATCCGTTTTTGATGAATTGGAGCTTGGTATGGAGATGAACACAAGCTCTAAATCCTCACATGGATAAAAGCCAAATAAGAACCAAGAAAGATGAAATGCCAAATATGCAAAGGTTTGAGCTCTCCACAAAGATGCGATCAAGTTACTCACTTGAGAGCCCCTCTTGATAGTACACCGTCTATCCTCACATGGCCGGAATTTACGGCCTCAAAACCGGAACTTCCGCCCCTTCAGAAAACTGCAGAAACATCAATACGGAAACAACAATATTTTGAGTATCCGAACTCCGTTTTCGATGATCTTGGGCTCGTTGTAATCACAACGAAGAACTCTACAAGATAATGCAGAGAAACATCATAATCCAACAAGAGAGGATAAAACCAAATGTAGAAAGGTAAAATCTCTCTATAAAAGAATAACCGGTAAAACCTCCAAAACCGAAAACGAAACAAGTTTTCCATACGAAATCCGTTTTCGGTGAACTGGGCTTGTCATGAAAATCACAACAAGCACCAAAACCCAACAAGGAGAAAATCCAAGTAAGAACCAAGAAAGATGATATGCCAAGAATGTAAAGGTTTGAGCTCTCCAAAAAGATGCGATCAAGTTACTCACTTCAGAGTCCCTCTTGATAGTACGCCATCTATCCTATAACCCGGTCTCCGACTAATACCATGAGACCGGTAAAATAGAAACCCTAACAAGATCATACCTTTGCCTTGCGCATTCCACTTGAGCTAGATGATGACGATCTTGATCTCTTCAAGTGGACCACCTTTCTTGATTACGCTTCGCTTGATGAAGATTCACATGTTGCTCCCCCATACTCCAATGTGGGAGAGCCTCTCATAGGCACATCTTCACTTGACCAATATCACCAAATGGGTGGCAAGCTTCAAGCATAGGATTTCTTCGAGATGCTTCTCTTGAACTTGCACTTCATAATCTTTTCTTAATATATATGATGGCTTGGAGATAAACATGAATGTTCACTCATTCTTCTTTTCCAAGCCACACTTGCATTATGCTCAACTCTACATATGACCATTCTTCATATAAACCCTTAAATAGAGCATTGATCATCATGTAATCTTCTAGAGTCCAACACATGAACTCCAATCTTTTCCTATGGACAAGATCTAAAAGAATATCTCAATGCAAACATTAGTCCATAAGGATTGTAATTAATTACCAAAACCACACATGGGGACACCATGCACTTTCACTATGTTTTTCCAAAAGTCAATGAATGTTAATTGTGCTTATAGGGAAAACTGGTGCAGTACTATGAAGATATAACCAGTGGAGATTTTTTGCTCCCGGACACCAATGCTCCTTCCTGTTTTAAAAATTCAAAATCATATTATATGTTTCAAAAATTCTGAAAAAAATTCCACGTATAGCCAATGATATATCCCACTAACGTGCAAAATATTAACTTCAAAAACTTTGTATTCTGAGCTACACAAAAATGACAAATGCATAGATATGAGAATGTAGATTTTCAAATCTCTAAGCTTTATCAGATTTATTATTTTCTTGTAGCCCATAATCTCATATTAAAATTTTACACGTTTGTGGGATACACCATGGGCTAAATCTTGATTTTTTTTCAGATTTTTTGTAAACTCATAAATATGATTTTCGAATTTTTTAAATGAGAGGGACGCTGGTGCCTGGGATCACAATACACTTTCCGAGATATAACTTGAAAATTAATTTTATTATGTAATTAATGATATTGATTTAACATTGTATATGTAAAACTTGGCCAATCTTCAGTTTGATTTTGATTAAAATTCATACGACAACATATGATTGCAGCATACTGAAGTACCACAGAATATAGAAGTTGAACTGGGTTTCCGCATGAATCCTTCTCAACATGTACATATAATAATCAAGAAAAACAGTACCCGACGATAGGATACATGACGATCAGTAAAAATAACAACTACATTGTAAATTATACTAGAATTTTTCTTCCTCCGCTGAACTACCATAGATTTGTTTGAAGGACACCTAAAATGCTCTCACCATTTTTGCCATATAAGACTGTGAGACCGTAGTAGTCTCTAGCCACTTGACATGAGGTCTACAAGTCGCTATGAGAGCGTAATACTCACTAGCCACTTGACATAAGGTCTACGAGTCGCCGAACAAATATCGGTTGGACCATCACCTCACGCAATACATGCTTCCAATCCATAGCATTGACGGCGTGTTTGGTTCTCACTTTTATATCCGTTATCTCTTTACGCTGCAACCTGATACCGTTAATCTTATTTGGTTCTCTCCTTCGGCAAATGATCTAACTAGGGACATTTTTTATATAAGTGTAAGTATTCTGAACACTTTTTCAAATATGAACATATCATATGGGACTTTCAATTTTTGACGGAACCTTAGTCCCACTTGCTTCCACTTAGGCCTGCCTCTGGCCCAAATCTCCTCTAGGAGATCTGTGGAGTCGTGTCGGCGGCATGGGCAGAGAGCCACTAATCTTGCATCACACTTCCTCTACCTAGGAAGTATCTAGTGCTCCTACCACTTAGGGTGCTACTGCAAAATAACTATTTAAAATGTTTCAAAATTCTACGAAAAATAATGAATGTTCACAAGGTATGTTTTTACAATGTCCAAAATTCACAAGGTATGTTTTTACAATGTCCAAAATTTTCAGCTCCAAATTTGAAATAAACATTAAAAAAAGACAAATCTGACATGAATTAGTGCGACATCATACGAGGAGCAGAGGAGGTCGCTGATCCCATAACTGCTTGAGTTAGTGCTTCTTATCTGGATTACCCAATCTCTGCCACCTCAGATTTGGTGTATTTCCCGATTTCTGAGGATTTCTGATGTGTGTTTGAAGATGAGAACAGAAAAGAGTTATTTCTGATGTGGGTTTGAAGATGAGAACAGAAAAGAGTTGTGTTTGTATCCGTTTCAGTTATGAACCGCGAACTGATTCCATTACCGTTTACATTTACGAAACTGAACCAAACACGTTCTGGTTAATCCATTTAACTTTCGCAATAGCAATATTTAATTTCTCTCAGCTTTACTTTTATCGTGGGCCTAATTCGATCGGAACTACGAATAAACAGCTGAAGGTCGGGGCGACTGTTGGGCTTTGAGTACGCCATGTCACATTTTGGGCCTCATGACGATACATCATCTCGTCGTCCGGAGCCCACGCGCGGAAGGCAATAGGGTTGGAGGCCACCATTATATAAATCGCCTCATAGCAAGACCGGAAAAAGTTCCTTCGCTAACCTGTTGGCTTAGTGAAAAGAAGGCAGATTTTATGAGTTGTAGGGGCGGACCCACTTCCACTGATTTCTTGCCTATAAAAATGGAAAATGAAAGAGCCAAAGTAACCCAGCTCCCTAACCTAATGCGGCCGGACCGCAGGGAACCTTAGCGGTTGTTCTCGCCTCCCTGTGCCCAAAGCGGGGTGGGCGAGAGCGCGTTGGTGAACCAGTTGACACTTGATCTCTCATCAAACAGTTTGGTGGGGCCAATACCTATTATTTTCTCTTTAGCTACGTAGGTTATATAAGATTCAATTCAATCTAACAAGCGAACTGTTCTCACTTTAGCTGCTGTCGTTTTCCTCTTTCTTTTGGTATGCTCCCACTGAGCCCAGCACCTTTGCAAACAGCCGAGTTACGTCCGAAGTCGTTGGCTGCCTTTTTGTAGTGCGCAAGTCAGAGTGAACTTACATGGCCACATTTGCACTAACTTTGTTCACTGCTTGGTTTGACTGAGCTGTTCAAGAAAAAGGAAAGCTTTTCGACAACTGGAAATGGCTTCCTTCTCCTATCAGCTTCTTTCTATCTTTACCTTTCTTCTTTCCTTGCAACCTTGGATCGGGAATAAGGAAAAGCAAAACCAGAGAATAGCTTTAGTAATGTATCCAGGCAGTGGCCCATGTAAAAACACCTGCGCAGAGCTTGGAGAGCAGAGCACTCGGGTGCTAAAATATGCAGATTAGAAGCTAGTATCTCCAGTTTTATGAGAGAAAGAAGAGGAAAGAAAAGGGAAGAGTGCAGTCCCCCAGAGGTCGGGGATAGTTTGATTCCTAGGACTTGAAAATCACCAGTGGATCATAGGTCCAAAGCAGGACCGAGCAAAGCACTATTCTAATAAATACGTACCAAGGGCATGAGTTGAAGCTGGTTATGGAGCAGCCGGTGAAAGAACAGGTTGAGAGTGAAGTTTCTCTCCAATGGTTAGTTTTGGATTTTTGCAGGTTCAGGCAAGAAAGCAAAGAAGAAGGGAGTCTATAAATTGGACTGGTACCATGTATTGTAACATAAGCTTTTGTATAAGACTACTTGGCCATACCATAGAAGACTGTTAGGTCTTCAAGGACTGGGTGGGGGATTCGATGTTTCACAAAACAAAGAAAGAGGAGGTTGTAAGAGAGACCTTGTCAGTGCGAAGGCTAGCACGCACCATTCCTCGCTTATGAGAATCTAAGGCCAAAAAGAAAGAAGGATTCGATTTAGGCTCTTTAAAGAATCACCCTCTCCCTCCAACACCACCAGCCGCCGCCGTTTCCAGCAACACCAATAGGTGAGATCGCCGTTCATCTTTCCTCGCCGCGTTTTCCTCCACGAGTTCATCTTGCCATATAGCATATCAATCTATCTACGTCTCTTTGTGGCCTTTGATGTGAACAATTTGTCCGTACCATCTGATATCTCTGATGATTCACATTTGCTAATGTATCTCTGAGGCCGCTAGATGTGATAATTTTTTTCGTATTTGGTTTTGGTTTTCTCGCACTGTTCTTTCAATCGCCGTTACGTCTAGCACCCATGAATCCAGGCAACAAATTAGAGTCTCTGATGCGCTAATTTCCGTAGCGACTTCAGTGCTGTACGTTGCCGAGATCGAGCTGGATATAGTTATCATGCATGGGTCTTTATTTACATATGGCCTGTGCATCCCTATCTCCTACACCTTGTCAATTTGTCATCTAATACACGCACATGATAATCTTGATTTTGCTGCTAGGCAACAAATTAGAGTCTCTGATGCGCTAAATCCCGTAGCGACTTCGGTGCTGTACGTTGCCGAGAGAAGTCCGGAACAAGTTTCATGTGTGTGCCTTCTTACGTACGGCATGCCCGTCTCTTTGTCCGACACTTTTATGTCCTTGTTACTTTCACCTTTTATTCGCTGAGCATATCAAAACGATACATTTGTTTTTTGACTACACATCTTTTGTTACCGCATACTTGCTCCGTGGAATCTTATGATCAAAGAAAATCTAATTTATTTTGCATGGTCGATTTAGCAGAATGCGTCTGGGCTGATAAACTCGGTAATAGACAACGACAGTTCAATCTTATAAGGTGAAATAATATGGATTCATAAATACCAGTATCTGACTGCTTCTCAAAATAAACGTCTAATGTCACCCAACCATTATCCGACCATTTTTCTCAGTTCGTAATATACTTGGCAGTAGAGATGATTTCTCTGTTCTGCGAGAACTGGAGACGTACAATTATGACAGCTGTACAAGAAGTTTTATAAAGATGCTATAAAGCCAGTTCCAAGACAAACTGTGTACTAAAAACGTCTGGTGCAAAGACTCTTCGTCCAATGATTTAACAAACAACTTCTGAACACTGACGAACTATCTAACTTTTTTTTTTGAACAAGGAGTGGCCCCGAAGGGCCTGGATACCATTACTATCTAACCTTGGTGAAGGATAAATGTGAGAAGGGCACACGGTATATCAGTTTGGGCATTCTTCGCCTTGCATTTACCTGCAGCGAGGCATCTCCTGAACCCAGCTAAAAATTCATTATCGTAGAATAACCGATTACCTTATTTCAGTTTTCTCACTAGTATCCTCGGTGATCTCTAAAAGCTTTCATACCTGAAAATTCTTTTGCTCCAAATTTTTTCAGCCCTAAAATACAGAACCAAAGTGACACAAATATACAAACACTAGGATTGCTGCCCAAAACCTGAAGGCGGCCGCTCGAAGCCTTGGTTGGCTGGTTCACTTTGGCAGCATTCGCAGGTCAACGCGGTTGCACGCCACCTTGTCGAGCTGCAGGTTGCAAACACATGTTTTGTTGTTTTAATCATTTATGTTTTTTACTGTAAAATCATTTGGGATTGATATAAATACATGTTTTTCTAATGAGAATATATTAATATCATGAAAATACTGACCTCTACGCCAACGTAAATGATTCACACATCGAAAAAAGAAAAACATGTCATACAGCTTGACCCAAACAACAACAAATACAACTACGTGACTACATTTTTTCTTTTCCAAAAACGACGTCTCCTGCAATATGGGAAAATTACACAAATATCGTCGTCGCTTAAATAGGACCACCAATGAGGTCCTCCAGTGGTGCCGCCCCCACTTGCTAGGTCGATGCTGCAAAGCGCCAAACACTAGTCTCATAAGCATCATTGTTGAAAACATGCATGTATCAACCTGCGGCCATGCCCTCACAACAACCTGTGAAGCAAAGTCTTCATTGCATCTAAGTCCTCCACCGTGCCATAACTCTGGTCTTCCAATCGTAGTCATCTAGACATTCCTACATCACCAACTTGGAAATTGCATTCAGCGACATGTCCCATGGTGTCAACGGAAAGCGGAACTTCACGACACGCCCTCTGAAACTCCACAGTCAACGGGTTGATGTTCTAGACGCACACGACTGGATCGCATCCACTCTAGTGATCCAGGAGCGCTAAGCGCCAATCTACAAAGACTGCCGACGATTCAAAACTTGTCGGTGGCTAGATCGAGGACGTCTAGCAGCGGCAGACCGACAAATTGGACAGAAAAGACCACAAGGGCCACTGTCCCTCCACCTTTATTAGTACCATGAAGCACCGTTGGGGACATGTCGTCGCCTCCAACGCCCGAGCCGCCAGAATGGACCAGATAAGGCCGAATCCAGACAACCACCACACTAATCCCGGACAATCCCCCGTCGCACGCAGCCCATCAGATCCGGTCAGACATGCAAGTCACCTCTGTGCCCCGGCCACACCCCGCTGCTGATAGTCCCCGACGCATCGCCGCGAAGGTCCTCTGCCATGCTACCACACCCACGCAGCGTGACACCTCGTCCCGGTGGCAGCATCCCACGCCAGACAGGCGCGGAGAGGCGAAAGGAGCGCCCCCCCCCCCCCCCCCCCCCGTGCCGCCGACGCCGCCCAAGCTTTGCCCGACCGTGCCCACTGGCGGCAAGGGAGGAACGGAGGGGAGGACAACTCAGCAGCGTCTAGGGTTTCCACCTGTCGCACGTGGGAGCGACATGGGATTCCAGAAATCCTCATTGATACCATCGCTGCTCCGAGGCATGCTAGCTCTACCACCCTCTCCTCTACCAAAACCACCTCTACCACGGCCAAGATCAGGATGATTGGGGAACTCACCACGGCCACGACCCCCATCTCGTTGCTGTCCAGAACCACGACCAACGCCTCTACCTCTTCTAGGAGCCAAAATAAAAGGACCCCATTCAAGTTTGTCTTCCTCAAATTCTCCAGATCCGCACTCTTGGTGCCAATGGCCCATCTTGCCACAAGCACGACAAAACTGGGTAGTCTCTCATATTTTACTTGATAGAATTCAGTTTTCCCCGTCTTGGTAAAGCTCACAAAACGCGTCAGCTTCTGATTGACATCCAACTTCACTCTAACACGAATGAACTGACCAATGAATCCACTTGGGAGGGTTATCTGCACCTCCTGAACTTCCCCAATCCGTTTTGCCATGTTTTTGACAAAATTCTCATTCTTCAAAACAACATCCGGGAGTTTGTGGATTTGACTCCAAGTTTCCAACCTGTCCAGCTTGATTGTTTCAGGGTTTGAGAACCCATCATATTCTGCCATAATCAAAGCTCTGAATCCTCTGAACTCCCACGGCCCCTGATGCATTGCCTTGTTCCAATCTGCTAGGCATCTAAACTGAATCGAGAAGAGATTAGGGTTTATGCGCCTCCATGTCACTTGTTGCGCCGGATTCCACGCAGCCCTCATGTCCGCAATCAGCGCGCCCTGACTGAAGGATTTCCTGGTCAGAACCCTAGCAACGGCGAGCCACTTGGATTTCTCCTCCGGGGCGTCAGCTTCCTCCTCCCATATCAGATCATCAAGTTCATTATCCTCCAGGTGTAGTCGCTCCAGAAGAGCGCTTGGTTCCTCTATCCTCCCCGATCGTGTACTACTTTCCGCTCCCGCCATGGCTATACCACCGCGAGAATACCACCGCGAGAGAACACAAAGACTCCTGCCCTACACAGCCCACGGGTGGAGGCCTGCACAAGGGCGATGCGATTAACCAGCACAAGCAGGAAACCTCCGGTGATTATTCAGTACTCACGGCGATCGCCGCCGGAGGAAGAGAAAACCCTAGGTCAAAACCCTAGGGGACTTATATTTTGCTGATCCAACGACACGGAAGTTCATCGACGCGCCCTATATCCTTTTTTTTGTTTGCGTCTTGCAGCCATAAAGGCAGGCAACAAATTAGAGTCTCTCTGATGAGCCCATTTCCGTAGGGACTTCGGTGCTGTACGTTGCCGAGAGAGTCCGGAAAAACTTCCATGTGTGCGTCGTCTCACATACAGCCCGCGCATCCCTTTGTCCTACACTATCATCTTCAGTTACTTTCACCTTGTTTCATTTACCAAAACATATTATATGTTTCTTTTGAATATTATAGTTTTATTTTATTTACATTTCTGTTACCAGACTCGTTGTCAACTATTTTTATTTTTATTTTTGCGGGGAGTCAACCATTTTACGATGAACTAAATGTAGCAGTATCATTTTTATTTCAAAGACTTCTCGAAAGAAGGTTTGATGATTGCACAAAATATTATCTAATTACATATTTTAGAGTTACATCTATTCAAACGATTCTTTCTGTATATTGCGAAGCGTTGTATCTCAGAATGACATTACTCGATGCTTGTCTCTGAAGAACTGGTGATGCCTTGCGAATGGGCATTGCAGGGTTAGGTGTGGTATACTATGCTTTTGCCCATGCGCTTACACCGCTTCACGCCAACACCGCAGACCTCCTTGACGGATTGGTGGCCGGCGGTCTCCAATGCGACCCCTAAGCAACACAGGAAGGAGGTGAACTCTCTTATCGTGTTGGTGTCCCGTTGTCTATGGTTAGAGCGCAACAGTAGAGTCTTTGATAAGATAGCTTCCATGCCGTGGGTTGTTTGTAAAGGGATTAAAGAGGAGTTCGAGCTTTGGCGAAGGGCCAAGCTCTGTGGAGTGGAGTCAAGTATTAGCGAGTAATCGCGTGTGGAGGTCTCGCTGTGGGTATCGCATGTGATCACCCTCGGCAAATCTTGTAAATTGTGTTCCTCTCTGTCTTAATAATGAAGACGCGCAAGCCTTTTGCGTGTTCTTGAAAAAGAACTGGTGATGCAGTGTGAAATCTACTCAAAACCAGAGTCTCCTCGAAAACTGGATGTACATAGTCCTATAATCTGATACATACTTCAGATCATGTTATCCCTTTTTACTTCCTGTTGTGAAGCGCAGATTCTAAGAGTTTGGCAATAGCTTGCCGTTGTACATCTTCTCGAGCAATTTTTTTGCATCCGGTCGACGAAGAAGCCCCTTGTTGTTTGGCACACCAGTTCCAAGACAAATTGGGCAGACCAGCTTGCCCCGTCCTACATGACATAAACCACGTAAGTGTGTGATTTACAAATAAAACCGTAAGTGAAAAAATGCAATCCTAAGAGTTATCCATGCAATACTGGTTTACACCTTGCAATTGGTACTATGAAAAAAAAACTACTTGCTGTACCAGACTCGGTGGATTTAAATCATGCCAGAACATTAGCTAGAATGCAGAGCATACCGTAGCAGTTTGGGCATTCTGTGAACTCATAAATATCTTTAGCTCTCTTTCGGTTGAGGGCCTTCCATTTCCCTGTGCCGCCACACATATCACCTGAATCCAGTTAAAAATAAATTATCGAACGGTAACAGTTTCCAAGTTTTCAGGCCAAGAAAATTGGACTACCAATACAGCTAGTATCTCTGATTACGAGCAGACAGTCAAGACTGTTAAAGATGTGATACAAATGAAAATAACAAGAAATGTAATTTTTTTCTGAAATGTCTGATCAAAGCTAGTATCTTTGGTTGCAGTAACTAATGAATGTAGCAGTTCCGAAATACATGCTGCAACTGTAAACCAATCACAGAAGAAATTATTCTTAAGAACCTCAGTTCAACGTGGAGCTCTATTCTTAAGACTTGATGAATGCATGTAACCTCAACAAGACATAATGACACAGAAAGGGATCTAACTCTTACATATTATAGCGCCGCCCCCTCCACAATTCCGGCATACTGCCTTTTGCATATCTGCGGCAAGTCCATTTGGTGTATAGAGTGTTGGGCCCGACGCACTGATCAATGTTACAGCACATAGGCAAGCAAGACATTTTCTTCTAGAAGGACTAGTTTCTTCGTCCTATAAGAGAAAAAAAAAGCGCATCAGACATCTAAGCAAATGGTGCCCATATAAGGTTACTGGTAAGTGTAAGGAGTAGCAAATCCAACGAGCACAAAATTGCTAGTTACCCATACACACGTTTGGCTCTTTAGACATTATTCTATATTATTGGGTTAATATTTAACCACTATGAGGAAAATAGACATTTCACTCAAACTTCATCCTCCAACAGCATGGTTATGGTTGCCACATACGCCAAGTCACTGTTCAAGAGAAATCTAGTGTGCATTGCTAGTCTACACCCAGGTTCTGGACAATCCTGTTCTATGCTTTCCGTTTATGAATAATCCTTGAGGTTTGATTGTATAATCTGCAGTCCTATATCTTTCATGTATCACCTCTCCGTAGAAAGAACCTTGATTCTGAAATATGTGACTGATAACCACTAACTGTAAGACAGAACTGACTACTACTATCAGCATAATATCATAGCAGTTTTTTGCCTGGTCCACTTGTTTTGGTACTCAAATTATATAGCTAGAAGCCTAGAAGTTAGAAGTAAGCAATTTGAACAGTAGCAATGCTAGACTAACGCAACTGAATAATACAATGCAACTTTGGTGAACCCTGCAAAAAAAAAAATGCAAGTTTGTGAAGACCGGAGAGTAACTGGAGTTGGAAAGAGAAGGCAACACGTCGTACAACCTTGCCACTGGTGGCCGACTTGCTTGTCGCGCATTCCTCTGAATTATCTGGTTTAGAGCAACAAGTGATTCGGTGCCGCACTGTAACATTGTCAAAGCACACAAGTTAGTCCCAGCACCAAATTCAGCAGATATACACTTCTCCAATGGAGCCGTTTCTCCTTTAACCACAACAAATTAAGCATAATCATGTATCATGCTAAGAAAAATGTTGCACGATAACAGCGCTGAAGCCTGCGAATTCGCTGCCCCAAATGGAGCAGCACTGCAAGGACGGTCCTGGTAGAGAAGAACTTTACCTTCGCCGGGCCGGCAGAGGCCACCTCTCCCGGCAGCGGGACGGGGGCGAGAGTAGAGGGATAGCGGCGTCGCCGGCGAAAGGAGGAAGTGGCAGCTGATGCCGGCCATTATCGCCTCTCTCTCGCACACGTCTCCGCAGCAACCTCTCTCGCTTCACCTGTGGCGTTATGAGGACCAGAGGGAGGGTGGAGCAGTGGCAAAGCGCTTGCAGATTGGGGAAGGCAAATATCTGGTCCGGCTCGGTCGGACCGCGTCGTTACTGTTCGAGTCCAGCTCAGACCCAACCTTTGCGTCTCACGGCCGAACCGGAGGGGCGAGCTCGCATCACTCGGCGGCGGCGGCGGCGCAAGTGGTCTGCGATGTCGGCTAGGAGCGAGCGCGGCTTCGGCTCCGCCTACGCAACACCGTCTGCCATCTTCGGCGACCTCTCGCGCGGATCCACCGCCTCCGCCTCTAGCAGCGCCGCCGGTAGCGGCAGCAGCCCGGCGGAAGGCACGGCGAAGAAGAGGAAGCCGCCCTTCCGGCCCGCGCCGGACGACACCAAGCCCGTGCTCCGCGACCCGGTTCGTTCTTCCTCCCTCCTCGAGCACGCAGCCATAGCTGTACCTTGATTTGGGATGTCCATCGTATTCAGAATTTGGGCTTGGCTGCTTTGGTTTGCAGATCTCGCGGTCGGACCCCGTGGAAACGGAACAGGCCGTGCTGCGGCTGCCGCCCTTCCCCTGATGACGAAACGCGTCTTGATGTTACGCTACTCTGCCCCTCTATGGTTTGGCTACCAGCATCTTGTAGCTTTCCCACATTCTTTACGGGCTCTGCTTGTTGGGAACTTACAATGGTGGTGATGAGCTATGAGTACTACAAAATACTTGTTGCGGAACTTATAGTAATCATTGTTTTGCGATTAAATTTCAGGAGATTTAATAAAGTGCAAAAATGATTCAAATAAAGTGGCTGAAAGGAAAGTATCTCCATATAATTGTATGAGCTGATCTGCTGATGTATCTGTAGTTGATAACAGTATCTGTAGGTGCCAATAGTCTAAATGCTACATTTGTTGCAGCCACCAAATAGAAATAAATAGGTTAAAAAGTTAGTTGATGTAGGTTAATCATACTGACATGCAACCACCCTTTAATTCAGTATTGATCAAGACTAACCTGAAAGAAATGAAGGGGCACCAATTAATACCGTTGTACTTTGCTCAGCTTAGATGAATATGCAGTAAAAAAACTTAGATGAATATGCATCTGAAAATAAAATACTTGCATGCATGATAGAGAGTAGTAGATTACAGACATGATCCCTCGATCGGCTGAAAATAGGAAGAGACATGGGTCATAATCTGGTAGAGTTAGTGGCACCTGTGTCAGTAATCGGCAGTGGAGAACACCAGTAACCAAATAAACGAGACTCTATGAGAACCTGTACCGGTCGTATCCGCATGTGCGAAAGTGTGGTGCTAATACTGCAACCTCACTCACCTCGGCGAGAAGAGAATAGGACCGCACTTCATACGTCAGCCTGCCACGGCCTTCCGTGCTCGCCCTGGCTGCTGGCATCCCTTGCGGCGGCGGAGGAGTGAGGTGGAAGGTGGGAGTGATTGGTGAGGATCTGAGGATGTGGAGAAGGCGTTGCATAGGAGGCGGTGAGGTGTTTCATGTTTACGTGTGTCTCACGGGCCTCAGCGCTGCGCAGCTCAGCCAAGGGATGTTGTGGTTGCCGCCTTAACACACAACAGTGTAGATGTGTGTGCAGCGATGGGTAGCAATGACCTCGTGCCATGGCAGTGATCTTAACGGATGACGGACGGTGAGAAACAAATCTTAGTTGTTGGGCTGGTTGTGACTCTCACTTTCACCGATGTCGGACGGGATGAAAAATTGAGACGACTGAGAAGGCAAGCATACGAACTCCTATTTATTTGTAAGGCTGGCCATCTAGCTGAGACGGGAGAGGATAAATAGAGGGACCAGAGATATCGGTGGGGATTAGAGAACGGGAGAGGAAGTGGAAGAGGAAGGTGAACGACTGGCATGCAGAGAATTGCGGGGTGGCACTATGAGCCGAAACGGCACAACATCCTGACGTGGTAGAACTGAATGACATGGCATGTTAGGATTGCTCATGGATGCTAAATGAGGTGGCATAGCTGCATGTTAAGAGAAATGGGGTAGTGGGGATGGTCTACTTATAGTTATATAGGATGACAGAGGAGATATGAATCAGACTGTGTGCAATCACAGCAGAATGTTGTGCCTTGATGATACTTACAGTGGATATATGAGGCCATACTATTCTGCATCATACATTGATTGAGTATAGGCAATCAGGCATGGTTGATGTATGCCCTGCAGATAGGATTTTTCGCAGGTGCTGTAGTTAGTCTACGACCAGTTACTACTCTTTTAAGTGCAAGGTGTATCCAAAAAGTTATCTAGATTGTAGGCCAAGCATTTCGATTAATAGTCTGGGGTGATTCTGCTTTGTTATTTAGAACAGACTACAGTGTGTCCTCGTATTAAGTTGATGGAAGTAATCATTCACTTGACTTACTTAACTATGATTCGTTGGTTCCTCAAGGACTTCACGCCAAAATGTTTGCTATAGGCCATATGTGACAGGATTTCAAAACTTTTCCCCTGTTTCTACTGCTGGTAAATGTTTCTGTCAGATGGCTTGCCAAAGAATACCTTTTTAGTGACTGGAGGTTGTTACCACTTCCTCCTTTAAAATAGGCATTCTTCGCATAGAACTGTCAGGGCTACAATTAAATGACTCTAAAATCACTACTGGATGCAGTAAGCCAGTAATCAAAGTTTATTTCGAGGGTATGTGGGGGGCTCAGCAGGTGAGAATATGGAGCTTGGCTTCTCCATGAACCTGATTCTCACACCGACCAGATAATATATATTTTAAACAAGAAATTGTGTTGCTTTTGGTAGATTCAAGTTTCCATTCGCTATATGTTTCTAAATTTTTTTCTGAACAAATAAAATCATATGTCAGGGTAGTTCTCTTTATCTCTGGTTACATATTTGCTAGTGTCTTCCAAAGTAGAAATAAGTTGGTTATCCTATCTGCATACATATGTGTCTGATTGTATTTGTATCTTCAACTATAAAACAAGCCAGATTTTTTCCCTTCATGGGCTCATTTGCCGTGTTTGCTTGACATAGAGCAGCTTTTGTTCTACTGATTATCTTACACGTATCTTAAATGACTAATTGTGATGCTAGTTCATCCCATGCCGACTATTCAAATTGAATGATTTTTATCTGTTTTTTATCAGATCCCATGGCACGAGTAGTACTCACGAAGTCACTGAGATATGATTTTGTCTGATTTTATCCAGCGTGAGTTGGCTCTTCTTGGCAGACGTTTTTTTTATCGAGGAGAACAGAGGGCCCTCATCGGAAGACTGGCACTAATGTTAGCTTGTTTCTTCCAACACCCTTGTCATTTCTAGTCAGTTTTTGGGAAGGGAGTGTCTTATAGTTTTAAGGTAGTTCTACATGGGGTTTTAGGATAAGAGATGAATTGCTTCGAATTGCAGATACACATCATAGTTGTACCCTTTCGATGACAGTTCAAATTTTCAGACAAGTGGAGGTTCCTTACTCCTTTCGATGACAGTTCATTGGTTTCATAAGATTTGCTTTATAGATTATATTTTTCAATTACTTTTAGAGCTCGTTTGGCCCATCATTCCATTTCATTTGACATAAATAAAGTGATGACATCATTTCATTTCATTTCATTTCATTTGGAAAGTGAAATGACAGATTAGGAATAGGAATTGGCATAACACAAAATAGGCATTTGCTGTAATTCCAAATGAAATCACATGTCCAATTCCGTGCTAGCCAAACAGGTTAATCATGGAATCACAAATGAATTTCATAATTCCAACTTGAAATGATGGGTACCGACCTCTTAACGGGTGAGTTCCCTCCTATGTGCGTTCCTATTTCAGTATGAAATGAGCGATCAAATTAACGACACACGTACTTAATCGTCGTTAAAGGCAAATGAGTCATCAAAAGTCCTACACGAAAGTTTTGGATGTATCCCAACGAAAGTATAGAAAATTCCCACAAAAGAAAAAGTTCAGAAAGCAGGAATTTTCTTGTCTATCTACTTACATTTCAGGGAAACATTAATTACTTCGGTCACTGGTCTGCATTATTTTCCCTGAAATGGGATCGGACGCAGACTGCACTGCTATCACAGTCATGGTCACTCTCCAATCTCCATCCACCCTGCAAAATTAGGTCCCAGCACTAGCGACGACTGTTTGTCTCGCGTCTTTTGCGAAATCCCACAGCACAAGAAAGAACCATGTCTGCACAGATAGGTTATACGGAGTATATAAAATGATTATGTGCAGTGGTCAAAGCACCGATCTATCGTTTTATACGCTCGTCGGTGTTATCCACTTGGACCACTTTCATGCAGGATGCCGCTTTTCTTTTTAGTAGCAAATCAGAACAGGGGCGACGAAAGAGGCACAACCCAGCGGAAATAAGTTGGTGCACATGGGTCACAGCGCACATGACATGGAAAAGAATTAATTTTTAAAAATGTAAAAAAATCTGAAATTGTAACTCGGGCAAATACGATCAAATATTGTACCCGTATAAAAAGATTCGGCAGAGAATGACTTTCCTTGCACCATGCGTCAAATTATCAAAAAGAGCACTATATGAGAGGAAAGCGTTTTGGCTCCAGATATCGTAAATTTCAAAAAAAATCTTTAAAAAAATTGGAGACGAAAAATACACATGTTTTCTAAGTTCGCGCCAAGTTTCGTGATGAAATGACACGTGGGATGCTCTGTGAAAAAAAAAACAGTGCTCTCAAAACATATTATTTAAATCCTATTTTGGCCACTGGTTTGACTTTTAGGCACAGAACAAAAGAGATATCATTTCACCACGAAACTTGTTAGGTATGTAGAATATTTGTATATGTTCGTCTCTAATTTGTTTTGAATTCTTTGAAATGGTTTAGTCTTTAAAAAATATTCGACCAGTAGCATATGAGTTCGGGAGCCAATTTAAATTTCTGCACTATATACACTCTATATTTCGTCATAATTTTGTCTTTTTTCTCCTGAAGTCAATGAGAATCATTTCTTGGCCAAACATTTTTATACAAGTACATACATAATCATCTTTGATCCCCAAAAGATTCATTTTTTGAATTAACATTTTTTAGCGCATATTGGACCGGGGATGAAAGGATGGGATCACGACGGCGAGAGGATGAGGGGTTGAGTGCGTAAAGGCATAAGACTAGCCATAGTGGGAGTATCATAACTAGTATCATGCATTCCATGTTGGCAAAAAGATGATGTGTCACTGCAATTAAGGATGAGAAAGATGATAGTGGTATCATAGGTAGATACCGTAACATAACGGATTACAAGACAATATGAGTGTATAATCTAATAAATGCATCAGTATATGATACCACACATATGTTACTACCCACTATGGCAGTAGTAACATAGATTAGTATCATATGCATAATACTAGTGTATGATTCTCTCCACTATGGCTAGTCTAAGAAAGAACACCATCCACCCCACGTGTCCTGGATGGGGACCATGCGGAACGTGCTAGCGCCACACCCGTGGACAATGTCAAGCGCAAAAGAGTCTGCTCGTATGATGAGATAAAAACACTGGAATTCCAGAGCAATTTATCATGAGTTTTGTTAGAACGGCGCCTATAACTTAGGAATGACTAGAAAGTTTACCGCCCGCTGCAGCGCAGAGAGGTTGTCCCGCTCATCTGCCATGTGCTGGGTTGCATATACGGTAAATTAAAATTTCGAGTATCATGCTACGCAACAACCCAATATCTATATTATGAAGATATGCTGCACCCCATAATGCTAGATCTAGAAAACTTAATACAACCGTTGCGAAAGATTTTGTTTTAGTCGAAGTAGATGTTGGTGAAACCTGATGAAGAATCTCACGTCCACGCCGGGAGGTGAGATTGTTGCCGATCCTTGTCGTCGAGGAATTGTTTGCGCAACCCGCTCTAATAGTATCCACACGTACACCGCGCCAATCCGTCAGCGTTTCGCCGTCCAGAACTACTTGCACTGACGAAGAGAGAATGCCTTGCGGCGTAGTTTATGCTGCGTAGTTTAGGTGGTTGATCTAATCGAACTTGATTAGAGCAATATGAGACTACAGAGATCTAATTCTCAACACATGAGATCTAATTAGAGAGAAATTAGATCGATGTCTAGTCAGAATAATTAGAGCATATCCTAATTGCACAATATCTCAAGAGAGAGGAACTTGTGCAAATCTTGCAATTGTTTGCAACTTGTGTGTTCTCCTTGGGGGGGGGGGGGGGGGGGAGGGGGGAGTATATAAGGGGGGAGGAGGGGGTGCGCCGGCCCTAGGGCCGGCCGACCCCTTCCCCAAGTAGGATCGGGTTGGGCAGGAGTCCAACTCGGACTCCTCCGTCCCTTTCCTTTTTCCCTTTTTCCTTTTTGTCAATTTCTTTAAATCTCCAATTTAAACAAGGAAGGAGAGGAGGGGACTTGGTGCGGCCTTCCTAGAGGTGGGGCCCATGCGGTCGGCCCCACACTAGGTGTGGCGCGGCACACAGGGCACCCCCTCTCTCCTCCGGTGCATTCCCTTTTCCGGCAAGCATCCGAAACTCTTCCAGAACCTTATATACTCTATAGATAAAATCATCGACTATATCCACTGATGTCGGAAAACACTTCCCGGCATCCCGAAACATCTCATGTTCGCCATCTCTCTCTCAGGAATTTCTGCCCTAAAACCGACATTATTTCCCTCTCATGATAACTTCACCGGAACACCTCCGAATCACTTCGGAGTTGTTCCTATGACATCGGAGGGACTCCGACCACTTCTCATAACCACTAAACTACATCTTTATTCTCTCAGTAAAAGATTGACTCACAGCTTAAGTGTGTGACCCGAAAGGTTCGTTAACACATAGACATGTACAGGAGCTTACCAGACAATAACCAGCATTGGGACCTAGACGTCTGTACTGGCTCCTATGTATTCACGAGTGAACGACATAACCTCTTTATGTTTCTCATTACGCTAATCCCCTTACGTACACTATACCAATGATATCACGAGGTTGAGACAATGTGCTCTAGTGTGATCAAACCATTCGATCATAACACATATAAAACTCTGTACCAATATCATTCTCTTTTCTCATTCCGTATTATCAATGTCCTGTGATAAATCACACTGTGTATGGCCAGACGATTGGGGTGACATGATAATACTGAGATGGCCTAAAGGATGTATCTCTCCATCGTCCGGAGGAGTAAGTACCCTTCTTGAACAATCTCCATTCCAATATTTATTCTAGTTCAAACCCAATAGTCACCGTTATAGTCCCCAGTGACGGCCGGACGTTTGATGGCTATCAAAGCGTGAGTGTCAAACAAGCGGTCACTAGATGTTCTCAAGGTATAGGAATGTAACTAATGAAAACTCTGTATGATCAATTGCTATTCTTCATCTTGACGATTTGTCTCATACCAAGATCATAGGGTGGATCGGTTCAGTACTATTATCATTTCGATAATAAACACCTATAGTTATGTGACTTATACAAAGTCCATGATCAGGAAAACATGATCATCAAATAACAAGATAGGCTAGTCTTAGAGACAAGACCAGAAACTCTTTTCCTTGTTTATATCTCTACACGTGCATTGGAGGTTTTCCTCTTGAATACTTTGTATTCGCTATTTAAGTATCCAATGCAGTTGTAGCATAAAGATATAAACGATTAATAATAAACTTGGAGATAAAATAATACCAAATATTCTTGTCTCTAGGGCATATCTCCAACACCATGTGGGTAGCACTTGTAAGCACGCATACTCGACACTTCAGTCAACCAGGCCGACCCTAACTTCATACGAGTAATTAGCAAATCCTAGCAACAACAACACCGACAGGGGCGAAGCTCCCGTTAGGAAAAGGTTGGGCAGCCATCCTATCCTGTTTTTTTGGGAAAACATTCACATGCACGTCTTTTTTCTGAAAAATCTGAATGATCATACGTAAAAAAGGACTCCGTCTGAGAAAGTTATGCCAGTTTTTATGCGCACTGTGCAAAATCGGTTCCGAATCGAAAACAAGGACTAGATCTAGTCCAGTCAAAGACCCGTTCTTTCTCTTTGCAATTGTTAGTTCTGAATTTAACAAATTCTGACTCGAAACAATGTCCTAGTTGTGCTATTTAAGGAGGGTTTGAAAGTATTTTGTCAGCTTAGGGGGGGGGGGGGGGGGGCAAACCAACTCTATGTATGCGTTAAATTATGTTTTGTAGTTTTACCTTGGATTTACATATTTTATTGACTAATTTAAATTGTGTTAGCTCGGTCAATATTTTTCTTTAATTATGCGCGGAAATGTTTTCTCAAATAGAGAAATGATGGTTCATCGCGCCTCTTGAAGCGCAGAAAATAACATCACAATTGTCAATATGGATGGAATGGTAATAAAATACGGGAAATAAAGAAAACAGGGAAACACTAGGTCACTATTGATTATTTTTACAGCATGGACACCTTCTAAATTGCTATAGACTCTATCATCACTAATTTTGACCATTGATTAAATGAGCTATTCAAAATTGTTTCGAGAATTATCTTGGCTTGACTCAAGAGACTCATTTTCTAGATTCAATATGAATATTTTTACTTGTTTTGTAGAGATTTATCATGGAGATTTCTCTTATTATGAGCATAAGAATTTAAAGATAACCTTGAGCTATTCATTAGTGATATGCATAAAATTAAAAAGCTTAGCGATTGTTTTGATATTTGAAAGGCATATCACGTTTTCTACGGTTTATAGCCTCATGAGCTGCGGAAAGCAGTTTTTGCTCCCGAGCTCCAGTGCTCCCGCCACTTCAGAAAATTCAAAAAAATATTTGAAATTTTCAAAAAAATCTGAAAAAAATCTTGCATGTTCTCAATGATGCATAATAAAATCGTGCAAAATCACAATGAAAAAAATATTTATATTATAGTATACACAAAAAATTACAAAATTTGTAGATTTGAAACTATGCATTGTTACTTTAATCAGATATGCAAATTTGTCATTTTTGTATAGGACGAAATATAAATTATCTCGCAATGTAATTTTTCACGTCTATAGTATACATCATCGAGAACATGCATGATTATTTTCAAACTTTTAATTTGTTTTTTTGAATTTTTTGAAGTGGCAGGAGCACCGGAGCCCGGGTGCAAGAAATCTCCACTCCATGAGCTGTCGTTACCTTTACCAGTTGTGACGAGAACAGTTGAAAATTTGAAAGACATTTCTGGATGACAAAGATCATCAAAACCGAATTGTGCAATTTTTTTTCTTTGCATCAATTTTTTTATTGCGTCCTACCTTAATTTTTGTTTTCGTCCTCCACCACTGAAAATCATTGACGGCCTATTTAAGCCTATATCACACTATCTCTCGTGGAGACTGCATATGCGTCTGAACTCAGAAGTACACAAACATTAAGATCCACAGGTACCAGCCATGGGCACGTTCATAGGCCATTTCGTTCCCGGTCTGGCCTTCGCCATCCTCGGCATGTGGCACACGCTGAACACCATCAAGGCCTACAAGCTCAAGGGTGCCTCCGGGTTCCGCTCTGCCACCTGGTTCCCCTTCCCCTCGCCGCTGCCCGGCCTGAAGCACCTGGAGCTCTACCTCCTGCTCGCCTTCTCCGGGCTCGCCATCATCGACCAGCTCGTCGACCTCCCCCTCCTCGCGCTCTCCCTCCAGCCGGACACCCTCGAGCACGCCACCATGTACCTCCATCTCGGGGTCTACGCCTCGGTGGCGCTCGCGGCCGACGTCGCCTCCTCCACTTCCCCACACCACGGCGCGCTGGGCGACGTAGTGTCCGCGCTCGCGGCGTCCGTATTCGGGCAGGAGCTGTTTCTGCTCCGGCTGCACTCCACGGACCACATCGGCCTCGAGGGTCACTACCACTGGCTCATGCAGCTGGTGGTCACGGCGTCGCTTGTTCTCACTTCCGCCACCGTCGTACTGCCGAGGAACTTCCCCGTGGCGGTGGTGCGGTCGGCGTCCGTGCTGTTCCAGGGCCTGTGGTTCATGTTGATGGGATTCGCGCTATGGGTTCCGTCCCTCGTGCCGACGGGGTGCCACGGCGCGGAGGCTAGCGTGGCCATGCACAGCGCGGTCGCGTGCTCTACGAAGGAGGCGTCGAGGAGGGCGATGGCGATGGCGAACTTGCAGTTCAGCTGGGTGCTTGCCGCAGTGTGGGTCGTGACAGCGTACATGTGCCTGAGGGTGGGCGACCGCTGCATGGAGTATGTACAGATTCAGGCGCCTAGAGCAGACGGCCGCGTGCTCACCGGCGAAGGGGAATCCTCGCAGAAGCGTGTGTTCCCCGTCACAGAACATGTGTAGAAGAAAATAAGGAGGCTGAGATGGCTTGAACTGGACCGAGATTTAGTTGGGCACTTGGGCCCCAAGATTCAGTGCCGTTGTCGTTTGGGCTCTGTAGTTTATATACCACAATAAAATCGGATGTGAAGTTTCAAATTTGTTCAAATTTAAAGATTGTTCAGATTTGAAAATCTTTAAACTTAAAAAAAATCAGATTTTGAAAAACGCTCAGGTTTTGAAAGTCTTTAGATTTTTTTAAAAAGTCACAACTGAAATTTGTTCAAATTTAAAAATCGTTCAAATTATAGAGTTTCAGATTTTAAAATTGGGTCAAATAAAAAATTCAAATTTGATTAAACGTTCAGCTTTTGAAAATATGCAGATTTGAAATTTGTTCAAATTTAAAAAGAATTTAGAAAACCAACTATGGTTTGCTTCATACAACCGAGGCGAATGGAGTTGCCTGAGGAAATCAACAGACAAAGGGAAACCTTTCGATAAGTCACCCCGCACGTGCTCGCGCCTTGCCAAGTGTTGCTTCTTCTTCGCTCAGTCCGCGTAGTTGTCTGCATGTGCAGCAACAGTCGCAAGGAAAGTAAAAGTGGGAGAGGATGAGAGAGAGGCATACAGAAGGTGGGAGCACAATTTTTCTCTTTTATTTTTCAAAACCAAAGTTTTAAAACGAAATATCTTGAAAACAGTTCTTCCAAATTACGAATCGTTTTCACTTTGAGCTCCTCGTGCCAAGATTTTCAAACTATATCCATTGTTAATAGGTTTTGACAAACTTTTTCTTATACTTCCAAGTTGAATGGTTGCACTTCGCCGTTTTCGTATGTACTTCGAGATCTAAGTGTACTTTACACCGTGAGAGTGTGTATCTGTACTCCGGTTTCAGTTTGTCTTGTACTTCGGATTTCAATATTTTTGTACTTCAAGTTTTGTGTGCATCGTGTTTTTTTACCTCGTGATCTGTTGTACTTCGGCTTTCAATATGTTTGTACTTCGGGTTTCAGTGATTTTTTTTTGTGAAACACGGTACAACGCAGACGCTCATATACACGCGCATACACTCACCACTATGAACGCACACACGCACACCCTACCCCTATGAGCACCTCCGAGAGACTGAGCCGGCGGATCAGGTCTTGAGATTGACGAAGTCACCACAGACGCCTCGCTGTCGACGGGAACGTCGCCTCCCACTGAAAAATATTCCGTCTAAATGAGAAACACCAGTGTCATACCTGGGGTTTGAACTCTGGTGGGCTGGGGTACAAACACCCTCCTAACCATCTTGCCACAGGCAAGTTCTCGGGTTTCAGTGATTTTGTATGTTGGTTTTTTTACATTGTACATCGAGAGAAATTTTGTACTTCGTACTCAATATCTTTGTACTTACAGTTTTAGTGTACATGTACTTTGGATGTTTATTTTGTACTTTTTGATAGAATTATGGTTGTACTCGGCCACGCGGCTCCAGCGAGCGAGCTAGCTGAACGCATGCATGTGAGTACCAACCAGCCTGGACGTGAGCGCACCGCGGCCCAGGTGTTGAGCGTGTGGCTCAAGGCTGAGGGCGATGCTGATACAAGGCTGGAGCGAGGCCAGGAGCAACAGATCTTTTTTTTTCGAGATCAGGAGCGGCTATAGGATGCATTTTGCGTCAAACAAAGACGCACATGGCGCCTTTCTTAGGCCCCGCTCGGTTTACATTTTTTTTTTAATTTTCCACATATATTAAACCATCAAAGAGTACACGATTATATCGATTACAAAAACAAAACTAAAAGAGATTAGCAAATTTATGAGATCTTCAATCTCTTTGTTCATCCATGACACAATCTTGTACTTTTCTGAAGGCAGCCGTAGAACACCGTCAACACCACCAAACCACAGACCTGTGAATACCACCGAAGGTTCTCCCTTTTTTTAATTTTGAGCCGCAATGTCAAAGCTTTGTGCACGCACGCAGTCATTAAATTAATTAAGCAACATCGGCAAGAGCACCACCACTGATATTGCAGGGACAAATAACCGAACCACTTTGTCGACGTCGTTGGGAGCCGAGAGAACGAATCACCATTGCCGAAGACGTAGTAGCCGGGATAGATATTGCGAGGACAAACCTCCTCGCGGCAACCATGAGAAACAATCCAAGATTGATCTGGCGAAGCAAGATCTGAAGAACCATACCTAGACAGACTTAATCTTCCAAAGCCACCATTGACGTCGGGAAGAATATCTCGCCGTCGAACGAAGTGTGGAAGATCACTTATTGCAGACAATACCATCTCCATTAACGAAGAAGATGACGACCAAAACCAAACTCTACCATTAAGGACCTTCAAAAAGCGTCGTGCGCAGGTCCGAGGTCCCCACCCCTCCTAGTGCCAGAGCGGCACCTAGAAGAGACGAGGACCCGTCGAATCTTTGCCGGCGGCGACGATGAAGCTGCAGATATCACCGGCGGCGGCGGCTAGGGTTGAAACCCTAGGCCGCCGCCACGATCGCCCAAATCGCCTTGTGCTCCCTTCTCCTAACGTACCGGTTCGCTTCCTGCGCTGCCCGCTCGGTTTACATGTTTGAGAAACAAAGGAACGCAAACATGTACAGGAATTAGGTTAGCTGTACCAGGCGAAAGTGCGGGTTAGCAAAATTACAGGAATAAAAATGACAGGGTCGTTCGATCCAGGGGTAGCTTCGCCCCTGGCCTTTCTTTGGTCTGAGTGGATGTTTTATTTCCTCCAAAAAGTACGGGAGAGGTATAATTTCCTATGGAACAGCTTGAGACAATTCCTTTGAATCGAACATCCTCACGGAAAAACTTTCCAAAGGAAACTAGGAAACCAGACCCATAAAATTCCCCTGAACCGAACGGACCCTTAGGCCCGACCATGGGTTTGGAAAACAGAGGAAGATACAACTATACAGGAATAGAGTTGGGTGGAATCAGCAAACCTGAGGGAATACAAAACAAAGGAAAGGAAAAAAGTAACCTGTTCGGTTCAGAGGAAAGATTCTGCAAGGCGTTTCCTTCGGTCTGAGTAGATGTTATTTTTCCCTTGAGAAGTAGGGTGAGTTAGACTTTCTGGAGGAATGGATTGGATCGATTCCTGTGAAGCGAACACATACGCAGGGAAACTTTCCAGAGGAAACTGAGCCCGCAAAATTCCCCTACACCGAATGGGGCCTTAGAGTTTTCATGTTTTGTTTGTTATTAATACATTTTTATTGGGTCTTTTAGAAAACACAACAAATATAAAATGAACAATTTTAAAGAATATTGCGAACATACTTTCATTTTCTTTCTTTTTCCGTTTTGTTTTTGTTTCTATTTTTTTATTGTTCTCATTTCTCCTTTTCTGATTATTTTTTGGTATTCATAAAGTTGATATGAAAATGTTGATAGATTAAAAAATATATTAATCAGATTCGAATAAGAGTACATATAGTTTTAAAAAAATTGTTCGAGACTTTAAAAAGTGTTAATAAGATAGGAAAAAATGTTTTGTAAATGTTCGCGAGTTCAAAAAATGTTCCGACTATTAAAATAATTTTCAAGAGATTTAGAAACATCGTAAAGTTTAAAATTTGTTATCGAGTTGAAAAAAAAAATGTTCATACAACAAAATAAAACATGTTAATTTTGTTCAAAAAATTGTTTAGACGGTTCTAAACTAATTGTTCAAAAGTTAAAATGTTACAAAAATAACACATGAACCAAAACCGGAAAGAAACAACAAGAAAAAGAACACATCAAGATGCACAAAAAAGAAACAAGACAAAAAAAAAGAAATTTAAAGGAAAACAAGGCGTGCCGTTTTTTCTGAAGTCCAACAATATAAAGTTTTACCAAGTTTATAGAAAAATATCAGCAATTACCATATTTTATCGATACACCGTGAAAATATGTTTAATGATGTGTCTCATGAAATGGAGTTGACATTGTACAGGTTGACAATTTTCTTAATGGTTTGGTCAAAATTCACACTAGTTTAACTGTTGCTAAATTTGTACGTCTTCCTTTACGGAACGGAGAAGTATTTGGTTTCAGATCGAGGAGTCTCTTTGTCTCGTTAATTCCAGCCATCCTGCACATAGAACTGTGTTGTACGTGTGACCCAAGTATCATAATACAGGAGTGACCGCCGTGCAAAATTAAATATACTTCGATGGAGATAGAACACCACATTTTTCTTCACAGAAGATTTATCCCTAAAGATGATGTGCATGCAGAAGGTAATTTTCTTGACCTGATAGCAATGTTGGGATTATCGTGAACTTATCAGTCGACCCAATATAAGGATAAATCAGCCGATTTATCTTATCGGTTAGACACCGGTTAGCTATAAATTGGCCATAAATGGTTACATTAACTTCATCTACTGCTCCAAAGTGAAAAATAAACGTAGTCTATTTTCTCGTATGTTTCTTTTACAACAGTTTTTTCTCTTCTGTTAACCGAGCATCTTACGTGAGTTCTGGGAATGTAGGGTCATTGGTTATGCTTGCTCCTGCCTTCCTACCCTTATGGACAGGAGTCCTCTGGCCTAGTCCTGACACTCTTCCCACAACTTTGCTCCCGAAAAGAGAAAGGAGACCGCACTATTCTCCAGATGCAGTCCATAGTCAATTGAGACAAATAGGACATGTTTAGTAAAAAAAAAGGCTACTCAGAATGGGAGGCCCCTACCTTTCTGAATTTCATTAAAACTGAATCTAAAGTAGTCCCCTGGGAGTTTATGACACACATAGGGAAAAACATGGAGGTACAGAGGCGGAAAAAATAGAAGCATGTAGTGGAAAATGTAAAAACATGGAATATGATTTTGCACCCTCGGAGGAAGTATTTGTATCACCAGTATTATTAATGTTTACAATAAAATCCTCTGGACCGCCGATCGACGCCCTGGGATCTTCGTCACGTGCGTGCAATGAATACAACAGCGGGCATTTTTTCCCCGAATTGCTACAATTTCGCCTCCAGGTTTTATCAAGATTCTAGCAGCTTCTACATGCAGTATGAAAAAATTAATATTTGTAAATAATACACAGGTTTAACCTGCATATATCATCTAGTACGATTCACTTGTTGGTTTAACGAAATCTCTGTCGATCAAACTTTTCGTACTGATCTTATTGCTCCGTAGATCTATAAGTAGTTTCATATAATTCTTAATAAAAGTAATAAAAGCCGTATGCATCAACCTGACGCAGAGGCCGGTGCAGCTCCCTCATTTTGAAAAAAAAAAGATCTATTAGTGGTTTCGTATTGCTTCTGTTCGTCAGACTGTAACTCGGAGAACGACATGAAATTGAGATGACATAGCGCACTCTTTATCGAAAGTTCGGATGGCACAGGGAAAGACAGTTATAGATGGGTACTGATTTACTTTTACTGTTTCAGGAAGAGACGGAATCAAATAGAAAAGCGCAACCTCGTAAATGCGGTCGGTTGCAACGAAAAGGAACAGAGACTTGTCCATAATTTGAGATTCAGATAACTTTTTTTTATAGATACAAGGCACAAAGTGCCCAGGTTTAAATTAATAAAGCCCCGAACGGACAAGATTTCTTACAGAGTGCTTAACCAGCTTACAAACAACGAAAAACAAGCATCAAAGAACAGCTTGGAGATCGAAGCCCTCCTCGCGAAGCCAGCAAGGGAGGTAGAACAGTTTTGAAGGAACCGCCGGCTGCTTGAAGAACCATCTTCTGCACACAAGTTGAGGGTGGCTGCAGTACCATCCATTTCCAACGCCGAAAAGGGAACCCTTCCCTCTCGTCCTGGCTCGAAGGACGCCGCACCGTCGAACGCCGGAAGCGCTCCCCTGAGCTATGGAGGTCATTGCCCACAGGCCAACTTGGGCAGAATCAGAGACACCTCGTCGAAGCTAGCATACCTACAAGGCTGTGCTGCCAAGAACCGAAGATGACGAAACCGAGAAGCGTAAGCAGGGGCCTTGATCGCCAACGAAGAAGGGGCAGGCACCAAGATGACGACGATGACGAGTAGGAGGCTGAAGTCAGCCTTGCTCTCCGCACTCCCTGGCAATGCTGTCGCAGGGGAGGGGAACCCTTTCCCCTCCAGCCCAGGCTCGAGGGCGCCGACCCGCCGGCAGACAACAGCAAAGGGAGACGCAGAGAGACCACCTGAAGCACACGAACCCACCAAACTCGCCGGAGCCAAACACTCAGAGCACCACCACCAGCCACCTACCATCCAAGGCAAAACTCCACCGGCAACCCTTTTCCCCTGGCAACGCCTCCAAGGAGGGAGCGACGCCCATGGCGCCGCCGTCGCCAAATCCAACATGGATATTAGGTTTTCACCCGGGAATCGGGGCCGGGGTGAGCAGAACGAGCCCTCAACGGTGCCTCAAGAGGGACACGGCGTCCGGGGACGCCGCCACCGCCGTGGTCGGGCATGCCGACCAAGGATTTCTCCCGGGCTCGGCCTCACAGCACCAACGCCCCAACCAACAACCGAACCAGCAAAGCCGGCGACCGGATCTGGAGGGGAAGGAGAGAACCGAAAGGAGGGAGGAGGCTACCTTCAGATCTGGGGACGCCAGAGCAGCCACCACGTCGCGACCACCACCCACCGCCGCCTTGCCGCCCGCACGGCCGTGGGCGACGGCGAGCACCCGCGGACGCCACTAGCCGTCGTAGTCGGCGCCGCCTCTCCACCCGAGGCCGCCGCCTCGGCGCCCGAAAGCCCCCCGCCAGGACACGGAGCGACGAATCCCCGCCGCCACCTTCACCGAAGACGACGCGGGCTTGCCCGGCCGCCTCCTCTGGCAGCGGCGAGGAGGGAGATCGACGGGGACGTGCCTGTGGCGGCTAGGGTTTGGGGACCTCCGGTGTCGCCCAGAGCGGGAGCGACACGGGAGGCAGGGGATAACTCATGCAGAAGCCAACCCAACCATATTCCAGATTCAGATAACTCTCGGATTCGTTCATCTGCTCCGGGTTTTCCTCCCGAAAGTTGCATTTCCAAAACGAATGCTTCCTCTGTCTCTAGCACCGCCAGTTATTGTATCACTGCATGCTAATCTGAGCATCTGACCTGGGGGCATCCAGAGATTTTAGTTTCAGGGAAATGACACCTGCTGAAGCGTTGATGGCTGCTGCTGCTGACCGATCCTTGGACCTATTCCAGTTTCCAACCAAGCAATGGGACGGCACCTCCTTCCGAGCCCGCTCGTATGCGCATTGGAGAGCTGCCGATACCGTAGCAAAGATGAAAATCGCTTTGAAAGTTACGGGACCTTCAGTTTCGCTGATACAGTAGCAAGAACGGCACCATAGCTGACGAAAACCACCTTGGATGTCATATGGGAAGTTCAGTTTTAGCAGGAGGGTCAATGGTGGGAGCCTATGCAATGCACCGGCACCATGCCTAGAGCAGGAGGTGCCATGTGCCCATGCTTCTCCGTATCGACAAGAACCGTCTGAAGCCATGAATCGGTACAGATTTTTGAGGGTCCCAAAATGCATGCATAGCTAACGCCTATGCTTTTCTTGCGTTCCCAGCAAAAAGTGGCAGACAAGCGAATGTTAGAGCCGGTCGTTAACATCAGTCTCGCAGTAATCCATGTTTATGTACAGCTGACTAAATGTCTTCTTAAATCTCAGCCAGGAAGATTTATATTTCCATACCTACCCTAGCTCCCGATGGTTGTGCATGTAGCTGATCTGATTCGTCTCTTACAGACTCGAGGGGCGTTTTCCTCTTCATTGTCGTCTGATTCGCTGTGAAATGTGCAAAAACCTGCAGCCGCGATTGACCGAGCACCGCAAACTCATACACAATCCATGCGTTTCCCAAAGCAGTTATTTTCAGAGTGAAAATTACTGGCTTCAAAAGAATTCTTTTAAGCAAATTGTTGAGAATGCTTGGAATATTTATGTAGGTCATTTGGATTGTGCCAAGAAAGTAAATGCAAAAGTGAGAAATGTGAGGGCTCTCAAACTTTGGTCTAAGGACCTATCTTTCCTTAAAAGCTTAATTAGGTCAATGAAGTTGTTAGTCTTTTAGACCTTTCGAGGAATCAAGAGAGCTAAGTCTTTGGGAATGTAACTTGAGACATATCCAATAAATCAACTGACCAGTTTGCTTCAAAGTCAACACATATTGAATACATAAAAGGAAAATAAATTATGTTAAGTTGGGAGATGAGAATACAAAGTTTTTTCATGCAAGGGCCACTGTCAGGCATAGGCACAATTCCATTGCCTCTCTAAACGAAATGAAAATCAAACGGATATTGTTGATCATGACGAGAAAGCTGACATTCGTTGGTGTGCTTTCAAGGAGAGAATTTGGAAATCTGAAAAACATGAGATGTATTTTGATATAACTGATATTCTTGATCTACACTTGGACAGAGGTTTATTTGACCAACTTGAAGTTCCATTTTTTATGAAGAGATCGATAATGTTATCAAGGAACTCCCCAATGATAAATCACCTGATCTTAATGGGTTTTCCACAATGAATTTATCAAATATTGTTGGAATATTGTGAGAAAGGATCTAATACATACTTTTTATGAGGAAAATCATTTGCTTGGAGTGTATTAATGATTCTTTCATAACTCTCATCCTAAAAGTGCCCAATCCAGAGATTCCTGCTGATTTCAGGCCTATCTCTTTAGTGAATAGTGTGATGAAGATTGTTACTAAACTCCTGGCCAACATATTGCAAAAAACTATTCTCAAACTGGTCCATAAAAAGCATTATGCATTCTTAAAGTCAAGATAAATTCAGGGTTGTTTGGGATGGGGCTTTGAGCCTTGGGAAGAAAAGATCGAGCATTCACAAGAACTATGAGCTGTCAAAAAATTCCTCACGCATTTACATATTTGGGGTTGCGTCTTGGAACCACTAAACCAACACTTGTATTTTCTTCCTATGGTTTAAATAGTGTAAAGAAGGTTATGTGGCATTGCTAATTTTATGATCTGTGGAGGTGAATTGGAGATGGTAAAAAATGTCCAATCCTCAATGCCAATTATCTTTATGTGCAACCTGGATGTTCCTGCCACATTTAAGCAACAACTACTTAAGTACATATGCACCGTCTTTGCAGAAAGCCTGATTTTGAGGATAAAAGAGCAGTTCTTGTCAAATGGACAGTTGTTTGCAGAATGAAAATCAAGGAGGCCTCAGAGGCGTGAACATTGAGGTTCATAACAAGATGCTAAAGGACGTGCATAAATGTTACAACAGGCTTGACATCCCTTGGATCCATCTTGTTTGGGGCTCCTATTATTCAAACGACCAAATTTCCGGCACTCAATTGAATAGATCCTTTTGGTGGAAAGCTCATCTGGAACTAATTGATTATGTAAGGCAATGTCCAAATGTAATGTGAGAGACCCAAATTCCAGTCAGTCTTACTCTCTGAAAGGAATACTTGAAAGACTTATATCATCTCCCTCTGACAAACCAAGCCCCAGCCTATAAGGAATTCTTGAAGTTGGAAGTAATCTAGGAATCACCTAAGCAATCCATCCAGGATAATCAATACCAAACCAAGCAAAATATGTGGGTTTTCCAGCTACTACTTTTTCCATAATTCTTGTCGTGATTTAAATCAAATTTCAACTAAAACAACAACAAGAATAATTTGATGTCATTTTAACAATTTCATCTTCATAAAATACATGACATACTACAATACATGCAACCAAAGTTTTCTACTCTGGCTACCAATATGTAAAAGAATATACTAATTTTGACCGGTCAAAGTAATGACAATCACATTATATGGATCATATATTGAGGGGTAAACTAATACAAAACATAAATATGTGTAGTATCTAACCATGATAAGTGTGCCGGTTATCTAACTACTACCTCTTTTCCAAAAACATTGTCCTGGTTTTAATGGGACCGAGGCGGTAGTTTTTATATGAATTTCAAATAGAAGAAAATGATATGATCCTCGAAACAGGTAAAAATCATTCAAAATTCTAACTTATCTTGCAGTATAGTATATTTCTCTTTTTTTTTTTTGAAAGGTGTGATCGCTATCGACGTACGCGTGTCCTCACGATATAAACCCCTTGACCCGAGCTACCACAAGAGAGGCGGAGACAGAGCTCCTCAGCTCAAGCAAGCGAGCGCACACTTGACATTAGAACAGAGAGTGCTCTGCTCAGCTAACCGAGCGGCTGAGCCTCAGCTACACAATAGAGACATCGCGCTAGTAAGAAACTCTTGGCAAGATGATGCTCGCGTACATGGACCACGCCACCGGCGCCGCCGCCGAACCGGACACCATCGAGCTGACGATGGTCGCCGACGCGGCCGAGTGCGCGGCGGCGAGGGACTTCGGCGGCCTGGTGAGCGCTCGCCCCGCGGCCGTGGTCCGGCCGGAGAGCGCGGACGACGTGGCCAGCGCCATCCAAGCGGCTGCGCTAACGCCGCACCTGACCGTGGCCGCCCGCGGCAACGGCCACTCGGTGGCCGGGCAGGCCATGGCCGAGGGCGGACTCGTCCTGGACATGCGCGCGGTCTCCCGGCGCACGCAGATGCAGCTGGTCTCGCTCGGCAGCGGCGGCGCAGCATTCGCCGATGTCCCGGGCGGCGCGCTCTGGGAGGAGGTCCTCCACTGGGCGGTCTCGAACCACGGCCTTGCCCCCGCCTCGTGGACGGACTATCTCCGCCTCACCGTCGGCGGCACGCTCTCGAACGGCGGCGTGAGCGGGCAGTCGTTCCGGTACGGCCCGCAGGTGTCCAACGTGGTGGAGCTGGAGGTGGTGACCGGCGACGGCAAGTGCCGGGTGTGTTCCCCGTCCTCCCATCCCGATCTCTTCTTTGCCGTCCTCGGCGGCCTCGGGCAGTTCGGCGTCATCACCCGCGCCCGCATCCCCCTCTCCCCCGCGCCACAAACGGTAAGACAGGAACCCAACAAGAACGCTCAATCGTAGAACGACGCGGACGCTGACGGTGGTGTGGTGTGTGTAATCTGCAGGTGAAGTGGCGGCGCGTGGTTTACGCGAGCTTCGCAGAGTACGCGGCGGACGCGGAGTGGCTCGTGACGCGGCCGCCGGAGAGGGCCTTCGACTACGTGGAGGGGTTCGCGTTCGTGCACCGCGACGACCCGGTGAACGGGTGGCCGTCGGTGCCCATCCCGGGCGGCGCCTGCTTCAATCCGTCCCTGCTCCCCGCCGGCTCCGGGCCGGTGCTCTACTGCCTGGAGGTCGCCCTGTACCAGCACCGGCACCAGCAGCCGGACGACGTGGACGAGGTAGGCAATGGAAAAGCTCGCCGTTAATGTCCCGGGGACATTCCCGTACTTGAGCTGTGGTGGTGTGTACTTTTCTGCGGGGATGTCTGCTTCGTCGTGTATCTTCCGCTGGATTCTGTGACGGGTGCGTCTCCCCCAAACTGCCCCCGCGGGTGCTGCCAAACCCTCCTCCATGGCCATGGCCCCCCACACCCACTGGTCGCTGTACTCCATGGCCGCGCCGCACGGCTGCTCTGGATCTTCACGGCCGATCAATCTCGCGTGCGTACATTACAATGTGGGTGGGTCGAGCCCACCTCCGGGCCGTGACGCGATTCCCCTGTCGCGCCCGTGACGATGAGGATCCCGTGTTTTGTCAATACCCCTCGCCCTGTGTTTCGCCACTCCGTCTCCTTCCTCACGTCTTGTCCCCACGGAACAGCTCATTTAGTAACGTGACGCCATGGCTACTGCTGAGTGCTCACGTTTGTGTGTCTTGTGTGTGTGTGCAGAGGATGGGTGAGATGATGCGGCAGCTCAAGTACGTGCGGGGCCTGGAGTTCGCGGCGGACGTCGGGTATGTGGAGTTCCTGTCGCGCGTCAACACTGTGGAGAAGGAGGCGCGCCGGAACGGCAGCTGGGCGGCGCCGCACCCGTGGCTCAACATCTTCATCTCCGCTCGCGACATCGCCGACTTCGACCGCGCCGTGCTCAAAGGCATGCTCGCCGACGGCATCGACGGGCCCATGCTCGTCTACCCCATGCTCAAGAGCAAGTGAGTCCCGTGCGCACAGATCTTGATGACGCACTACTTCTCCTTTGTTTGAATTGCTTTCGTGTTCGGTGGCAGAGTTGCCATTTTGGGGTAGGGGCAGCACTCACACGCATGTGATGTGAGCCTCCCTCCCTGCTCGCCTCGCTGACGTTTCTTGACTGGGATCTTATGCCCTCTGATTTGCCCCTCCGGCCGTACATCCTGCTAATAATTAAGACGGGCTAGCCGCCGATTTATCCATCCCCGTAGTTTTGTTTTGGATGTAGTCTTGTCAGATCAGATTAGCAGCCACTAACTCGGCCCGGGTCCTATGATTGATAAAATTATCATTACCCTGATGGCTCCACTCGATCGATGCCAGCCACAGGCATTGTCTCCTCGCCGGGCCCGGAACTCCGACGATAGATAGCGCACGCCACCATTGTTTAGGATAAGCTTGTTTTTCTCTCTTGTCGTAAGTAACACGCTGTGTAATAACTTGCTGCTGCCGTGCTGCAGGTGGGATCCGAACACGTCGGTGGCGCTGCCGGAGGGCGAGATCTTCTACCTCGTGGCGCTGCTCCGATTCTGCCGGCCCTACCCGGGCGGCCCGGCGGTGGAGGAGCTGGTGGCGCAGAACAGCGCAATCATCGACGCCTGCCGGTGCAACGGCTACGACTTCAAGATATACTTCCCTCACTTCCACACCGAGGCCGACTGGGCGGCCCACTTCGGGTCCAAGTGGGGCCGCTTCGTCGACCGGAAGGCCCGCTACGACCGCTGGCGATCCTCGCCCCGGGCCAGAAGATCTTCCCCAGGACCTCCGCCGCTGCTGCACGAGCAATCGTGTGAGGGTCCGGCCGGGATCGTGGCGATGATGATAGTGAAATACTGTTGTTGGCGATAATGATGGCTGCTGATTCATTCCGGCGATGGTGATGATGATGATGATGATCTCTCCATGATAATAGGATCGTTATTAGGTGGATTGGATTTGGGGGGACAAAGGGGGTCCTGGATGTTGTCAAGGACTTGAGGGAGAGTTGCAAAGAAAACGAAAGCTCTGAACTTTGCTCCTTGCTCTTCTTTGCCGTCGTGATCGATTGATGCAACAACAAGTCAAGGGTGATACACCCCTTTCGAGGGACCCCTTCCAACCATGGGTATTTGTCCTCCCGATCAGCCAGTTGTAATTGTCGCCATTTTTGTACGTCTGCTGCCGTCTTTTTATTCCATTTCCGCGTAGTTATCGCCGGTTTGGACCCGTTCCCGGCACCGCACATGGTAACGAAGGAGCCCGCTGCCGTTGGTGCTGTTCTGACACAGCACGGCCCCGGCCGTCTCTTTCCCCGATCGATCGTCTCTGGCCGCCCCGGCGGCTTGCGGCGCACAACGACGGCGGATAAGGTCGGAAGCGTGCGTGCGCAAGCTACTCCGATGGCGAGAGCTTTCCGTGCGAGCTGTCGTGCCGTCGTAGCTCGCCGTGCAGAGTGGATGGGACGGGCGGGAGGAGCGCGAATAATTGGTGGCGTTTCTGATCGGCGGCGTGCTGGGACGTGGTGGCCACGTGAGCCGATAGATATCGTCGTGGCGCCACATCAGACGTGACCGGCCGATGGGGTCTGTCGTTTTCTCCGTGACTGGAGCACGACCGACCATACTCTTCATTCATCTCTTTGTTTGTCGATCCTCCCAGCCGTGCCATGGCAATGGATTGAGGCCGAATCGCGACGGAGCCGCAACATCCTTACAGTGACAGGCAGCATATGTGCTGGCAGAGGCCCCAAAAAAAAAAACCCCCGATGCCGGGTTTTATAGATCGCTCAAGTCAAAATGAAGGTTTTCTTTTTGGCAGTCTCCGTTTGATCATTTGTCATACATGGTCCGCGAATTCTTTATCAAGGGTTAACTGATTAATGTTATCTCCAGAACGGAGAGGACAAACCAGGTTGATCAACGGATAAGGACGGGTAGTTTAGTACGTTTATTGGTAAGAGATCGGCCTTGGTGGTCACAGAGTATATATAGGCTAGCCAATTGATGTTTGTGGACTCCTCAGGGCTTGTTTGGCTGTTAGAGCCTCTTCACTAGCGTTCTCAAATCTCAACAGCCCTTTTAATATAGTCAAAATTGTCAGACCAATTAAATAAACAAAAACTGTTCGACAATCCCATGTTGACCCCAGACAATAGAGAGCGGCGTGGGAGTGTCGGATTCAACCGACAAATGATACCGATATGTGGGTCGGCTGTGTTGAGTTGTTGCGGTGACCCAGCACACCACTGCGTGTTGTAGTGTACAAGTCGTTAATGTAACACGCACGGAAGGACCTCTCCGCAAATATTATATCACTCAGAGTAGTACAACAGAAACATAGTCGGTTCAACGTAACACTATAGGATTACAACACTATTCAATACAAAATCTCGAGACCCTTCTTTTTATATTGAATCAAGCCTCTTCCAAATGAAATACAGAAAGATACAAATCGTAACTCTAAGCTGGATATCAGCTCTAGCTCTAATTCCTCATCCACTACTGCTGTTGTCACAGCCCTAATCTATTCCATCTGGAATATCTTTATCCAGGGTTGTCTCCTCCTTCCAATAGTTGTTGTCTCCTTCATTGGCAAAGTGGTTGTCATGTATGCCATTGACAATATTGTTGTTGCTCCACCATTGTCACTGTTGTCGTCGTTCTTCTGTTGGTGAAGTAGCAGTTGACTCCTTCAAGGTTCACCAGGTAGACTTGTCTCCTCGTTGAAGATCTTCTCGATGTCGTGATGGATAACTGTCAACTCCTTTGCTGGCTCCAAAAATCTAAGCAGGAGGGCAACGGGGAAAGGGTAAGCAATTCGAGCGTTACTTAGCAAGTTCAAATAATATAGGAAAGAGTTTTTGTTTTGAATGCACTAGCTACTGCCGGTCATGGGCATAATGCAAGTTTTTGGAAAACATTTCTTCAAAATGTCAAGTTTTATTTCAGAAAACTATGCTCACAGCCTCCACGGGTCTTGCGAATCAAACATGGGATTCCTTTCCCGCCACGACCTTTAGTTCCTTCCGAGAACATGGATGTGGCAGCCACAATTTGGTACACTCTGCAGAGGTGCGTAACTTTACCCATGAGAGAAACCCAGACTTGTTGCTTTTCCGAGCGGCCAAACTCGTCCATACTTCCATGGTAAGGGGCCAGGTGTGAGTCCAAAGCCAATCACTGCCCCTCTCCGCACAACACATATCCGCCCCTTATGACCCAACCGGTACAAAGACCAATGGCTCGTCACCACTCCCGAGCTCTTATTCCAAATCACCCCGTCGGGTGGGGAAGGTATGCGCTCCCATGCTGTTGGCCGCCGCAACGGACTCAATGATGACCCACAAGTATATAGGGGGGGGGGGGGTGTATCGTAGTACTTTCGATAAATAAGAGTGTCAAACCCAACGAGGAGCAGAAGGTGTTCACAAGTAGTTTTGATCAAGGAATCACTGTAAATACTAGCAGACAAGTTTTTAGGGGTTTTGATATTGCAGATAAATAAAATGCGTGTAAATAAAAGACAGTAATAATAATTGCAGCAAGTGGCCCAATCCTTTTTAGAGCAAAGGATAAGCCGGTTGGTTTACTTATGATGGCAAAATGTTCTTGAGGACACACGGGAATTTCGTCAAGTGCTTTCGCTTCCTACAGCTGATTAATCTTTATTGTTTTGATAAGTGTTGTGTGGGTGAACCTATGCTAATGCACTGCCCTAACTTGGACTAATACATACTTGTGATTAAACCCCTTGCAAGCATCCGCGTTACAAGGAAGTAATTAAGATAAATCTAACCACAGCCTTAAACTCTGAGATCCTACACTCCCTCATGCACCGGTTTACTAACGGGGGTTTAGGTTTCTGTCACTCCGGCAACCCCACAATTAGTAGCCAAATACACAATGCATTCCTCTAGGCCCATAAAGGTGAAGTGTCATGTAGTCGACGTTCACACGACACCACTAGAAGAATAACACCACAACTTAAATATCAAACCATTAAATATTACTCAACATAGTTCCACTACTAACAGCATGACTTCTCCCATGTCCTCAAGAACTAAACGAACTACTCACAAGACATCATATGGATCATGATCAGAGGTGATATAATGATGAATAACAATCTGGACATATACTTCAATTCACCGATAAAACTTAATAGCATCAACCACAAGTAGTAATCAACACCGGGAAAGTTTCCCCTATGAACTACACAAAGTATAACCCTAGATGTTACAGCGAAACGAAGTGGAGCGGTGGAGATGATGGTGAGCGATGGAGATGATGATGATGATCCCGATGAAGTCCGCGTGATGACGATGACGATGGCGATGATTTCCCCCTCCGGGAAGGAATTTCCCCGGCAGATTTCTGCCTGCCGGAGAGCTTTTTCTCTCTCTGTGGTTTCCGCCTCGTGGAGGCGGCGGAATATTTCCTCGATGACTCCCCGCGTCTTAGGGTTTCTGGGGATGAATACGCGAAGGGGGAGCCAGAGGTGGGCCAGGGTGGCCACACCATGCCCGGCGCGGCAGAGGGGGGCCCGCGCCGTGGGGTGGTGTGGGCCCCTCGTGGCCCATCTCAGCCTCCCCTTTTGGCTGGCTCCGGCATCTGACAAAATAGGAACATCTGTATATTTTCGTGAATTGTTGATCTTCAGAAATAGGGTGTCTTGACGATGCTTTTTCCAGCTGAATCCTGACTCCGGCAGTTAATTCTCCAATAATCATCAAACATGCAAAACAAGATAAAATAACATAAGTATATCATCCAAATGTGAAATATATCAATGAATAGCAGTAAATTATGATATAAAATAGTGATGCAAAATGGACGTATCAACTCCCCCAAGCTTAGACCTCGCTTGTCCCCAAGCGAAAGCTGAACTCAGTAAACAAGACCACAGGTTTATGGAGTGAAGCGTCGATAATAAAGAATACGGACAAGAAGCATCAACATGTACTAAACACAAATCATTTTAGACAGCAACTTCCCCTCATATAACTTATCTTGAACGAGTAATGGAAATCACAATAAAGGTGCATAAAGAAAATCATAGTTTGGTGATGGCAAACTTCGTTCTTGGTCAGAGAACAATTAACAGATTGTACTTATCTTTCGAGTAGAGTCCTTATATCGGAGCTATATTGCAGAACTTACATGCTCAATTATCACAATTTCTTTACAGTCATTGATAACTTTCAAAGTTATATTCCTTCAGATAAAAGACTTGTGCAAAACAAGGAAGGATAACAAACATGATTGATAATATTAATATATAGATGGTTGAATCACAACAACTCAAATGCTTGCTTAAGAAAGAAGGGAATAGGTTTACTGACTCAACATAAAAGTAAAAGAAAGGCCCTTCGCAGAGGGAAGCAGGGATTAAATCATGTGCTAGAGCTTTTTAAGTTTTTGAAATCATATAGAGAATAAAAATATAAGTTTTGAGTGGTGTATGAGAATTGTCAACGAATCAGAAAATGGAAAGTACAATATGACCCCTGCCAACCAGACTTTTAAGAGCGGCTCCCATGAAGGACGTTATTTCTACCAGCAAGGCAGATCATCCCTCTTCTCTTTTGTTTACACATGCAGATATTTCACTGTTTGTCATTGCTTGACTGATAAATCAGGGCAAAAATGTGAAGAGAATTAAGCGGTTAAAGTTGTAATTAATTGGGACTGGGCACCCCATTTGCCAGCTCTTTTTGCAAAATTAATGGATAAGCGGATGTATATGCCGCTAGTCCGGTGGTAAAGTCTGTTTGACAGTTGACATAAAGACATCCACCCCGTCCTCATGAGCTAGTAAACAGTGACACAAATAAGGAGTAGTACTTTTGAATAGTTTAAAGGTAGCACATGAAGTATTTACTTGGAGTGGCAAGGAAATACCACATATAGGTAGTTATGGTGGACACAAATGGCATGGGTTTTGGCTCAAGGTTTGGATGCACGAGAAGCATTCCCTCTCAGTACAGGTTTTTGGCTAGCAAGGCTGGGTAGCAAGCATAAGAGTGGAGGGATACAAACAAATATAAATGTAATAAAACAATCATGCAATCTTCCTTGTAAACACAAATAATTTTAACTTGAGAATACTAAGCTCATGAGCCAACAAGAAAGAAAGATATGAGATAATGTATCTACATGCAATCCCCTCTTTTCTACTTAAGCCTCAAAGTATTGTTGCTACTGACCAATGCTAAGTTTGCCAAAACCAAATAGATTTACTTGATGCTCCCAAAGTGATGCCAACACTAACAACAAGATCATTCATATGACAGAAATTTGCAAAGTAAAATAAAGTGTGCAGAAAGTAAATGATAAAACTTCTCATTAATATTCCAATAACGGCAACTCACACCAAGGGATACATAGATAACCAACTAAGGAGAGATACTTCCACACTGCAAACCATCCTATATGATAACTTCTCTACTCATGATATGACTCGACTGAAAAGTAAAAGGTAAAAGATAATGGTGATGATACCGCGGCACTCCCCCAAGCTTGGAACAAGCTGAGGGGATGCCAATACCAATGATGAATTACTCCTTCGGTGGTGATGGTGGGACGATCTTGATTGGGGACAGGAACCGCTCTAGCATGCGGCGAAGCCTATCGTTCTCCTCTTGGAGTATCTCCACCTCCATCCTCAGAACTCGATATTGATCACAAAACTCATCAGTGACTCGAAGAGCCTCAGTTACTGCAGGAAAAGAGCTAAAATCTGGAACAGGCGGTGTCGCTCCCTGCATATTATGAGAAAAGGCACGTTGAGTATTAATTGATCCCACAAAAGTAGGTTTGCTTGTCCTTGATCTTGCAGCAATCTGTCCCTCTTTGTTTGACGACATCTCCTTTACTTCCTCCTTGACGCTCTGATCCATATCCTTGCGCCTAGCTGTGATCCTTTCTTCTTCTGACCATCCTACGAAAGTCCCCTGATCGAGGTCACGGAGGAGCTCACGTCGACGTCGCAGCACGTACTTCTCTGAAGATGAACCCTGGGACGACATCTGAACAGAAACAACCCGAAACGAAAACACGACGAAAAACGATATACGGACCTCGGGGGATCCGGGGGATTATATAGCAAAAAGTTTCATAACAAAAGGAAAGTCCAGGTCGAAACCGGGCTGGAGACGGGCTCCGAGGCGCCCACACCATGCCACGGCGCGGCCAAGGGTGGGCCCGCGCCGTGGGGTGGTGTGGTGCCCTCGGGCACCGTTTCCTCCCCGTTTTCGGCTCGTAATTTTCCATATTTAATAAAAACAACAAAAACATAAGTTGGGAAGTTAAACGCGAACTTTTTCTTACCAAAACTGTTACCTATTCGAAAACAGACTCTGCAGTTTTCTGAATTTGACTTTTAATAAAATCTTCCGGAGTCACTACTTGAATAATATCAACGTCTTCGTTATAAGAATCCCCAGAAATATAATGCTTGAGTCTTTGACCATTAACCACTTGAGATTGTCACCATCAAGCGAAGTAATTTTGATTGCACCTGAACGGTAAACCTCTGAAACAACATAAGGTCCTTCCCATTTCGAAAGTAATTTACCTGCAAAAAATCTGAGACGAGACCTATACAATAGAACTTTCTCACCAACATTAAACTCTCTCTTTAGGATTCTCCTATCATGCCATTGTTTCACTTTCTCTTTAAAAAGTCTAGCATTTTCATAAGCTTCACTTCTCCATTCATCTAAGGAACTCAAGTCAAGTAACCTTTTTACCGGCAAGTTTAAAATCTCTATTAAGTTCTTTTACGGCCCAATAAGCTTTATGTTCTAATTCTAGAGGTAAATGACAAGCTTTTCCGTAAACCATTTTATAAGGAGACATACCCATAGGATTTTTATAAGCAGTTCTATAAGCCCACAAAGCATCATTAAGCTTCCTAGCCCAATTCTTTCTAGATTTATTAACAGTCTTCTGCAAAATAGATTTAATCTCTCTATTTGATAATTCTACTTGACCACTTGTTTGAGGATGATAAGGTGAAGAAATTCTATGATTAACATCATATTTAGCAAGGGTTTTTCTAAAAGCACCATGGATAAAATGAGAACCACCATCAGTCATGAGATATCTAGGCACACCAAACCTTGGAAAAATAATATCTTTAAGCATTTTTAATGATGTCTCACCATCAGCACTAGATGTTGGTATAGCTTCTACCCATTTAGTAACATAATCAACAGCAACAAGTATATGAGTATAACCATCAGAAGGAGGAAAAGGACCCATAAAGTCAAATCCCCAACAGTCAAAAGGTTCAATAACAAGAGAATAATTCATAGGCATTTCATTGCGTCTAGTTATATTACCAACTCTTTGACATTCATCGCATGATAAAATAAATTTTCTTGCATCTTTAAAAAGAGTAGGCCAATAAAAACCTGATTGTAAAACCTTTTGTGCAGTTCTATCTCCAGCATGATGTCCTCCATAAGCACTTCCATGGCATTTCTCAATATTTCTTTTTGCTCAAATTCTGGAACACATCTTCGCATTATACCATCCACTCCTTCTTTATATAAGTGTGGGTCATCCCAAAAATAATGCCTCAAGTCATAAAAGAATTTCCTTCTTTGCTGAGCTGTAAAGGTTGGAGGCAAATACTTGGCAACAATAAAGTTAGCATAGTCAGCATACCAAGGACTTTCTCGCGAGCTTACCTTTATCACAGCCAATTGTTCATTTGGAAAACTATCGTTAACAGGAACAGGATCATAAGAAATGTTTTCCAATCTAGACAAATTATCAGCGACAGGATTTTCAGCACCTTTCCTATCTACAATATGCAAATCAAACTCTTGTAATAAAAGCACCCATCTTATAAGTCTAGGCTTAGCATCTTTCTTTTCCATAAGGTATCTAATAGCAGCATGATCGGTATGGATAATAACTTTCGAATCAACAATATAGGGTCTAAACTTATCACAAGCAAAAACTACTGCTAAAAACTCTTTTTCAGTAGTGGCATAATTCTTTTGAGCAGCATCAAGAGTCTTACTAGCATAATGAATAACATTCAACTTCTTATCTACTCGCTGTCCAAGAACAGCACCTACAGCAAAATCACTAGCATCACACATAATTTCGAAAGGTAAAGTCCAATCAGGAGGTTGAACAACAGGAGCAGTGGTTAAAGCCTTTTTTAGAGACTCAAAAGCTTCTTTACAATCATCATCAAAAACAAAAGGTACATCTTTTTGGAGAAGATTAGTAAGAGGTTTTGAAATTTTAGAGAAATCTTTAATAAACCTTCTATAGAAACCGGCATGACCGAGAATACTACGAATACCTTTAACATCCCTGGGACAGGGCATTTTCTCAATTGCTTCAACTTTAGCTCTGTCCACTTCAATACCTCTTTCAGAAATTTTATGTCCAAGAACAATCCCTTCATTAACCATAAAGTGACATTTCTCCCAATTAAGAACAAGATTAGTTTCCTCACATCTCTGCAAAACTTTATCAAGGTTTTGCAAGCAGTTATCAAAAGAAGTTCCATAGACGGAAAAATCGTCCATGAATACTTCCACAATTTTTTCACAAAAACCATGAAAAATAGCAGACATGCATCTTTGAAATGTAGCAGGAGCATTACACAAACCAAAAGGCATACGCCTATAAGCATAAGTTCCATAAGGACAAGTAAAAGTAGTTTTCTCTTGATCTTCGCTCTAACAGCAATTTGTGAAAATCCAGAATAACCATCAAGAAAGCAAAAATGAGTTTTCTTAGACAACCTTTCTAACATTTGATCAATAAAAGGTAAAGGATAGTGATCTTTCTTAGTAACTTTATTAACCTTTCGAAAATCAATGCACATCCTATATCCAACAACTACTCTTTGAGGAATAAGTTCATCATTTTCATTTGGCACAACAGTAACTCCTCCTTTCTTAGGAACACAATGCACAGGACTTACCCATTTACTATCAGCAATAGGATAAATTATACCAGCATCGAGGAGTTTTAATACCTCATTTCTTACCACTTCCTTCATTTTAGGGATTAGACGACGCTGGTGCTCCACAACAGGTTTTGCATCATCTTCCATGTTGATGGCGTGTTGACATATAGCAGGAGAAATCCCTTTTAAATCATCCAAAGTATATCCGATAGCCCCTCGGTGTTTCCTCAACACTTCCAATAACCTTGCCTCTTCAGTACCTGAAAGTTTAGAACTAATAATAACAGGATATGTTTTCTTATCATCAATGTGAGCATATTTAAGGTTATCAGGCAAAGGTTTTAAATCAAAAACAGGATCTTCTTTAGGAGGTGCAGGGGTACCCAAATCTTCCACCGGCAAATTATGCTTAAGTAATGGTGGTTGATGAAGAAAGATATTGTCAATTTCATTCCTTTCCTCCATAAAGACCTCACTTTCGTGTTCCTCCATAAATTGCTGCAAGGCATTGTTAGGAGCAATAGCAATAGCAGCAAGTTGTTCAATTTTCGGTCCTCATTAGGCAAATCAGTTTCATAAAGTTTCTTACCAAACTTAGAGAAATTAAACTCATAAGATTCTCCATTAAATTTAGTGTAAATTTTCTCTTTCTTACAATCTATAATAGCACCACATGTATTCAAGAAAGGTCTACCGAAAATAATAGGACAAGTTTTACTAGCTTTAGAACCAAGTACTAGAAAATCAGTAGGATATTTAGTTTTACCGCATAAAACCTCAACATCTCTCACAATACCAATGGAGAGATAGTTTCCCTATTGGCAAGTTGAATAACCACATCAATATCCTCAAGTTCACAGGGACTAATTTCATGCATAATTTCTTTATAAAGTTCAAAAGGAATAGCACTAGAACTTGCACCAATATCACATAAACCATAATAGCAATGTTCTCCTATCTTCACTGAAAGCACAGGAACACTTGTTTTCCTAATTTACCAGGATGCGAAACAATATTAGAAGCATCTTCACAAAAGATAATATGTTCTCCATCTACATTTTCAGTTACCAAATCCTTTATAATTGCTACTTCAGGTTCAACAGTTATTTGTTCATCAGGCTCTAAAGGTTTCTTGGCACTTTTATTAACCACACTAGCTATCAGAGAATGTTGCTTGACTTTAACAGGAAAAGGTATTTTTTCAATATAAGGTTCTGGCAAAATGTGATCAACAGTATGAACTTCAATACTTTGCCAATGGCCGAATTGGTTTTATCTTTATAAGGTTCATGATATTTATTCAAATCCTTCTTAGGCACATCAAGATAAGAGGCAAAAGCTTTGTAATAATTTGCAACAACTTGAGAATCAAGACAGTAAACACACTAACATTACGGAAATCATCAGTCTCCATAAAAGATTTAATGCATTCATAATCATAATTTATACCTGACTTTCTACCTTTGTCGTTCTCCCATCCTTCAGTATTTTCCTGAATACGGTCAAGAAGGTCCCATTTAACTTCTTCTTCAGTACGTGTAAATGATCCAGAACAAGAGGCATCCAATAAATCCTTATCATGAAGAGAAAGCCTTGCATAAAAATTATTGATAACAATATTACTTGGGAGCTCATGAATGGGACATTTGAGCATTAGTGACTTCAATCTCCCCCACGCTTGGGCAATACTCTCTCCATCATGAGGCCAAAAATTATATATGCGATTTCGATCTTGATGAATCTCACTAGGAGGATAGAATTTAGAATAAAAGAGAGGTACAATTTCCTCCCAGCCAATAGATCGGCCATTCTTCAGCATCTTATACCATTCCGCAGCTCGGCCCTTCAATGATATAGAGAATAACTTCCTCTTGACTTTTTCCATTGAAATACCTGCACACTTGAACAACTCGCATAATTCATGTATAAATAGTAAATGATCACCAGGATGGATGGTTCCATCTCCAACATAGCGGTTATCCATAACACGTTCAACAATTTTCATAGGTATTTTAAATGGATCTAATTCAGCAGGCGGCGGTTCATCTACTACCTTAGCAGTGGCAGTAGTATTCCCAAATAGGGATTCGAATGGAGATCTCTCCATAATAAAATAAAGCAAGCAAGCAGAAATAAAAACAGCACTTACAGTAAAGGTTTCCCTTACCAATTCCACTTACCAATAGCACTTCACTCCCCGGCAACGGCGCCAGAAAATAGTCTTGATGACCCACAAGTATAGGGGGTGTATCGTAGTACTTTCGATAAATAAGAGTGTCGAACCCAACGAGGAGCAGAAGGTGTTGACAAGTAGTTTTGATCAAGGAATCACTGTAAATACTAGCAGACAAGTTTTTAGGGGTTTTTGATATTGCAGATAAATAAAATACGTGTAAATAAAAGACAGTAATAATAATTGCAGCAAGTGGCCCAATCCTTTTTAGAGCAAAGGATAAGCCGGTTGGTTTACTTATGATGGCAAAATGTTCTTGAGGACACACGGGAATTTCGTCAAGTGCTTTCGCTTCCTACAGCTGATTAATCTTTATTGTTTTGATAAGTGTTGTGTGGGTGAACCTATGCTAATGCACTGCCCTAACTTGGACTAATACATACTTGTGATTAAACCCCTTGCAAGCATCCGCGTTACAAGGAAGTAATTAAGATAAATCTAACCACAGCCTTAAACTCTGAGATCCTACACTCCCTCATGCACCGGTTTACTAACGGGGGTTTAGGTTTCTGTCACTCCGGCAACCCCACAATTAGTAGCCGAATACACAATGCATTCCTCTAGGCCCATAAAGGTGAAGTGTCATGTAGTCGACGTTCACACGACACCACTAGAAGAATAACACCACAACTTAAATATCAAACCATTAAATATTACTCAACATAGTTCCACTACTAACAGCATGACTTCTCCCATGTCCTCAAGAACTAAACGAACTACTCACAAGACATCATATGGATCATGATCAGAGGTGATATAATGATGAATAACAATCTGGACATATACTTCAATTCACCGATAAAACTTAATAGCATCAACCACAAGTAGTAATCAACACCGGGAAAGTTTCCCCTATGAACTACACAAAGTATAACCCTAGATGTTACAGCGAACGAAGTGGAGCGGTGGAGATGATGGTGACAGCGATGGAGATGATGATGATCCCGATGAAGTCCGGCGTGATGACGATGACGATGGCGATGATTTCCCCCCTCCGGGAAGGAATTTCTCCGGCAGGCAGCGTGGAGGTGGTGGAATATTTCCTCGATGACTCCCCGCGTCTTAGGGTTTCTGGGGGATGAAATACGTGAAGGGGAGTGTCAGAGGTGGGCCAGGGTGGCCACACCATGCCACGATGCGGCAGAGGGGGCCCGCGCCGTGGGGTGGTGTGGGCCCCTCGTGGCCCATCTCAGCCTCCCCTTTTAGCTGGCTCCGGCATCTGACTAAATAGGAACATATGTATATTTTTGGTGAATTGTTGATCTTCAGAAATAGGGTGTCTTGACGATGCTTTTTCCAGCTGAATCCTGACTCCGGCAGTTAATTCTCCAATAATCATCAAACATGCAAAACAAGATAAAATAACATAAGTATATCATCCAAATGTGAAATATATCAATGAATAGCAGTAAATTATGATATAAAATAGTGATGCAAAATGGATGTATCACTCAACCAGGGAATAGTCTGCCGAGGATATGTGAACAACAGAAGGTAGCAGCTGACTTTACCGTCCATAGCAGATCTCATGGTAAACGCTTCGATACGGCACGTAAGGATCACTGTGACATTGGTAATTAATCCTAGATATATACTTTCCCGTACAATGGAACCTCCACCACAACATCAAACCGTGGTTTCATTGCCAGCCAAACAATATATATATATATATATATCAATTCACGTCATTCAAAAATAGTTTTTTTTTCAATGCAATGGTAATAATATGTTTTTGAAAATAGTTTTTATAAAAATAGTTCAATAAGGATATGCAAGAATGAACTTGCCTTGAGGCTGACAGGTAGTGCAGTCTAAAGCTTCCGACGAATTGGGACCCTCGTGTTCTGAAAATCAACATCATTGTCTATATGAGACAATGTTTGAAAACCAAATAGATGCTATTATGCATAGGATGAGATGATTTTATTCCTTCCAAAATTCCCCAGAATTTTATTAATGATTTCTTTTGAAGTGATTCCTTTTAATTCATGTTTATTTAGGATGAGTGACATGACAGTCATGATATAGTTCAAATTATACTTTGAACTTAGTAATTAATTTTCCCATATTATTTCTTTTGAAAATAATTTGAATTATTTCAAAGTCATTTTCACTTAAGGATCCTTTGAATTTTTGCTACAAGAAATAGTTTTTGACAAATCAAGTAGATATTTTATTTGGATCACTTATTTTCTGCTGATATTTGTAGATATTTTTAAATTATTTATAGGATTTTATTTGAATATATAGCGAGTTTTGAAAGTTTGGAAATTTATAAGAATGAAATGACTAAAATGCCCCTGGTTCAGCACTGGTTGAACCAGATCAAAGGGTTTGGGCTCGGGTCCGGTCTACCGCCCGAGCCACTCCCTTCCTCTTTCTCACTCGCACGAGCCCGAGCTCGAGCTCGACCTCCCCTGGCTCCCGCGTCGCCTGCGGCGTCGCCGCCTCACTCCGGCCATCTCCGCCGCCGTGGTCTGGGGCAAACTACTACCCTCGCTCCGCTCTCCTCTTCTACCCAGGTGATTTGAGCCTCGCTGCTTCTCGCGGCCACGCGTAACCCAACCCTAGGGTTAGGGTTCTGGTGCTGCTCGCCTGCCTTTCTTCTCCGGCGTGCCCACCATGGCTCGGCGCAGAGCATCGCTCTCTGTGCCGTAGTGGTGCGGTGCTGCTCCACGACCTCCATGTGCCCCTTCCAACGGTAGCACGAGCACTGCCTCGCCGCCGTGGAGCTACGGCCATGGACGCACGGCAAGACCTCCGTCTCCCCTTCTCTTACGCTCACTTAAATTCTCTCTACTCGCTCCAGCTACTGCTAAGTGTGGATGATTTGTATTGTTAGGTGTTTGATAAACAGAGATGTTTTCTTGATGAATTGCTCTCAAATAAGCACTGCATCCTCCATATACTTAGAAATGAGGTGAATGGTGTAGATCTAGCATGTTTAGATCACTCCATAACCTCAGGAAATTAATTTAGGAGCATCTATTGCTCACAGATGAAGAAAAATAATTCTAGACTGAATCCTGTGATGATTCTATCCAAAACTGAACTAGAACTTGCTCTAGTGATGATGTAAAACACTTTAGGCATGTGTTTTAATTGGTTTTGCTTGCTGTGATGCCTCCTTGAGAGTTACACAACATGTAGCTTAATTAAACTGCCTTTTTATGCTTTCCTGTGCTTCTTCCTGTGTACAGATGTGCATAGCACAGCTAATCCAGCTCTGTTGGTTCACTGTCATGTGTATGACTTGGATAACTCTAAAAAGAACAGATACTACACTTAACCTAATTCCCTGCCCTTGTGATGCTCAAACAATTGCTAAAACAAGCAACTGCAATTCCTTGCCTCTCTCTTGCCTAGCTTGTGCAAAGAACAGATGCTTCTGCCTTGCAACCCTTTTTCTACAGCACCCTACCTTGTTAAACAAGGCTCTGTTAAGAATAGATGCTGAAACATCTCTCTAGCATGGTTCTGTCATTTACAGAACCTGCTTGGTCTCTCTCTAGCTTTCAAAATCAACCTGTTGTTGTTGAGCAGCTTGTGCTTCTGGATTATGATGTTAACCTGCGTCTTGTGGAATTTGCCTCCTCATCCTCGCTGCTTCAAAGTTCCTAGAGTGTATTTATTTAGCTGAAATGGCTTGTGGTGGATGGATTAGGTAATCTCCATTGGTAGTGCTTGGTTGTGCTTGTTCTTGTGGAAGAACAGATGGGAATGGGTGTGCTGATGGTTGTGTAATGTGTGGGTTGTGGTTGCTGCGAGTTGTGTGTGTGAGTTGTACATCGGTCTGGCCCTATATTTATACAGATTTGGGAAGTGTTGTGCTTGTGACACCCGAATAACTTGGCTGTGGTGAGTAACCTACTTGCAGTGGCCCTCTTCTACCTCGAGCTGCCCTATTTGACTACTTTTGCACTCCTTTTCACCTAGGAGATCAGCTCTTGCTGCTGCAGAGCATTTCATCTCCCCAAGGTAATAACTCTGAGTCATTCCTGAGTCATTGTTCCTATCTTGATCTAGATATTTGTGTGGGAATGCTTGGCTGTGAAGGAAGGATTTGTAATAGTCGGTTTGTGGTACTGATTCTCAAGTGTATGTGTCAATTAAGCTAATTGCTAGCTTAATAAGTGGGTTTAGGGTCCATTTGCCTAATCCATTGGCAAATGTGATACCAACTGTGGCTTTTATGTCTAATTTGTTCCCTGGTTTAATTGTGGAGTTTGCAATTTCAGTGTTGCCTTGTTTTTAATATCATGAGATCAAAATGCTCAAAACAACACTAGTTGCCTAAGATGTTTCTATACAGTGCTGTACAAAAGCCTTTGCCCCTTCTGTTGCCTTCGGATTAAATGAGCATGATCAACATTGATCAGTCCCACTGTTGCCTTTGAGTTATTTGCCTACTCCACTGCTTAGCCTAATTAAACCATAGTTTTGGTTAGGCTAAAAACCAGTGTTCAATATATTAACATGCCAGCACCAAATGGTGTTGGCAACATTTTAACAATAACCCCCAAATCTTCTTGTTTGTTCTGTCTATTTTGCAGGTTAAAAGGTAAAGAAGACTTGAAGATTTAGTTTAGAAATTGAATTACTATCTTTTGTATTATTCCAATTGTTGTAAGATATATTTTGTAATGAAGCCTTGTAATAAAGATGAGTTGATCAATTGGATAATTTGTATCCAAATGTTTTTTACACACTTTTGAGTTTGTGAGTAATTGAAGTTCTTGTATATGATCTTTTGGAAATTCTTTTGTAAAGATTTGTATATGTAATTGTGATATGGGTGTAATAAAATGATTCTATTATTTGAGATGATTTCATCACAAATCTTGTGATTTATAGATTGCTACTTCTTTGATATGTGTATATAGAAAGACTTAGGGAAGTATAGAATTATTGTAAACTTGGGATTTTATCAAATTTCCTTTTGATATCCAAATGATTATGTTGGAAAAGTAATAGTAAGGGTTTTGAAAATATGTTGTAGGGTTTATCGACACTTCTCGACTATCTGTCAATGTCTGACTCCCAAAACATCGACACTCGTCTAGTTTCAACCCTCGATCCATTTAACACAAAAGCGCGAAAATTTTCCAGATTTCACCAAAAGATGCATGAATGCACAAATGCAAATCCTAGTTCTACTCTCTCGAGTCCTATAACTGCAAGGTATTACAGTTGTGTACAGGGTCGGGTATCATATCCATAGACCATACGCGGGAGCCGTCTTTTCTTTGGGTGATGCAAAGAAAGGGGCGGCAACGAGATAACCATGTGTCCCAACGGTCCACTTTCGTCGAAAACTAACGACATCGGGCTGATCATTTTGTTTACTCTGTATGGAGGCAAAAGGATGATCAACAAAGTTGTCATGTCAATTGTGTAACTTTCGCTGATATTTATTTACTTATTTTGTGATGGGACACTGAGTGGCTTGACTTAACGAACACGTGTCAAGCTTTCTTTTTTCCTCACTTTCGAAACTTTCTATGGGAAAAAACTACTCAATGAGTATATTGACAACACAAACAATGGGTCGAAAAGAATTTTCAATATGTGATGTTTTGGAAGCTTCAAGATCGCTAGAAAGAGAAAATACACGATGAAACCAGGTCACACAGTGGAATCTGTTGAACACTGAATAACGATCATGTTTCAAAGTTTCTAAAATATCTCAAAAAAATATAACAAGTTGGAAAGGAGAAATATCTCAAAACCATTTCTAAGTTTCGATGATGCCCTTCATATCAGATGGAGATGGAAGGATATAGATGGCCGTCACTGGGCATGGTCAGGCTTACATTTTAAGTCGTCTTAGGAGGCTGAATGTCATCCGCGTCCACGACATCCGCATAGTTTCGTAAAGCTATTCTCGAAGATCCTCGCGAGGCGCCTCGCGCCCAAATTGTCCGAGTTGATTCTGGAGAACCAGTCGGCGTTTGTGAAGGGCCGTTCAATTCAAGATAATTTTAAGATGGTTCAACTCACCACCAGGGCGTTGCATCGCAGCAGGACTCCTTCCCTGCTCTTGAAGGTGGACATCACGAAGCCCTTCGATTCCGTTGCGTGGCCGTGCCTCATTCGTATCCTTCTGCACCTCGGTTTTGGCAGGCGCTTCATCGATTTGATCTGCATCGTCTTGTCATCGGCTTCTTCCAAGGTTGTCCTGAACGGAGTCCCTGGGCGCACGATTTTTCACCGACGAGGGTTGAGGCAGGGCGATCCCCTCTCGCCCATGCTGTTCCTCTTCGTCATGGAAGTCCTCAATGCCGCCCTTCGCCGTCTGAAGCCCTTGGGGTGCTCTCACCCTGCCGTGTCGTGGTGTGCAATTTCGGACATCTGTCTACGCCGACGACGTCGTGATTTTTATCTCCCCTGCTGCCCGCGATCTGGGAGCCGTGCGGCTGATCCTTGAGTGTTTTGGTCGTGCGACCGGTCTCCACACCAACTTCGACAAGTGCTCCCTCTTGCCGATCCGATGGACAGATGATCACCTCACCGTCGCCGCTCAGCAATTCCCGTGCGCGATCAAGCCTTTCCCATGCACTTATTTGGGGCTGCCGCTGTCCTATAAGAGGCTGCCGAGATCAAGCCTGCAACCGATCGTCGACACCATCTGCAGGAGACTAGCGCCGGGTATGGCAAGCTTCTACACCTCCGCAGGCCGTCTTGTGCTGATTAAGTCCGTGATCACCTCAATTCCAATCTATCTATCCATCGCCATGAGTCTCCCGGCTTGGCTGTTGCAATTCTTGGATAAGAGGATCCGGGCTTTCTTCTGGAAGGGCTCCGAAGCAGTGCACGGTGGGCAGTGCCTAGTTGCCTGGGACAGGGTATGTAGGCCTGTCGAGTTCGGTGGATTGGGCATCCTGAACCTGAAGCTGCTGGGTTTCGCGCTCCGCTCGCGCTGGTTGTGGATCAGGAAGCGGCGGGGTGGGTGCTGGCGTGACTTGCAGCTGGAGGTGGAGCCCGAGGTCCAAGCGTTGTTTGATGCATCTGTTCACGTTGTTGTCGGGGACGGTCGTATGACGCTGTTTTGGGAGGACGCCTGGATTGACGGCCGCTCTATCAGACATCTCGCACCCGCACTTTACGTTGTCGTGGATGCGCAAGCTGCCAAGACGAGGACGGTGGACGAAGCTTTGCTGGAACGCCGTTGGATCCGGGACATCACCGGCCCCCTCACCGTCCCTGTGCTCGTTCAGTTCCTCGAGCTGGTTGACAAGATGCAGCCCATGACCCTGACCCACGGAACGCCGGACCGTGTGTTGTGGAGATGGACTTCCTCGGGCGAGTACTCTGCAAGCTCCGCGTACAAGATTTTCCACGCCGGCCTGGAGTTCTTCCCGTGCGGCAAAACCATATGGAAAACGTGGGCTCCGGCCAAGTGCAAGGTCCACATCTGGCTAGCCATGCAACGACGCTTGTGGACTGCGGATCGCATGTTGCGGCATGGACAAGAATCCCACTCTATATGTCCCTCTGTGACCAGGAGCTGGAGACGGCTGATCACATAGCGTTGGGTTGTGTCTTCGTCAGGGAAGTTTGGTGCAACCTGCTGCAACGTTGCAACCTGCACGCGTTGACGCCGGTGGCTGATTCAAGGCTCATTGAGTGGTGGCCTGACGAGCGCCTCCGCGTTCCTCGGCAGCATAGGAAGGGTTTTGATTCCCTTGTCCTGCTCACTATGTAGACCTTGTGGAAGGAACGCAATGGTTGAGTGTTTCAGCGTATAGCCATGACGGCCAATACCATCTGCCGCATGATCGCCGACGAAATTGAGCTCTGGAATTTGTCAGGCGCTGTTGGGCTGAGGTCACTTTGGGAGTAGTTGCTTAGCGAGCATGGGCGTTGTTTTCTGTTTTGTTGTGCTTGTGTACGCCCATACCACATAGCATGACCCTGTAACCACATCTCTGATGTCGGAAACGATGTACTCAGGACTCTGTCCTTTCTTCTTCTATTATAAATGACACGCAAATCTTTTGCGTGTTCGCAAAAAAAGGAGGCTGAATGTATGTTCCGGGCATCAACGAGAATCACAGTGCAAAAAGGGGACACCAATTTGTTTAGGGATGACATATGGCCAAACGGTCAAAGCCATGCTTAACTAACACCGGCACTCACTGTTTGTTAGAGTATCTCCACCGGCGCGCCTAATAGAGTGTCCGGCAAAGTTGCCGGACATGCGTTATTGGGCGCGCCGGCAACCGTTGCCGCCTATTGGGAGTGCCGCGCCCCACCGGTCGCTCCCAATAGACGCTCCCAGATCACAAATTCAAATAAACGGTGGGACTGCCTAGTTCAAATAGCGTCGATCATCAAGTTCACACACCCAAAAGCATCACAACCCAAAAGCATCGCCCCTTGTCCGGCGATCATATTACAGAATCTCGATCACATTTCAGTTGATCGTCAGCACCGGCTCGTCCGCCTCCTCTTGCGTCTCTGCATTTTCCCAGCCCGGGCGCGGCGATGGCTCTGCCTCTGCGTCGGAGGACGTCGTGCTCGTCGTAGGCTCCCCGTCGTGCTCCTCTCTGTCACCATCTTCCTCTTCACCGTCGCCATCTTCCTCCTCACCGTACCATCTGGCCTCCACATCTGGCTCACCGACGGACGGCGCCGTCCCCTCCCGGATCATGCCACGCAACACTTTCGAGCCTTCAATCTATTGCAATCAACAACGCGCATGTCGGTTTCATGTATTGAGCACAATGATCATGACGGTAAAGGACGTAGATTTCATACCATGTCGCAGTTGATGTCGACTGGCATTCGGTTGAACATGTGGGCATCGGAGTAGCCGGTACCATCGCCGTCCGCGCCAAATAGGCATTGCCGGCCGCTCACATCGACGCGATGGCGACACCGGTCTCTCTGAAGAGCAGGTGACTCGGTGAACACCTGGTTGAGGTCAATGGCGCCGCCGACGCCGACGGTCGGCGAATCGGAGCGGCTGCTGCTATCACAGAATGGCGAGGCCCGTACCGCGGAGCGCGGGGTGTCGCCACCTCCATCAAAGAACGCTTTATTCAACGGCAATGCGCCACCCGCCGCGTTCGTGCTCACTTGACTTGCGCCACCGGCAGCTACGTACGCCTTCGACGCTCGCAGCAGATCGATCTCCTTCTGCCTAGCCTCCACACTGACGCGCCTCCCTCTCCTGTCTACGGTGGCCGCCGCTCGACGCGCCAGCTCCTTGTCCCAGTCTTCATCCGGCGTGTTCGGCGGCCGCACGCGTGTTTTGCGAGGGGCGAGGTAGCCGCCGCGAGCAACCCCACGAGCAGCGCCACCGCGAGCAGTGCCACCCCATCGTCCTCCTCCACCGCGAGCGCCACCATGGTTGCGTTTGATGGGTGACATCGGCGCCCAAGGTGAGAAAGGCGGGAAGGAGGAGCACGGGGTAGGCAAATGGCGGGAGAATGAAAAGGGATGAGGCTGAGGGGAAAGTGATATAGAGCGTCTGTGTCACTACCGCATCGGGCCCGCCCGTCAGACCCAAAGTAGCGTGCGTTGCCGCGGTTGCCGGCGCGCCCGGTTGCGTCCTAGAACCTGGGCACAAAGCGGGGTTGCCGGACGCTATATTGGGACGTGCCGACATCTTTTTGGCTATTGGACGCGCCGTTGGGGGCCGATTTCGTGCCGGCGTGCCCAATAGGCCTATTGGGAGCGGAGTTGGACGCGCCGGTAGAGATACTCTCACAGCAAGAGGCGGTAGGACGTCCTCGTTTGTTGTCCAACCGCTAGAAGAAAGACAGTGGCGACCTTTTTCATTGTAGGAATGAGGTGGCACGCGGAACTGGCTATATCAAAATGCGAGATCCTTCGATCGCCAGATCTGCACACTTAGTTTTAGATTATCCACACTGGCTAAATCGAAATGCAAGAACCTTTGTATGCGGACAAGGTAGTTGTGATTAATCTTGTAGAAATAACTCCTCTTCCAACCTTAATAAAATGACAAGCAACTGTGGTTGCCTGTTCTTCAACGAAAAATCACTTTGGTGCCCGAGCACAGATGCTCCCGGTATTTTTACCGCAGTAATTCCGGACTGGTTGCTCACAGGTACCCCAGTTTAATGATGACGGTGACCATTCCAAATTGGAGCATATGTGAGATGTCAGGACTCAGGAGCGTATCACACTGCCCCGCGGTGTGCCCGTGCGAGGTCGTCTCCCCAGGAACGCTGCTCGCGTCGGTCCTCACCCTAGCGTCGCCGGCTGTGACGCTGGGGCGTTCCCGGTGCTCCGACGAGGGGCAGTAAGGCCCCGCGTATCACAGGCATGCTCCTCACCTTCATTGACGAGCTCGGCGAAGGGTCGGCCGCCTAGCTGCTTCACGGAGCCATGAAGCTTGGCCTGTCTGAGATGCACGTGGCGCGGTGGCGATGCAGAAGCTTCAGTTCTTACTCATGGGCTGTGGGTGCTGACGCACGCCGAGTTTGTCGCCTCGAGTTCCAGTTAGTCGTCGGCTCCATGGCCACAACGATGGACCTGCTGCTGGCATTCATGGTCGGAGCGTCCGTCAAGGTCAATGAACTCGCGAGGCTTGTGTCAGAGCAGCGTGACACGTGGCGGTGCGGCCTGACACAGATGATTGCACAATGAGGAGCGTGCGCTCCATGCTAGGAAGTTCAGGAGTAGCGCCACTCCGCAAGCCGAAGACACGAGGATGCTGCTCGGCTGCATCGCCATCAGGACCTGCCGACCTGGTGGGACTGTGCTGAGATCAAAGCCTTTCCCAAAGGCCGAGCTGTTGCGCCGCTTGGACGACGGCCGCGAGAACGAACTGTTGCTCAACAGCGGCCTAATGGTGTTCCTCATGTACTGCCATGTCGTCTTGTTCGACCGGGTTGATACCAAGATGGATGCACCGCAGTGCCCGTGCCTATTCCAGCACCAGCCAGGAGGCGCTGCTGTGCCTACTCTAGAGACTGGAGCTCATGGTCGACCCAGCGACCATGGCCACCCACCAGACGTCATCAAATGGTGGTTCAAGAGCGGCCGTACGGCGTGCCTGGCGACAAGCTCCGCAACGCCGAGCTCCTGCCAATCATGGCGATTGCTCGGCATCGTCGAGCAGCTTATCCTCAGCAGTGTTGCCTCGGTCCACGAGCAAGCGAGCAGCAAGCACCGGTCCGCGGCGGACAAGACCGTCGTGGCGTTCGACACGGCGGCGTGCGTCTGGCCGTGGCCTGCCTAATCGCCGGGCTCTTCAGGCGGCCATGCAAAAAAGGACATTCGCGGACATGAAAAAGATGAACGTGCAAACAAGAATCACACTGGGCCCGCCGTATAGGACAACCCCTGAAATTTACCGCGCCATGGTCGTTTTACTGTGCCTATGTCATGTGGGGCCAGACTTATAGGCGCAAGGGCCCTGCGCTCTAGTTCTGTCCTAGTTTAATTAGAGTCCTTCTAGATTTAGGTTAAAGAGTATGGGTCTTAAGTTGGAAATGGTCCCAACACCCAATTAGAGTTGGAGTCTGATACGTCATATGTAATCGGCTACTTATAGCACCCCTATACGATGAATGAGAACAAGCAGAAAAACAATCTATCTTCTCACCTCCTGCCCTGTGCTTAGGCGCCCCTCCTCACCTCCTTCTCGACCATTGGTCGACGCGAGTATCGTCCACGTCCTGAAACATATCACGACTACAACCTCCGATCCAATCCACCCCTAGCCCATGACAACTTGGTATCAGATTCATCCTCGATTCCGGGGGACACCATGGCCCCTCCGCCGCCCCTTCCACAAACTCTAGCAGAACTTGCCCTCAAGCAGCATGAGGACCATGAGGCTGTACACGCGACTCTCACCAGCCTCTCTGAAGAAAATCAAGCCGTGAGGGACGAACGTGCCATGGACCGCACCACCCTCTAGACGATTGCTGAAACGCTCCAAAAGCTCCAAGCCCAGATCGCCGAAACGTCGCAGCAGTAGCGCACGCAGAATCAGGCCCTCCTCCAGCTCGAGGGACGCGGCACACCGCGACTTGGCGGGGCAGGAATTATGCCGCCACCTGGGGCTACGTCCAAGGCAGGGGACATGTCCGATCTGTCGGATCCTTCTGATCCTGCACCGCGACTCTACAAGATCGACTTTCCCCTCTACGACGGGGCGAGCGACCCACGACCGTGGTCGACCCACTGCAACCTGTTCTTCCTCAGTCAACGGATGCAGGATTCTGACAAGACGTGGCTCGCCTCCTACCACCTCACCGACGTCGCTGCCTTATGGTACGAACACCTCGAGGCAAAGCTGGGCCAGCGGTCGTCTTGGACAGAATTCCAAACACTCATCTCCAACCACTTCGGCCCTCCGACACGTGCCAACCCCTTTGAAGAGCTGATATCGACACGGCGCTCTGGCACCGTGGTGGAGTAATCCAAGCGTTTCCTTGAGAATCTCTCTCGCGTGCACCCGATTTACGATAACGAGGAGCGTGATATCTTCACCAACAACCTGGGTGAACCCATGAAGACTCAGGTCGAGATGCTGAAACCTGCTACACTAGACACGGCTATGGACCTAGCTATTTCGTTCGAGCACCTCAACACCGTCACCGGAGCCACGGCCGCCACCGCTAGACCGAGCCGCCCACCTCGCCCCATGGCCAGTCCTGGCACGACATCACAGGACAGCACCGCTCCGGCACTAGTGTTCAAGAAGCTCACACCAGCCGAGATGGACGACCGGCACGCCAAAGGACTCTGTTTCAACTGCGACGAGAAATTCGTTCGGGGACACCGCTATAAACGCCTTTTCTACATTCAGTCAGCCGATGAGGAAGAGGAGCCGCCTGATGATTCCCAGGAGAACATCACCATCTCGCTCCTTGCTGTTACAGGGATCCATCTAGCGACACCATGCAGGTCACTCTTCGCATTGGGGATCGTGACCTTGTCGCCTTGCTCGACTCCGGTAGCACTCATAACTTCATCCACGAGGAGTTGGCCACTGCCGTGGGGATGCCTTTATCCTCCGGCCGTCGGCTTTGCCTCACGGTTGCTAATCGTGACAAGGTTACATGCCGTGGGCTTCTCAAGCACGCTGCCATCATGATTGACAAGGAACGTTTCAACGTCGACCAGCACGCCATACCCTTGGGTGGATTTGACGTCGTTCTCGGCACGCGTTTCCTCAAAACCCTGGGGCTGATACTCTGGGATTTCTCTACCGAGTGGATGTCGTTTTGGCACACGGATCATCGCGTGGAGTGGTCGGGACTAGGCTCTCCTGCACGGCCTGCTCAGTTACATGTGTGCGACAGTACAGATCTACTGGATAGCCTACTGGCAGCGTTCTAGGACGTCTTCGCTGAGCCCAAGGAATGCCGCCGCCTCGCGCCCATGACCATCATATTCATCTTGTTCCCGGGACACAGCCTATTGCCGTACGGCCTACCGATACCCGGCTATTCAAAAGGATGAATTGGATGCTTGCTCGTGGCCTCATCCAATTCGGTGCGGCTACCATCAGGTGCGGATGGCCCCCAAGATATACACAAGACGGCGTTCCGCACCCATGAGGGCCTCTTCGAGTTTGTGGTTATGCCATTCGGTTTGACCAACGCTCCGGCGACGTTCCAGACACTGATGAACGAAGTACTCCGTCCTTCCTCCATCGCTTTGTGCTTGTTTTCTTTGACAATATTTTGATCTTCAGCTCCTCCTGGTCGGATCACCTTCGTCATGTCAAGCTCGTCCTGGAGGCTATGCGAGCACATCAGCTCTTCCTCAAGCGCTCCAAGTGCTCATTTTGGGGAGGAATCCATGGCTTACCTTGGACACGTCATATATGCAGAGGGGGTTGCCATGTACAGCGACAAGGTCCTCACTGTGGTTGACTGGCCAGTTCTGCGCACTGTCGTGCTGTGCGTGGGTTCTTGGGACTTGCAGGCTACTACCGCAAGTTCATCCGGGGTTTCGGCACCATTGTAGCACCCCTCATGGCGCTACTCAAGAAAGATGGGTTTCTCTGGACCTCTGAGGCGGCCAATGCGTTTGACGCTCTCAAGACTACGCTCACCACCGCACCGGTGCTCCAGTTACCTAACTTTGCAGTTCTGTTTATTGTGGAGTGTGATGCATCTGGGTCTGGTTTTGGTGCGGTACTGCGTCAAGGTCAAGGGCCCATTGCCTATTTCAGCAAAACCATAGCTCCTCGACATGCCTCTCTAGCCGCTTACGAGCGGGAGCTCAATTGTCTGGTTCAAGTCGTGCGCTACTGGCGACCATACCTCTGGGGGCGCGCCTTCGTCGTCAAAACTGACCACTATGCCTCAAGTTTCTGCTGGACCAACGCCTTGCCACAATACTGCAACAACATTGGGTGGGCCAGCTCTTGGGTTTTGACTTCACCGTGGAATACAAACCAGGCCGCCAAAACATCGTCGCCGATGCACTCTCTCGGCGTGATGTTCCTACAGGCCACGCATGCGCCATCACAGGGATTTCTTTTGATCTATTTTAAGCCCTCCGTCAGGCCACACACACTGACCTGACGCTTGTCACATTCAGGGAACAGCTAGAGTCTGGCGAGTTGGGGCAGCCTTGGGCTCTAGTCGATGGCATCGTTACCTTTCAGCATCGGGCTTATGTGCCACCCTCGTCACAGCTGGTAGCAGAGGTCCTGGCTGTGGCCCATGATGACGGACATGAAGGCATACAAAAGTCATTGCATCATCTCCGCAGGGATTTTCATCTGCCTCAAGCGCGGTCAGCACTTCAGCAGTATATCCGTGCTTGTACGGTATGTCAACGCAACAAGACGGAACAACTTCATCCGGCTGGCCTGTTATAGCCTTTGACAGTACCATCTCGTGTCTGGGAAGACATCTCCATGGATTTCATTGAGGCGTTACCCAAGGTGGGCGGTAAAAGTGTTATTCTTACAGTGGTGGATCGTTTCTCCAAGTATGCACATTTTATTCCTTTAGCGCATCCGTACACTGCTGAGTCTGTTGCTAAGGCTTTCTTCTCCAACATCGTCCGTCTACATGGTTTTCCAACATCAATCGTTTCAGACAGAGATGTGGTGTTCACTTCGGGATTTTGGAAGGCTTTGTTTGCAGCCGCGGGCACACGCTTTCACATGAGTTCTGCCTTCCATCCGCAATCAGATGGCCAATTGGAGGCAGTGAATCGTGTCATCACTATGTACCTTTGTTGCATCACTGGGGATCGCCCACGCCAGCGGCTACAATGGTTACCATGGGCATAGTACTGCTAAAACACTTCATATCATTCAGCGTTGAAGGACACTCCTTTTAGGGTGGTTTATGGACGGGATCCCCCGTCTCTCTGGGACTATACTCTGGGCGAAATTCGCAATCAGGCGGTAGAACGGCAGATCATTGACCGCAACCAGTTCTTAATGGACGTCCGCGAGCGTCTCCTTCAAGCAGTGCAACAGAAAAAGCATTACTATGATTACAAGCATCGGGCCCTTTCCTTTGATGTTGGGGAGTGGGCTTGGCTACGTCTGCAGCACCGTCAAACGGCATTCCTCGGAGCAGGGGCAAAAGGCAAATTGGCACCTAAATATTATGGGCCTTTCAAGGTCCTCGCTAAAGTTGATACGGTTGCTTACCGTCTGGAGTTACCCCCTCGCACTCGCATTCATAATGTCTTCCATGTCGGTGTACTCAAGAAATACCATGGTCTGCCCCTGTAGGTCCGCCAATGCTTCCTCCGCTGTTTCAGGGTCGCGTACATCCAACTCCCATCCAGGCATTGCGTGCTCGTATTGCTCGCGGTATACAGCAGGTACTCATTCAATGGGAGGGCCAGCCTGCGTCTGCTGCTTCTTGGGAAGATGTCACAGCTTTCCGTGACCGCTATCCAAGCTTCCAGCTCGAGGACAAGTGTCACATTCCAAAATTTGTAACAAGTTGTAATGGTCGAAAATTTGGAACCAACAAAAACTTTTGCTTGTTTTATTGTGATGGTTTGTTTTCTTGTTGATTTTGTGCTTGTGTAAATTAAACTTGAACACAATAACAAAATCAAATCAATTGCACTATTTGTCATGTGACCTAAATACCTAAAGTGACAAACTAATATTTTCTATTTTCAAAAATCCAGAAGAGAGGTGATATAATCACTCTCATATTATTCTCATAACTTCCCTCTCAAAAATCATATTTCGAAAACCTATATTTAAAATTCTTGTAATCTTTTTTTACTTCTTTAGATCATCAAATGTACCAATTTATAATTACACAATAAATACCCAATGTGATCTATAATTCTAAATAAATATTACTAAATCAAATTATGAAAAGAATTTACAGAAATCTGAATTTGAATTTGGCTTGGGCATTCTGTCGAACACCTGGCAGAGATAATTGCTCAAACTCTCAAATTAGAGTCAAATTCAAACGAATTAAATCAATTTCTCTCACAACTCACTCTCTCTCACTCCCCCTCACTCGCATGTGCACAAAGAGCACGAGAACATCGGCCGTTTTGGCCTGTAGCAGCTGGCCGTACCTCCCTCTCCCCTCCCGTCCCTCGGCCTGCAAAAGGGAGAGAATGGCAGTGCCGCACTGGCAAGCGCCGCGCCGACCAGCTGCCCTGCCCCTCTGCCCCGTTAGGCAACGGAAGATCACCCACGACCATCCCCTGCCCCGTATCTCCTCTGCCCAACCCGAGAACGCCGCGCTCGTGGCCGTCGGCGACGCCACAGTGCCCACGCCACCCCAGCACGCAAAACTCGATGTGGACGCTCCTCGACCTCGCCGTGACCCAGAAACATGCGCACGTCACCAACCCTGGCCCAGGCGCGCGTCACAAACGGTCGAACACCGTTCGCGCGTCCACGGCCATCACCACCCCAAGCTCTTCATGGACGCCACATGCTCTGCTCTCCCCCTAAACCCTAACGGCTACCTACGTGACATTGCCGCACGCCCTAGGCCGCCAATGGCGTGCTTCCACGCCTCCTAGCCACCCCGTGCACCTCGACCACCATAGCCCGAGCTTCGGCTATAAAACCTCGACCCCAGCTCGCGCTCGACCTCGCACACTCACTCTGCTCTCCCTCCCTTGCTCCACACTCACTCGCGCACCGCCAGGTGGGCGGAGCCGTGCTTCCCATGCGGCTGCTGCTCGCGTCCGTGTCGCGCACGACCACGCCAGCCGTGTTCGAGATAGAAGATGACCACGGCCGTGTCGTGCCCTTCTTCCTTTCCTTGCCCTCTGCCCCGCACACTCATCTCCATCCCACCATACTCACGCGACGCGTTTTCTCTCTGTTCCATGCACAGGAGCAACGCCAGGAGCTCGCCGGAGTTGGGACGGGTCCATGAACGACGTGAAGCTCATCGCTGGCGTTCAGGCCATCCCCAGGAAGCACGAGTTCGCCAAGAGATTCCCCAGAACCGCCGCGTTCGTTCTGTGTCATCCCGCCGCCTACCGAGCCCCCTAGGTGAGCCTCCGTCCAACTCGCCATCGCAGGAACGGCGGCGCCGCCCGAATATGGTCGTCGCCACGTAACGGTTCGCGTTTAGAATAGACACTGACGGGCGGGCCCCACTGTCAGCATTTTGAACTTTTCCAGCGCGGGAGCGAATTAATTCGCTGAGTCACTGACGGGTAGGCCCCACCCGTCAGGGATTTTAACATTATCCACTCCAGGAATAAATCTGTTTTTCTGTTTAGATTGAAAACATTGAAATTCCACTACTGGACTCAACTTTGAAATTCAATATCTCAAGATTTATTAATCCAAATAAATCAAACTAAAATTCTCTGGAAAGCTTATTAAATTGTCTGTGCAAATAAACTAGGTTCATCATGTTTAGATTAATAACGCTGGTGTACTATTTAAATTACCACAAAAGGTTTAAAATATAAACTTGTTTGTTTCTGATACTCTATTAACCCAAAAATTGTGAATCCAATTTTGTTAGCTTAGTATTGTGATAACTTAGCTTCCCTAATTTTTGTGGAATTAAGTAGGCAACATAAATAATTTGGCATTCAATTAATGTTTGTAGACCCTTCTGTACTATAACATTTTTAAAAGTTAAATGACTAATTTAAATGACATGAATCCAACTTTATTAGATCATAAATAAACAATACTAGTGACCTTAAAAGGATTTAATTTTGTGATAAACAGAACTTAGTCAGTAGCCAAAACATGATTAACAAGCTTCTGGACTAAAACAATTATGTATGAAGTTTGGTAACTCAATTTGAATCAAACCCAATTGTGTTGTCTTCGTGATGTCAGTAGCTATCTATAGGATTTTAATTTGTATTTTTGTGATGTTCTGTCGAATTGTGGTGTGATTGTGTGTCGTTGCTTCTTAATAACGATTAGACGAGGACGTTGCCGGAGTTTTCGAAGAAGGGGGATTTGTTGAGCAAGAATAGCAAGACCAGGGTCACTTTGTTGAGCGAGGCAAGCCACTCTGATCATGCACATATTAAGCAACTATTTTTGTCAAACATGTTTTAGTCATAAGCAACTATGGTTTCGAAAAACCTTTCCAAAATATATGAAAACCGATTTTGCCACCCTATGTAGAGGTATAGGTTAGTTTATATCAACCTATAGGATGGAAAAAAATATTATTTACTCAAACTCCTTTGAAAATACTTGGATGGATTACGGTATGCCGAGATGTCGGTGTTGAAGTGGAGAAACGGAGAATGGTGGTTTTGATAAAAAGCACATTGTGTCTTAGTACTTACGTCGACCAACCGTACCTGTGCGACCACATTAACCCCCATATGGGACAGGGCTTAGTCATGTAGTTTGCGCATATTAGTATGGGATGCCTCAACAGCGGAGATGTTCCATTTCATGAGGGGACTAGTTTTGTGACCCTCCCTGACCTAGGTCCTCCTACAAAGAGGGGGATAGAAGGCTGTCGGATACACCCGCCGGGCAAAACTATGAGTCCTCACACTTGGGGTTTCCGACGGGAAACTGGACTGGGTGTCAACGGAAAGTGTCATAGGGCAGGATCCTATACTAGCATGCGTAAATGAGAGGCTATGGTCGGTAACTCAACTTCGCATACAACTGGTATGGCGGGACGTGGCTGACATGATGAGTTACCGGATGGGTGTGGGAAAAGCGTGCTACCTCTGCAGAGTATAAAACTATTCGAATAGCCGAGTCCTCAGTTATGGACAGTTGGGAGGCCCTGCTACAACCTATGTGCAAAGTTTTGTGTTTTAAAAATGGAGTTGAAAATGTTTTGGACAACTATACCAAAGGGTCGGTATGAGTTTGTCGGAGATAATTGACCATGAAGGGCTATGGTCAGGAAAAGGAGGAGTTTTTGGAAAAATGAACAAATGGTGATTTTCTGGGAAAAGTTCTAAAAACATTCTTTCCTTTTTTTCAACAAAGATATAGAGATGTTTCTCTAAAAATAAAAGTCTTGAAATAAAAATAAAACTAGTGCATGTTCATGTTGGGGTAGTTTACGAGTACAATCAAATGTACTCATATTGGTTTCGTTCCTAGCTATTGTCTTAGCCAGATCTCGAGGAGCCTTACGTTGAAGAGGAGTATGGCGCCGACTACGCGAACTAGGGATCTTCATAAGTCAGCTGCCTGTCGGGTTGTTAGGATGAATTTTGGTCGACTCTATCGTAGCTTCCGCTGATTGTTTCTATTTGGCCCAAGAAGGCACCTATGTAAGACTTGGTCTATGTGACCATATTTGTCAGACTTTAATTCGGTACTGTAATGGATGTAAACTTTGGTATTCAGTTCAGGTTATGTGCAACGACAGACTGATCACGGGATCGTTGTGTTAAGCATAACCGGGTATTTCGGACAGCTAGTCCATGGTCCCCGTAGAGCTGGTATCAGAGCCATCATTACTTTAGGAGACCTTAGTTAGCATGGACGTTAAATAGGAGTTATAAAAGCTAATTTCTAAAATAAATGAGTGGAGTATTTCAAAAAATGCTTATCTCCCAACCCTCTTACTTGTACAAAATTCTACTTCATTAAGCATTACATTTTCCTTGCACCCTTAATTTTTTTTGCACACTTATCATCTCATTAATTTATTATTTTGCACACTTGACATTTCATCAACTTAAAATTTTGCACACTTGCCAACTCATTAATTTAGAATTTTTCCCACTTGTTATCCCATGAACTTAAAATTTGGTACACATTGACTTATCACTAAATTAAAATTTTGCTTAAAATTGTAGATGGTACTCAACTTCACCGAGTTTAAGCAAGTCAAAAGGATGGCAAGCTGATGTTCGAGGGCGACTTGTTCGAGTTGAGCGACCTGTTGGGTCGCCCAGCTCCAGAGTTCCAGGGAGCCCAGGTTGACGTTCACGGCAACGGAAACCTGAGTCGGCTCATCGAGTCGTCTGTTCGGGGGAACATCAAGTCTCCCGGATCCAAGACGATGATCTTCACTACTATGGACGTTAGCTGGGACGACGGACTGTGTCGTGCCATGCAGATGTTGCTGGCTCGACTTTGTGAGGAGCACAAGGCGGAGTTGGTGAACTCCCGCTTCTAGTTCTATGGGAGGCGCAGCGATGATGGCCACCCCACTCGTGCCCCTCGGCACCCGGCGTTTGGAGACTACATCATGGACATGGAGATCCTACTCCACCGCACCCAGGAGGACCTGATGAGCTCTAGACTTCGAGCCACTTTGAGCGCATCGCGCTCAAGGAGAGTCGCGAGAGTGCGACACTCCTACAGCAGGAGAAGGACACTCTTCGCAAGAAGAGGACCCAGCCGAGGAGGACCATCGCCAAGCTCCGCAAGAAGGTGGCGGAGCAGGATGAGATGATCGAGGATATGGAGCACCAGGCTGCTGAGATGGAGGAGGAAGGCGAGGATCTCCGCAAGGAGAACGTCGCCTTTATCAGTGACGACGAGGACTTCTTGGAGGAGATGGACTACGAGGAGGAGGACGACGATGAGAAGATGGTCGACGAGGAGGAGGAGCCCGACGAGCCAGTTCTTGAGGACGAGGAGGAGGACTCGGAGGAGCCTGCCTACGAGTCCGACACCGACGCAGTTGTACCCGAGCTTCCACCTCAGTAGACGAGTGACTCGTCGAGTTATCGTAGGATTTGGTCGACCCCTCTATCGCGAGTCGAGTCCATATGATGGTTCTAACGAAACCATGTTTTTTGCGCACTTGATGTATGGCATGTATGAACTTGATGATGATGTGATGCTTTTGTGATATGATTGTGTTTCATCTTGCTTGTTTTTCGCAAAAATCTTTGTCAATACACCGTTAAAACAACTCCCATCGGAACCATTTTTGCCCTGCCTCTTATACCTTGTTTACCTCAGGATGGTGGACACTCGCCGCAACCAAAACCCTCCACCACCACCACCCGAACCCACCGCCGCCCAACTTCTTGCGCTTATTATGGAGGATCGCCAAGTTGCCCGAGAGGAGCGGCAGGCGCACCTCGTAGCCCTGCAGCAGATTGCTGCCGCTCACAACAACAACAACAACAACGAGAATGGTGGGAACAACAATGAGGGTAACCAGCGATCCACCTTAAGTAACTTCCATAAGACCAACCCACCTACCTACTCCAAGGGACTTCACCCACTCGAAGCCGATGATTGGCTTCGCACCATTGAGAACAACCTGGAAGTTGTTGCGGTGGGAGAAAATGAGAAAGTTCTGTACGCCACCCACTATCTTGCTGGACCTGCACATGCTTAGTGGGAAACCACCAAGGCTCTCCAACAAGCTGGTCATGTTATCACCTGGGATGAGTTCAAAGAGAAGTTCCGCAAGAAGCATATTCCCAGCGGACTTATCGAGAGGAAGAAGGACGAGTTCCGTAAGCTGAGGCAAGGAAGTAAGGATGTTGTCGGATATCTTGATGAGTTTACCGACTTGGCTCGGTATGCTCCGACGACACCGACACTGAGAAGAAGAAGATTGAGCGCTTCCTGAATGGACTTCATGATGAAATGCAGTGTGTGCTGGTTACCCATGAGTTCACTGATTTGGAGTCGCTTGTGGACAAGGCCATTCACCTGGAGACCAAGCGCAAGTCCATGTTTGAAAGTCGCAAGAGGAGGATGAATGCTCAAGAAGGTTCTAGCAGCCAGAAGCCTCGCAACTATCCGCCCACACCCAAGCCTGCTTTTAGGCCGTCGCAAATTTCTGCACAAGCTCCACGTCCCAACTTTCCTAACCACCCCAACTACTACCCTCGCCCCAACGTCAACAACCGTCCTGGAGGGAATCCCAACAACTTCAACCCTGGTCCCAATGTTGTTTGTTTTGAGTGCGGCACCAAGGGCCACTATTCCAAAGAATGCCCCAATCCAAGGAAGCCCGCCGCTCGTCCGAATGCCCCGGCACCCAACCCTGGTCAAGGCCATGCCGGAAATGGCAAGAATGCTGCACCCCGTGGAAATGATGATGTTGCCAAGGGCCGTCTGAACCACATCAATGTCGAAGAAGCCCAGGATGCGCCAGATGTTGTTCTAGGTACGTTCCTTGTCAACTCAGTATCTGCAACTGTCCTATTTGATTCTGGTGCCACCCATTCTTTTGTTACCAAAGAGTTTGTTTCTAAGGGAGGTTTAGTGGGGAATCTTTTATCCAATCCTATGATACTCGAAACCCCAGGATCCTCGGCAGACGCCAAGTCATTTTGTCCCAACATCCCCGTAGAAATCCAAGGAGAAAAGTTTCCATCAGACCTTATCATACTAGGAACCAAAGGCATAAATTTTATTCTCGGTATGAATTGGTTAGCCAAGTATCAAGGCCGTATTGATTGCGCCAGGAGGGTTGTTTCCCTCGCCACAGACCAGGGAGTCGAAGTGGAGTATGTATCACAAACCAGCCATTCCCGACCAGGCTGTCATGAAGGCATAGCTCGACCAGCCCTAGATGAGATCCGAGTTGTTCACAGGTTCTCGGATGTCTTTCCCGATGAATTGCCAGGTATGCCACCTGACTGGGATATTGAATTCGTGATTGAACTTATTCCTGGAACAGCCCCTATATCCCAGAAACCCTATCGGATGAATCCGAAAGAATTGGTTGAATTGAAGAAACAGTTGGCTGATATGCTCAGCAAGGGTCTCGTTCGTCCAAGCGCTTCACCTTGGGGATCACCCATTATATTCGTGGACAAAAGAGACGGTACCACACAACTGTGTGTGGATTATCGCAAGCTCAACGACGTGACCATTAAGAACAAATACCCTCTGCCCAAGATCGAGGATCTGTTTGATCAAATGAAAGGAGCCCGAGTCTTTTCCAAGATCGATCTTCGGACAGGATACCACCAGTTGAAGATTCGAGAGTCAGACATACCCAAGACCGCCTTCACAACCCGCTACGGTTTGTTTGAGTACATCGTTATGTCCTTCGGCCTGACCAATGGCCCCGCCTACTTCATGAACCTTATGAACAAGATCTTCATTGATTATCTCGACAAGTTCGTGGTAGTCTTCATCGACGATATCCGTATTTACTCCAAGACCGAAGAAGAGCATGCTGAACATCTGCGTCTAGTTTTGGAGACTCTCCGAGAGCACAAGCTGTATGCCAAGCTTAGCAAGTCCGAGTTTTGGCTTAGTGAAGTGGCATTCCACGGACATGTCATGTCCACAGGAGGAATTTCTGTTGATCCGGAGAAGATCCAAGCCATCGTCTACTGGAAATCACCCACCAGTGTGACAGAAATCTGAAGTTTTCTCGGACTAGCAGGTTATTACCGCAAGTTCGTTGAAGGATTTTCCAGCATAGCCAAGCCCATGACCCAGTTGTTAAAGAAGGACAAGAAGTTTGAGTGGATCCAGAAGTGTGAAGATAGTTTCCAGGAGTTAAAGAAGAGACTGACCTCTGCCCCAATCCTCATAATGCCAGACGTCACCAAGAGTTTCGACGTGTATTGTGATGCTTCACGTCTCGGACTTGCTTGCGTTCTGATGCAAGAAGAGAAAGTTGTGTCGTACCTGTCCCGACAGTTGCGACCGCATGAAGAGAATTACCCAACCCATGACCTGGAGTTAGCCACTGTGGTTCTTGCTCTGAAAACGTGGCGTCCTTATCTTGTGGAACATCGCTGCGAGATCTATACGGATCATAAGAGCTTGAAGTATATCTTCACCCAGAAGCAGTTGAGCCTGAGACAGAGAAGGTGGATGGAATTGATCAAAGACTATGATATCGGGATCCATTATCATCCCGGAAAAGCCAACGTTGTTGCCGATGCCCTTAGTCGTAAGACCTGCACCCTGAATGCCTTGATTCAAGCCGAGCAACCAGCCCTGTTCAAGGAGTTCGAAGATTTCGGACTCGAGCTTGTTAGCCATGGTTATCTCACCAATCTAGAGCTAGCCCCAACCCTGATGGATCAAATCAAAGAAGCCCAGAAAGGTCAGGAGAGTATTGAAGGAATTAAAAGGAAGGTTCCTCTTGATAGGGCACCCGGCTTTGCCGTGGATGCCGAGGGAGTTCTGAGATTCAATGGTCGCCTCTGTGTGCCCGATGATAAGGAACTCAAGGGACTGATCTTAAAAGAAGCCCATGATACCCCTTACTCCATTCACCCCGGCGGAACCAAGATGTACCAAGACCTTCGTGAGAGATTTTGGTGGCATGGGATGAAGCGAGAAATTGGCTCCTTCGTCGCCAAGTGTGATATATGTCAGCGGGTCAAAGCTGAGCATCAGCGCCCCGCCGGATTGCTTCAACCCCTCAGGGCTACCGAGTGGAAATGGGATGAAATTGGGATGGATTTTATTATCGGACTTCCGAGGTCAAACTGAGGCCATGATGCAATCTGGGTCATCGTGGATCGTGTAACCAAGGTTGCCCATTTCATTCCAGTCAGGACCACTTGTCGGGGAAATCAACTGGCAGACTTGTACATCACTCGGATCGTGAGTCTGCATGGCGTGCCCAAGAAGATTGTATCTGACCGAGGCACACAATTCACCTCAAGGTTCTGGAAAGCTCTTCACGAAGCACCCGAAACCAATTTGGCCTTTAGCACCGCCTATCACCCCAGATTGGAGGCCAAACCGAATGAGTGAACCAAATACTGGAAGACATGCTTCGTGCAAGTTTCCTATCCTATGGCTCCAAATGGGAAGATTGCCTTCCATTTGCAGAGTTCTCCTACAACAATAGTTACCAGTCCAGTCTGCAAATGGCCTCATTTGAAGCACTTTACGACAAGAAGTGTCGTACTCCCCTGAACTGGTCTGAAACCAGAGAAGGCAAATTGTTTGGACCAGATACCCTCCGTGAAGCTGAAGAGCAAGTCCAACTTATCCGTGAACGTCTCAAAACCACCCAATCCCGTCAGAAGAGTTATGCTGACCTCAAGCGCCTTGACGTCACCTTCAAAGCTGGAGATTATGTCTATCTCCGGGTGACGCCACTCAAGGGCATGCAACGTTTTCATGTCAAGGGAAAATTGGTGCCCAGATTTATCGGACCTTTCAAGATCATTGCCCGTCACGGAGAAGTAGCCTATCAGTTAGAGTTGCCCCCGGAATTATCAGAGTTTCACGATGTCTTCCACATCTCTCTACTCCGGAAATGTCTTGAAGTTCCCGACAAGCCCGATGTTTTCAAAAACATCGACCACCACTCCATCGACCTAAACCATGACTTGACCTATCGTGAAAGACCTGTCAGGATTCTTGACGAAGATGTACGTCTCACCCGGAGACGTATGATGAAGTTCTACAAAGTTCAGTGGACTAATCACTCCGAGGAGGAAGCAACTTGGGAGCGTGAAGATTATCTCAGGAGAGAATTCCCAAACCTATTTAGCACCTAAGCCTAGCAAATCTCGAGGACGAGATTTATTCTAAGGGGGGAAGATTTGTCACATCCCAAAATTCGTAACAAGTTGTAATGGTCGAAAGTTTGGAACCAACAAAAACTTTTGCTTGTTTCATTGTGATGGATTGTTTTCTTGTTGATTTTGTGCTTGTGTAAATTAAACTTGAACACAATAACAAAATCAAATCAATTACACTGTTTATCATGTGACCTAAATACCTAAAGTGACAAACTAATATTTTCTATTTTCAAAAATCCAGAAGAGAGGTGATATAATCACTCATATTATTCTCATAACTTCCCTCTCAAAAATCATATTTCAAAAACCTATATTTAAAATTCTTGTAATCTTTCTTTACTTCTTCAGATCATCAAGTGTACCAATTTATACTTACACAATAAATACCCAATGTGATCTATAATTTTAAATAAATATTACTAAATCAAATTATGAAAAGAATTTACAGAAATCTGAATTTGAATTTGTCTTGGGCATTCTGTCGAACACCTGGCAGACAGAATTGGTCAAACTCTCAAATTAGAGTCAAATTCAAACGAATGAAATCAATTTCTCTCACAACTCACTCTCTCTCACTCCCCTCACTCGCATGTGCACAAAGAGCACGAGAACATCGGCCGTTTTGGGCTGTAGCAGCTGGTCGTACCTCCCTCTCTCCCCTCCCGTCCCCTCGGCCTGCAAAAGGGAGAGAACGGCAGCGCCGCACTGGCCAGCGCAGTGCCGACCAGCTGCCCTGCCCCTCCACCCCGTTGGGCAACGGAAGATCACCCACGACCGTCCCCTGCCCCTTATCTCCTCTGCCCAACCCGAGAACGCCGCGCTCGTGGCCGTCGGCGACGCCACGGTGCCCACGCCACCCCAGCATGCACAACTCGACGTGGACGCTCCTCGACCTCGCCGTGACCATAGAGACATGCGCACATCACCACCCCTGGCCCAGGCGCGCGTCACCAAACGGTCGAACACCGTTTGCGCGTCCACGGCCATAACCACCCCAAGCTCTCCATGGACGCCACCAAGCTCTGCTCTCCCCCTAAACCCTAACGGCTACCTACGTGCCGTTGCCGCATCGCCCTAGGCCGCCAATGGCGTGCTTCCACACCTCCTAGCCGCCCTGTGCACCTCGACCACCATAGCCCGAGCTTCGGCTATAAAACCTCGACCCCCAGCTCGCACTCGACCTCGCACGCACGCTCACTCTGCTCTCCCTCCCTTGCTCCACACTCACTCGCGCACTGCCAGGAGGGCGGAGCCATGCTTCCCGTGCAGCTGCTGCTCGCGGCCGTGTCGCACACGACCACGCCGGCCGTGTCCGAGGTAGACGACGACCACGGCCATGTCGTGCCCTTCTTCCTTTCCTCGCCCTCTGCCCCGCACACTCATCTCCATCCCCACCACACTCACACGCCGCATTTTCTCTCTGTTCCATGCACAGGAGCAACGCCAGGAGCTCGCCGGAGTTGGGACGGGTCCGTGAACGACGTGAAGCTCGTCGCCGGCGTTCAAGCCATCCCCAGGAAGCACGAGTCCGCCCAAGAGATTTCCCAGAACCACCGCGTTCGTTCTGCGTCATCCCCGCCGCCTACCGAGCCCCCTAGGTGAGTCTCCGTCCACCTCGCCGTCGCAGGCATGGCGGCGCCGCCCGAATATGGTCGTCGTCGTTGCTTTGAACGTGGGTCATTGGATCTGAGATCCACGGCCGCATAACGGTTCGCGTTTAGAATAGACACTGACGGGCGGGCCCCACTGTCAGCATTTTGAACTTTTCCAGCGCGGGAGCGAATTAATTCGCAGATTCACTGACGGGTAGGCCCCACCCGTCAGGGATTTCAACATTATCCACTCCAGGAATAAATCTGTTTTTCTGTTTAGATTGAAAACAATGAAATTCCAGTACTGGACTCAACTTTGAAATTCAATATCTCAAGATTTATTAATCCAAAAAAATCATACTAAAATTCTCTGGAAAGCTTATTAAATTTTCTGTGCAACTAAACTAGTTTCATCCTATTTAGAGTGATAACAATGGTGTACTATTTAAATTACCACAGAAGGTTTAAAATATAAACTTGTTTGTTTCTGATACTCTATTAACCCAAAGATTGTGAATCCAATTTTGTTAGCTTAGCATTGTGATAACTTAGCTTCCCTAATTTTTGTGGAATGAATTAAGCAACAGAAATAATTTGGCATTCAATTAAAGTTTGTAGACCCTTCTGTACTATAACATTTTTAAAAGTTAAATGACTAATTTAAATGACATGAATCCAACTTTATTAGATCATAAATAAACAATACTAGTGACCCTTAAAAGGATTTAATTTTGTGATAAACAGAACTTAGTCAGTAGCTAAAACATGATTAATAAGCTTCTAAACTAAAAAAATTATGTAGGAAGTTTGGTAACTCAATTTGAATCAAACCCAATTGTGTTGTTTTCGTGATGTCAGTAGCTATCTATAGGATTTTAATTTGTATTTTTGTGATGTTTTGTCTAATTGTGGTGTGATTGTGTGTCTTTGCTTGTTAATAACGATTAGACGAGGACGTTGTCGGAGTTTTCGAAGAAGGGGGATTTGTTGAGCAAGAAGAGCAAGACCAAGGTCACTTGGTTGAGCAAGGCAAGCCACTCTCTGATCATGCACATATATAAGCAACTATTTTTGTGAAACATGTTTTATTCATAAGCAACTATGGTTTCGAAAAACCTTTCAAAATATATGAAAACCTATTTTGCCACCCTATGTAGAGGTATAGGTTAGTTTATATCAAACTATAGGATGGAAAAAAATATTATTTACTCAAACTCCTTTGAAAATACTTTGGATGGATTACGGTATGCCGAGATGTCGGTGTTGAAGTGGAGAAACGGAGAATGGTGGTTTTGATAAAAAGCACATTGTGTCTTAGTACTTACATCAACCAACCGTACCCTGTGCGACCACATTTACCCCCATATGGGACGGGGCTTAGTCATGTAGTTTGCGCATATTAGTATGGGATGCCTCAACAGTGGAGATGCTCTGTTTCATGAGGGGACTGGTTTGGTGACCCTCCCCTGACCTGGGTCCTCCTACAAAGAGGGGGATAGAAGGATGTCGGATACACCCGCCGGGCAAAACTATGAGTCCTCACACTTAGGGTTTCCGACGGGAAACTGGACTGGGTGTCGACGGAAAGTGTCATAGGGCAGGATCCTATACTAGCATGCGTAAATGAGAGGCTATGGTCGGTAACTCAACTTCGCATACAACTGGTATGGCGGGACGTGGCTGACACGATGAGTTACCAGATGGGTGTGGGAAAAGTGTGCTACTTCTGCAGAGTGTAAAACTATTCGAATAGCCGAGTCCTCGGTTATGGACAGTTGGGAGGCCCTGCTACGACCTATGTGCAAAGTTTTGTGTTTTAAAAATGGAGTTGAAAATGTTTTGGACAACTATACCAAAGGGTCGGTATGAGTTTGTCAGAGATAATTGACCATGAAGGGCTATGGTCAGGAAAAGGAGGAGTTTTTGGAAAAAAATGAACAAATGGTGATTTTCTGGGAAAAAGTTCGAAAAACATTATTTTCTTTTTTTCAACAAAGATATAGAGATGTTTCTCTAAAAATAAAAGTCTTGAAATAAAAATAAAACTAATGCATGTTCATGTTGGGGTAGTTTACGAGTACAATCAAATGTACTCATATTGGTTTCGTCTCTGGCTATTGTCTTAGCCAGATCTCGAGGAGCATTACGTTGAAGAGGAGTATGGCGCCGACTACGCGAACTAGGGATCTTCATAAGTCAGCTGCCTGTCGGGTTGTTAGGATGTATTTTGGTCGACTCTATCGTAGCTTCCGCTGATTGTTGCTATTTGGCCCAAGAAGGCACCTATGTAAGACTTGGTCTATGTGACCATATTTGTCAGACTTTAATTCGGTACTGTAATGGATGTAAACTTTGGTATTCAGTTCGTTCTGTTAAGCATAACCGGGTATTTCGAACAGCTAGTCCAAGGTCCCCACAACAAGCTGTTTCAGAATGGAGGGGGAGATGTCATGTGGGCCAGACTTATAGGCGCAAGGGCCCTGCGCTCTAGTTCTGTCCTAGTTTAATTAGAGTCCTTCTAGATTTAGGTTAAAGAGTATGGGTCTTAAGTTGGAAACGGTGCCAACACCCAATTAGAGTTGGAGTCTGTTACGTCATATGTAATCGGCTACTTATAGCCACCCCTATACGATCAATGAGAACAAGCAGAAAAACAATCTATCTTCTCACCTTCTGCACTGCGCTTAGGCACCCCTCCTCACCTCCTTCTCGACCATTGGTCGACGCGAGTATCGTCCACGTCCTGAAACATATCACGACTACAACCTCCGATCCAATCCACCGCTAGCCCGTGACAGCCTACGACTACTGACAAGGGCGTGCTAGACGAATCACAACGTAACATGGACGGTACAGATATCCAGAGCATCTATGCTCGGGTGTCAAAACGCCACTCTTTTTCACTTCGTTCTTCAATTACTTTTTTGCTGGGCAGCTTCAGCGTGAAGCTAACTATCAATCTTTGTTCCGTAGAAACACACATATACAGCAGCAGAAACTGATATTCAACTGTGAATCTATGATTGATCCCACTTATAGGTAGTATATTTTGGATAACATCAAAAAGGCGTTTAGTCGGACATTACATAAAGTTCTATGAAGTATTCAATCATGAATTAGGTTATACATTACATCGTTTTCTTCAGGAATTTAAAAGATATTTCACTCCCCCTAGCAGCTAGCATAAAGTTCTCAAGGATTTTTTACGTGGCATGTGAAGGAAGAGCTAGTGGGAAGATTTGGACCACACCACAAAGGTACACTTTCACTAGTAGCAGTTCTACCTCGATCACATCAATCAACTATTAACACTTGTTCGATAAGCATGGCATCATTGCCTTGGCCCCTACAGACTTTCACCTTCAGAGCCCTGGGTTCATGGACACGGACAAAAGGGAGATCATGACCTGCCCATTTCTATTCTTCGTTTTTCTTCAAAACCGTTGAAGAAAGTTTCGTTTTACTAGTTCTCCCTTGTAGTGTCTCTCATGAGTGGTACACATGTTCCTTCACTTAATTGAAGAAATCACTCAATTTGTTTTGGTGGTAAAGTGCCACATTTTCTAGCAGACATTTACTTTGCCTGTATTTGTCACTTGTAAGCTTTTTTAGCAATAATTCACAAAAAAAAAGCTTTTTAGCAATGACAATGTAATCATGATAGATCATGGATGCATGTATGATATGAGCACGCACAAGTTGACTTATGACAAGACTAAAGCTAACATCATTGTTCATAATCCAGTAAATAGGTACCTAGTCCTACTTGAGGGGGCCAATTGCCGTTTTTCTTCCTAGAGTTGACTATTGCTCTTGGGCATCGTATTCGATCAAAGTGACAAATGTGTGTTTTAGTCTCTCTGTCACTTCCAACATTTTTTGGAAGGTCAAATATAAGAAAGTTTCACTGTGTTTATACAAAAAACGTAACAAAATATATGCCACTAAATTAGTATCGTTATAATTTCTGATGTTCATCATATACCTATTTGGTCTCATAAATATTGGTGTATTATTATTTAAACCTGAACAAACTCTGGAATAGCTTGACTTTTCAAAAAACTGGAAGTGTGCTACTCTTTACTGTACGAAGGGAGTGGTAAACAGGAAGTGTGAGCTCTCAAATGAACCCTAATTCCGGCAGCGGCAATATCCTTATATGAAATATCAGTATTCTCACACAAAATGTGTTGATTTTTATCCTTTCTCTTGGGAGAATAAAAACTATTGTGGGAATATCAAAGCACCTTGTCGTTTTGCTCCGTTAGCCAGCTCATAAAAGGAACGGGGAAAGCAGATGTGTTACTCATCCTTGATATATAGACGATGCAGGTGGGTGCACCTCTGTGCCCCTTGTCGGGCTTCTTAGCCCGGATCACGGTGCCGCTCGCGGCCACCGTTTTGGTCACGCCGATCACGGCGTTGGTCCACGAGATGGAGGTAGAGGCGCCGTCTGTGCGGAGGAGCGGTAGGATCGTCAAGCTGCACCCGGAAGACGCCAACATCGAGCAGCTGGCAAAGGAGGTCGTGGCACACCGTCTCGGCTCGCAGCCTGAGGAGGCCAGCACTTCAGAGCGCCAGCGGCAGGAATACCTGGCCCTGTTTGATGGACCCCTCACGGACCAGCGGCAGCGGCTATCGACGACCTCGTCCTGTCCTCTACGTGAAGAAGCCCAAGAAGAAGCAGAAGATGTCATGTGCAAAAATGTCTTTCTATAGGAAAAATAGCCGCTACTCACATGGGTACCTACACATCCTAGTTTGAAAAATTCGCATACGTCACGGAAACAAAGAGAATACTGAAAAGAGTGGGGGATCTCAACATTAGAGTTACTAGGATTATTCAAAAATATTTTGAAATTTTTTCAAGTCATATCTTGGCTGTGATAATTATTTTTAAAAGTCAACAAAAAAGTCAACCCTAAAAAAAGAGGACCAAAAAATATATTTTTTGAAATTCCGAAACCAGCTTTGTACACCAAAAATGCCTACTCTACTACAATATCAATCCAAAACAGGTATATACGGCTTACATCGGCGTGTAATGGCATGGTGTGTAGGTACCCATGTGAGTAGCAAATCGCCTCTCCTTTCTATATAACTAGTGGTATTTGGCGCGGCGCACGCCGCGCCCTTGATGTTAGATTTTGATGATGGTTTGGATTTTTTTTTAAAAAGAGAAATGTTCAGATTTAAATTGTTTGAAATGAAGACAAAATGTGTGAGTCTTTTGTAAGGCATTTTTTTGGAATCTTTGAATTTGATTTTCGGCAATGTGGCACGTAATGTTAGCATTTTTTGTGTGTTGTTATGTTGGTATGTCTTCATTTTTTTTTGATGAGTATGTTTGAATAGAAATTCTTGATGAATTATTATATTTACATTTTTGATATATGTAGATAACGGTTTTTCTATAGTTTTTTTTTATTTTATGAATGTCGGAATATTCGCGTAAATTTTGGCCAAATTAGAATATTCAAACATGTTTTTATTTTTGTGTGAGTATGTAGCAATTTTGACGATCATTTTTTATATGTTTTGTACAATATTCAAATGTTTAGTAGTTTGAAAAGTCCAAACATGTTTGTATTTCGTCGTGAACATTTAATCGAGATTAGGAGAAGTGCACATGAACTATCTCCAAATGCTGGTAATTTTTTTTAATTGGAATCAGGAAAAAGGCATGTGGATCATCTCTAAATGTTAACAAAATTTGTATTTTCACTTTTTTTTAGCGTGCCGTCACGCCATGTCCTTGGTATTTTTTTGTGCTATATTTTTTTTTTGTTAACCAAAATGTTGGCTAAATTGGTGTGTTGGAACATTTGTTTGTTTTGTTATGAATAAGTAGCATTTTTTGCATGCATTTGTGATATGTTGTGTACAATATTCAAATAGTAGAAGGCTTGAAATGCTCAAACATGTTTTCTTTGGACGTCAATATTTAATTAAAATCAGAACAATCCATTTGAATTTGATTCCATATTTGGGGAAAGTTTGCTCGTGTCGAGTTGAACTGCTAGCCAAATTGAAATGTTGAAACAAATTTGGTATTTGTTTTGAGTGCACTTCGGTTATTTTTTATGAGCATTTTGGTTTTTATTTTACGGAATATCGGAATATTCGCTCAAATGTTAGACAAATTGCAACTTGAGAGCATGTTTTCTATTTTGTTATTGTAAAGTTGAACAATACATGTAGTTCTTAGATAAATGACGCCATTATTAAGTGAGACATGAAGCATTTGGAGTGTTGTAAAAAAATGATTCCATTATCATTTGTTTAAGAATTTGGAACATTGCATAAAAAGTCTTTTCTTTTTTATCTATTTCTTTTGTTTAAACAAAACTCCGAAATTTCATATTTCTTTTATTTTTTGTAGACCATAAGAAAAGATTCGTTCAAATGAAATATAAACAGATTTTATATTCTATCATTAAGTAGACCCCATCTGCGCTTGTGTGTTTTTTTTTAATTTTGAAATGTGTAAATAAGTTCGTATTTTGGCATTAATAAGTATTATTTATTTTGGTGAGCATGTAGATATATTCTGTAGTACCTTTAATATTGTAGGAAGTTGTAATATGCAAATATACTTCTATCTTCCAAATAATATTTAATGTAAGTACATTGTTAGCAGTAATGTATTTTTTTTTTTGAATTCGAGTCCACAATTCGGGAAAGTTCATTTATATTGCATCTAAATATTGACTATTTTGAATTCTGTAAATATGTTTTGTGTTTTGCCATAGATGGTTAGTGTTGGTTTTTATGAGCATTGTTATATAGTTTAGAGAATATCCAAATATATAGCAAATGGAAGTATTTAAATACGTTTCTTTGTTGGCATGAATTTTTAAATGTAATTAAAAAAATGTATCTGAGTTAGAAATGTTCAAACATGTTTGTATGTTGGTGTTAATATTTAATTGAAATTAGGAGAAGAATGAATATGTATTATTTCTATATGGTGACAAAATTTGAATATTTTGGGGAGAAAAATCAGCGTAAGTATTTTTCGTCATATTTTTTTCTAATTGTTTTGATATGTACTTGTATTTTTCAGTGGATATATTTAGAGATGTTCATTTACATTTTGTTTGAATTGTAAAGTTGATGAAAGTGGGAAGATATGTGTATGTTTCTTTTTTTTGTTGCAAATTATCAGGTTTAGAAGATATTGGAAATTTTGAAGTTTTCAATTTTGAAATTTCGGACATATGGCATAAATAGTAAATGTATATATTTTATGTGGTCATGTTGATATATTTTTTTCCCCAACAGTTAGGTTTAAAGATATTGGTCTAGTTCATATTTCACATTTCTTTTATCCCATTTCTTTTGCTGAAATAACACTTCAAATATTTGGGGGTTTTATTTTTTGGAGTGATGATTTTGTTGTTGTTAATTACTGTCGTGTCTTTGTGAGAAATAGTTGTTCTGATTAAGTTTTAATTCGAAATTAAAACTTGCTTAAATATCACTATTTGGAATTTGTAAGTTTTTTTTTTGGGAAGACCTGATTTGAATTTGGTGTGAGGTGATTTTAATTTGTGTCTTTCGTCGTGAACATTTAACTGAAATTAGGAAAAATGCATTTGTGTTCCCTCAAAATTATGGCAAAATTTGGATAGTCAGGAAAAAATGTTAGCATAAGTATTTTGTATATTTTTTCTGATTGTTTTGATATATCATTCATATTTTCCAACAGATATATGCAGGGATATTGTTTTTTATTTTGTTTGAAATTCAAAAATTGGTGAAAGTGGGAAGCTATTTGCATTTTTTTCCCGTCTTTTAAATGCTCAAATTTGGAAGCCATTGGAAAATTTGGAGTTTTCAAACATGGAATTTAGTCGTACGGCATAAGTAGTAAGCGTCTATTTTTTGTGCTAATGTCGACATATTTGTCATATTTGTGAATACGTTGGCGGGTGAAATTCAAATTTGAAGATGTGCACATAGAAAAGTCGTTTCGATTTGAATGTGTTGGAATAAAAAAGAAGAAGTTTGCATTTACAAATTTTTAAAATTCGAAAATTGGTAAAAGCTTTTCTCATGTGAATTATTTTCTTGTGGTTTTTGAATGCTTAGATTTAAAGGGCATTTGGAATTTTGAAGTTTTCAAACTTGAAATTTGATCAAGTGCTGTAAATAGTAGGTGTCTTTGTTTTTTTTTTGGTGAATGTTGACATATTTGTCATATTGATGAATGCTTGGTAGGAAAATTTTAAATTTGTGAAGGTGCAAATGCAAAAGTAATTTATGTTTAAATATTTTGAAATTTGGTAGGTGAAGGTTACATTTACATTTTTTTTCTGTTTTAGTTAAATAGGGCACACCAACATGTAAGAAATTTAACGGTTTGTGAAATTATTTCTGTGAAGGAAAAAATATGATACATTTTACAGTATGTCCAATTTTTAAGAAAATTGGAATGTTTAAAAATGTGTCTATTTGTTTTTATATTTCTAATTTATAAGTCCATAATGAGTGCGAAAGCACATTTATTCAACTGAAATGCCATAATTAGGAAGTTCGTTTTCTGAAATTCAACTCTGTATAATTGATCACATAATTGGAGCAGATATATTGTTGTTGTTTTTTTGAAGTTTTGGTTAAATTGAAATGTCTTGTTCATATAGTGTAGAACACTTTCAATTTTTAAGCAAGTTGGAACGTTTTAAGATGTCTCCTTTTTCTAAGTCTATATGAATGGATATGCACATATATTTAGGTGAATTCCATACTTGTTTTTTTAAAATCCAAATCTATACAATTGTCCAAATAGTTGGAGTGAATTTTTTAATTCATTTTTGCTGAATTAGAATATTTAAAGATGTTTGTAATTTCTTTTGAAAAGCTATAGAAGGTGCAAAATGGATAAGTACTATTTGTCGATATTTACATTTGTGCTTTTTTTTCATTTTGATATTTTAAAAGTTGTAATCTTTTTATAAAACAGGAAAATGGAAAAACGAAAAGAAAAACCGGGCACACAGCAGGCGGCCCAGCCCATGAACCAGCCTGGCTGGAAAGAACGAAAAAAAAAACCGTGACGTCATCATGACGTCGCCAGTGGGTGGATCCGGCGCTAACAAATCATGTGCGAAAATTGTTTTGTACTTGTAGAAAATGTGTAATATTTTATGGGGGAGGTGATTTGTTGTAATTCGAATTCCTGAAATTCGCTGGATTTTTTTTGTCTTCAATATATTCAAATTGTTGGCAAATTGAAAATTTGTTCATGATTTTCATGAACATTTACTGAATTATAGTACCTTCAAATACTGGACAATTCGAAATATTTAAACATGGTTGTGAGCATGTTTAAGTATTGTGAAGAATGGTCAACTGTTTAGCAATTTTGAATGTGCGAATCTGATTTTGTTTTGCATTAATATTTACTGAATCGGAGTACGTCCAAATTTGTTGCAGCAGTAGATTGAGAGGGGGCAGCAAGGAGTAAGGCACCACCGGAGCCGATGGAATGAGCAGTGAGGGGAACCTCCAATCCAGAAGAATCCGCAAGGCTGGCAACAGAATCAGGCGGAGAAGAAGCCGCGGACGCATCTGGCAAAGAAGAGAGCCGAGCAGGGCGGCGTCGAGGGGGCGCATCGAAGAAGAGGATGGACGGCGGCGTCGAGCAGAAACGAAGAGGAGAAAGGAAGCGGCGGGGATAACGCATGGTCGGGAGGAAAAGAGGGTCGGGGACGAAAGCGGTGGGGGAGGTGGGAAACCGACACGTACACGTGGGAGGGCTTAGACGTAGTTTCAGCAGTTATTTTTCTGAATATTTTAAATATATTTTCCATATTTTTCAGAGGGGTGTTGATTGGATTTTTTGAATTTCCTGAAAAATTCTAAAAAAAAAGAGTCCGGGCCCACTGCGACGTCGGCGTGATGTCGGCAGTGGCCACGGCAGCGTCGCTCGACCGCGGCAGCGTCGTCCATGGCGGCGCCGCGTCTGCGCGAGCTGGGACGCGCGCGCGGGCGCGTCGGGAGCGCACAGCCGCGGGGTGCCTGATGGTGGCGGCGCCGCCCCTTCTGGCTCACCGGAACGGCGCCGGCGGCCCGTAAATGCGGCGGAGGACACCGAGGGCGCCGGCGACGATTGCGGCGAGGTGGCGGCGGCCCGGCACGCGAAAGACGGCGAGGATGGAGGGCGGCGATGGCGGAGCGCGCCATGTGCGTGGATGTGGACGGGGAGGAGCAGAACGGCGGGGCGGAGCGGCGGGGCGGAGTGGCGGCCGGAGCGACGCGCGGGAGGAGAGAGAGGGGAGGGGGTGTTCCGTGGCGAATTTTCTGAGAAGAGTATGGAATTTTTGGCCGTCCGCGTGCTTCTCCGCAAAAATCCGCAGCGGGATGTGAGGCTGACGTGCGGGCCCCACCGCTTACTGTACCACACTGTAGAAATCTACAGTAAGAACTGTAGCTATCTACAGTAGCGCGGGGCGCTCTCAGGCCGCGAATGTGCACGTCTATTATACAATCGATGATGCATAAATGGTCTAGCAATAGTTTATTTAGATGATTTTTTAGGGTTAACATCTAGATTATATTAACCAACTAAACGGTTACAAAGGCAGCCAGACTCAGGACAATTGTCCCCACTAGAAAAAATTAGGAAAAACGTAGAAATACATCTAATTCCACCAGGAAAACCTTCTGCGTCAGAATCCATCACCACATGTTTGGTCGCCGGTGATACAGAACAAAGACAAACACAATGGTAAATAAATCGTCCACACAGGGCTGCAGAGGGATGATACGTCTAAAACGTTCTATAATTGTTGTATGCTATTATTATATCATTACTACACCGCCATCTTTGCAACGCTGCCACGACACCACAAAATCCTAACCTTTGAAATATGGTTACAATGCCAAGCGCAGGAAGCAGAGGAGCCGGGGACCCATCGATCGTCGGGCGTGTCAGAAGAAGGAGTTAGGGTTTTTTAAGAGAGGCGACGACTATGTGTCAAGAGGTGCTGCTTTACACTTTCATGTTTTATACCAAGTACTTATTTTTTTGGAAAAAAAACTAACTACCACCCGGCTGTAGCTACAGTCGGGCCGCTTGCGCGCGAAGCGCACACACGCAACACAAACAAGGCAAAAGGCAGCAATGCACACATGCGATGTTAGGCACGCGTAGCTAGAAGCGACAAAAGTCGGGACGATACCTTCCCACGCGCCGCTGGTCGGAGAACACGCCCGCGAGCTCGCCATGGAGGCTTGCACATCGGCCTCCCCACGCACTGTCATGTCAGAGAAGACGACGACGTCCATGAGCTCCACGATGGAAGCCATGGACGGAAACCACCCCAAGCGCCGCCCTTCCCCGGCGGCCGCCTCTGCCTTTCCCCATGTGCCTCCATGGGTGCATCCACGCCGCTCGTAGGAGGCAAGCTTGCATGGGTACATGGACGGAGAGCTCGTCATACGACGCCGGATCCGAAGAAGACGACGTCCTACGAGTGGATAGTTCAGAGATTCACTCGATCTGACTTGTGTGTAACATTTTGGTTGTGTAAGAATGGATAAAATGCTACAACCATTAATGTCCGTATGAACAGAGAAATTTCTGTAAGGTTGAATAGGGGTATGTTGGATTTATGGGACATTTTTTTGAATGCGTTGGCCTTTTTTGTCGCACAAGACGATCGGTTTCCAACATTTTTTGTGCGACCAATGAGGATTTGTTACATACAATATTGATTTTGGCTACATTGATGTCTTCAAAATGCTACAACTTCTACAAGCCGCAAGTTTTACAAATTTTGGAAAAAATGCTACAAACAATGCTACATGCGCAAAAAATGTTGCGATTGTTTTTTTTTTGTTATTGATCAGAGCAGCAATTTATGAATCTTTTTTACTATAGGCGATGTTTTTTTGGGGGAAAGCATATTTTATTACTCAGACAGGGTTACAAAGCGCTCAAGTTCTAATTCCTGAGGTTTCCAGAGGTTCATCGCATAACATCAAAGAGTGGCCTGCTGAGAAGATTATGTTACCAGTGTCATCTCACAGGATCATGCCCGCCCCCGCAGAGCCATCTTCCCGTCGATAGGAGCCATCTACTGTTAGCTTTACCCAAGTTGGAGTTGGAGGGCTCCAAGGTTTATCATGTGGCTTCTTCCTCCACGTAATTGAAGAATTTACCGATGATGTTAAAGCCACGGACTTTCCTTTGAGAATGGTATCAGCTGGCAACTCACGGGCATTCCTGATAGAGTTGAGGTAGCTTACTAGGAATCGTCTCGAGCCCTCAATACTCGGCAGTGCTTTATCATGTGTGACTTCGTTTCATGCATACCAAGCACGCCACGCCACCAAGAGGGTATTCTCAAGCATCTGTGCTGGTATGTTATTAAGGCCCAGTTCTTTTGAGTTTCGGTTTGTGCATAAGCCACACTGAGTAGAGCTGCCCAGAGAAACAGCTGTGGATTTAAGCAAATCACAAACTGCAGTCAAGTTCTTTTGGGCTTCTACTGTCCTAGCTTATTGTCTGAGTTGTAAGATGAAAAGTCTGAAACGCCCTTGTGATAAATTTATGTTCTAAATAACAGATTGCTATTTCTTTCACTATAAGAAATATGTCAACTAATGACCTTCTGTCAGTGACTTTAGAAAAAGTAGTCATAAATCTATGACCATTTCGAATTCATTGGTCATGAGCCAGTTGGAAGGGTTAAAACCCCTAAAACGAATGACCTTTTCTGTCAAAAAGGTCATGGGCTTTTTTAGACAAGATGGTCATAAGAGGGTGGGACCCTTTGTCAATGGACTATTCTGACTGATAGGACCCGCCTCACTTTCACCTGCCACGTGGGTCCCGCCTCCACACCCCTGCCACGTAGGTCATGACCCCACACCCCTGCCACGTAGGAACAGCCCCCACACACCCAACTGCCATGTGGGACCAGCAACACAAACTCCCCACTCCCACCGCCATGTGGGTCCCGCCTCACCTCCACTGCCATGTGGGTCCTGACTCCACATTACGCCACGTAGGTCACGACCCCACTGCCATACCGCCACGTAGGAACCACCCACACCCAACTCCCCACACCCACCGCCATGTGGGACCCGCCCCACGTCCACCTGGCATGTGGGTCCAGCCTCCGCACCAGCCCCACGCCACCGCCATGTGGGTCCCGCTCCCACACCAACCGCCATGTGGAATAATTCTCAAAAATTGTTGCGCGAGCGGGGGACTCGAATCCGCGACCGAGTGCTCTCCATGTTTGATTTGTACCGCTGGGCTATAGAAGTGATGTTGGCATAAACGACATGGTGTTCTATCTATACTACTAAAACTATGTGGGTTAAGACACAGGGGCACAGGGCACGCTCCAACAGGACTTGGCAGAAATTCCCCGTGTTAGGACGGCTAGCTGGTGCCGCAGAGGGGGCGGTGCTGCGGTGGGCGCCGGAGGGAGCGGCTAGGGCGGTGGGCGCCGGAGGAGGCATCTAGGGCGGCGGTGACCGGAGGATGGGGCTAGGGCGCCAGTGACCGGAGGAGGCGGCTGGGGCTGGGGCGGCGGTGACCGGCGGAGGGGAGGGTGACCGGAGGTCTGCCGTGAACGGAGGAAAGGGCTGGGTGCTGGGGCGACGATGACCAGCGCCCTCAGCCACAACAGCGACGTCGCCCCCGTCAGCGACGAGATCCCGCCTCGGTTCTCGATGGACATCGGCGACGGCGGGCAACAGCGGCGCAGGCCGGCCACCACCTCTGCCGAGCTTCAAGCTGGAGCTAGAAGCTGGGAGAATCGAGCTGGAGCTGTAAGATTTTCGTGAATCACTTGTGCTCTTGGTTAGGTTTTGATGTAAAGTTTCAGAGAAGCACTAGATTCAGAGAAGCACTTTGTGATGTCCAGAACATTTGCTAGGTTTTGATGTCCAAAATTGGTTGTGCACTAGATGTGATGTTTGTTTCAGCTTCTTGGTTGTGCACTAGTGTTCAGAGAAGCACACTTGTGGCTAGTGTTAGTGCTGTTAATTCTGTCAAAAAATGGTTCTTTGAACATGCTTTTGTATTAACTGCAGTTCTTAGTGATTTGAATTTAGCTACTGTATAAAAACTTCTTAGCTACTGTTCTCAGTGATATGAATTTAGCTATTGTTCTGAAGTCTAAAAATTGGTGCTTTGAACATGCTTTTTGTCTTAAGTGCATCTGTTCATTGCTAATACGTAGCATTTTTCTGTCTTTGGCAGATAGACAAAAAATGGATTAGAGGATGTAGAAGACTTTCCAATGAGCATCTGAAAGGAGTGGAAGATTTTATGCAGTTTGTTCGCATAAGTGTTGCCGAGGATGCTGAAGTTCGTTGTCCATGCCGCACTTGTCTGAACCGTGTACACCTACCTCTAGAGAGAGTGGAGCACCATCTCCTTCTGAAAGGAATGGCAAGCACATATGATAAGTGGACCCATCATGGAGAAAATTCAGATGATGAACCTGATGCAGAAGCACCCCATGCTGAACCTGATGCACAAGCACCCGGTGCTCAACCTGATGCACAAGCACACCTGTTTGGTGGTTTGGAGGAGGATGATCAGTATGAAGATGGCAGATTGCCCGACCTGATGGAGGATTTGTACAATGCTGAAAACCATGATGAAGACCAGGGTGATGGACATGAGTCTATCTTTGCCAAGGTGCTAGAGGAGATGAAGCAGGCACTTCAGGAGGGGGGAATTTTCATGGTTTTCTTTCACCGTGAAATTGCTGCACATCAAGTCCTTCTACCGGATCAGCAACGTTGCTTTCAACGCAATCCTGCAGCTTTTGATCATACAATTCCCAAACAGCACCATTCCTAAATCGTATGATGAAGCATTGAGTATAATACAGGAGCTAGGGCTTGGTTATGTGTCGATCCACGTCTGCAAAAACAATTGTGTGCTGTTTCGGAAGGAGTATAAAGACTATGACAAGTGCCCGATATGTGATGCCTCTCGGTATAAGGATGCAGATGGGAGGAAGAGGATACCGGAGAAGGTTTTGAGACACTTTCCATTAATTCTGAGGCTGAAGAGGATATTTCTTTCGCCGAAAACGGCAAAGGAGGTACGGTGGCACAAGGACAAGCGGCAACCCGTGCATAATGAACTCAGTCATCCAGCTGATGGTGAAGCATGGAAAGATTTTGATAGGAAACACAAAGACTTTGCCGCAGATCCAAGAAACATAAGGCTTGGCATCGCCACGGATGGTTTTAATCCGTTCAATAACATGGCCAACTCCTACAGCATGTGGCCGGTGTTTGTGATGAACTACAACCCTTGTGTGCTGGTTAGACAAGTTCAAATCCAGTTCAACATTGGTTGCAAACAAGAGGCTGGGCATGTATTTTACCATCTTTCCTTTGCCAGCTTCAATGTGTGACTGTACCAAGCTGCAGATATAGAGTGGTGTTGTTGGTTGTTTTTCAGCACAAAAGTTCTTCACAACTTCCTTTTGCCTTTTATCCAAGTCGACCCCCTTGGAAAACACAACGAATTGGCCCAGAACACTATCTGGAATGGCGTCGTCATAGTGGTAGTGCTTGCAGCACATGGTCGGGTCGAATACCTTAACGGTGAGCACGTCAACGCCGTCGTAACTGCAGACTAGCAAATCGCCTTCCTGCAGGCCGAAAGAGATCACAAACCGCTTCCAGCCGGGCCCAAGGAACATGCGGCCACCTCCATCAAACACCACCTCTACCTCCTAGAAGCTGCGCTCATCGCCTGCCTCACGCAGCTTAAGTTCTTGGGGCTCACGACCTTCCAGAAACTTGGCAAACTTGTCAGGCAGCTTCGCAGGGCCCGAGACATCCATAACGAAATGGAAGAACTCGAAGTTTGACAGGTCCATCGTAGCAAACCTGCAGATATGGAAGTCTGAATCATAAGCTGCAGATAACAGTAATTAAAGGCTGCAGATAGAATGTAGCTTAACAAGAATATGTGCAAAAGATTTTGTACAGAGAAACCAACCCAGCTACGAGCCATGTCTAGAACAGAGTCAAATGAGCTACTTGTACATGGAGAACTTGACCATTAGTTCACACGCAGAGAGAGAAAGAGATTACTCGTTGCCGGACGGCGGGAGAGAGCTTGACCTTTGCCGGCGAGATGAAGAATGGCGGAACGGCAGGAATGGCGGAAACATCGACGATGTCGAGCAGCTTGACGACGGGATGAACTTCAATGAATCGACCTGCCCCTCAGCTCGCCGGTGCGTCAGGGCGCGAATCGATGGTTTCCCGCCGCCGGCTCATTACGCGGTGATTGGAGGCAACAACGGCGACACTACGACGACGGTGGATCACGGATCCGCGGAGACATACCCCTAGCGTCGATACACAGAGCAGGGGAGCAGGGAAGCAAAGGAGCAGGTGAATGCTTACCCAGATGGGCGACCGGATCCGCGGGGGGCGACGGGACGCCGGGCTCCTCCGCCGGCGAGCAGACCAGAGCTCGATTTGGGGACACAAGAGTGCTCGATTTGGGAAATTTGGGAGACGAGCAGACCAGAGCTCGATTTAGGGAGACAAGAAGGCACCTGGTCACCGACGTGTAGGACCAGGCCGATGTCTTGCCCAATTTACTTATATATAAAAACAAAAGAAAAAGAAAAGGACATTGTATTGGTCTATTTATCAAATTAAATTTCTGTTGTTAGAAAAGAAAAACAGTATTTATCATATGTTACAATTAATGTGTGTTGCTCTTGACAAATTAAAGATGTTATGTTGCTAAAAAAAACACTTCCCATTTTTTATTTTCTAAGTGCCGAAAATAGAGTTTTTTGTGAAGCGGCTACCAAGAATATAGGGCAAAATGGCACCGCTCATTTTTTTGAATCAAAGTAGAACACATTTAATGCACAATCAGCGAAAAGTATGCATTTTAGAGCTTTCTACCTACTTCAATCAATTAAAACTGTTTCCTGCCGATTCAGCTGAAAACCACTAGAATTTGAACTACATGTGCTACATAGTTTGCCCACTATTTTTCCTAAATATCATTTTTAGATTCACAAGTAGCCATTTCATCGGAGATCCACCAAAATATCCGCATGATTCAATCCCTAGACACGAACGGTCACGACGGTGACTTCGACTAGATTTTGAAATCACCATACGAAATTCATAAAAAATAAAAAAATGGAAACCTTCAAGTAGCGTCATCTTATGTGACATAGTTAACATAAAAAATATATAAACTTGCAATAAAGAAATTTTCGTGAAAAAGTGTTCTCAGAAACAAGCTATCATGAACGAAGATGTATGGCTTTCATGCCAAACTACCAATCTTATGGCCACAATCATAATATAGTTTGTTCAAATATGCCAAAATTTGGCACATGTGTGCACAGTGGGATGGCGAACAATGTTGCCGACCAAAGATTTTAACACGTTTCACAAAAAAATCCACTTTTCATTTTCTAAGTGCCAAAAATAGAGTTTTTTGTGAAGCGGCTACCGAGAATATCAGGCAAAATGGCACCCTCATTTTTTGACTCAAAGTAGAACACATTTCATGCACAATCAGTGAAAAGTATGCATTTTAGAGCTTTCTACCTACTTCAGTCAATTAAAACCGTTTCATGTCGATTCAGCTGGAAACTGCTAGAATTTGAACTACATGTGCTACATAGTTTGCCCACTATTTTTCCTAAATATCATGTTTAGATTCACAAGTAGCTATTTCATCTGATATCCACCAAAATATCCGCATGATTCAATCCCTAGACACGAACGGTCACGACGATGACTTCGACTAGATTTTGAAATCACCATACGAAATTCATAAAAAAATCAAAAAAAGGGGAAACCTTCACGTAGCGTCATCTTATGTGACATAATTAATATAAAAAATATAAACTTACAATACGGAAGTTTTCGTGAAAAAGTGTTCTCAGAAACAAGCTATCATGAACGAAGATGTATGGCTTTCATGCCAAACTACCAATCTTATGGCCACAATCATAATATAGTTTGTTCAAATATGCCAAAATTTGGCACATGTGTGCACAGTGGGATGGCGAACAATGTTGCCGACCAAAGATTTCAACACGTTTCACAAAAAAATCCACTTTTCATTTTCTAAGTGCCGAAAATAGAGTTTTTTGTGAAGCGGCTACCGAGAATATCGGGCAAAATGGCACCGCTCATTTTTTGATTCAAAGTAGAACACATTTCATGCACAATCAGTGAAAAGTATGCATTTTAGAGCTTTCTACCTACTTCAATCAATTAAAACCGTTTCCTGCCGATTCAGCTGGAAACTGCTAGAATTTGAACTACATGTGCTACATAGTTTGCCCACTATTTTTCCTAAATATCATTTTTAGATTCACAAGTAGCTATTTCATCAGAGATCACCAAAATATCTGCATGATTCAATCCCTAGACACGAACGGTCACGACGGTGACTTCGACTAGATTTTGAAATCACCATACAAAATTCATAAAAAATCAAAAAAAGGGGAAACCTTTGCGTAGCGTCATCATATGTGACATAGTTAACATATAAATATATAAACTTGCAATATGGAACTTTTCATGAAAAAGTGTTCTCAAAACTTATGTGACACCTTATGTTACATCTTATGTGACATCTTAATCATGTGAAATTTTTCACTAAACTCTATATCACATTATTACACACTTGAATTATATTTAGTTTGTACACAATTTCAATTCATACATACACTATACATTTTTGCCCACTTTAATTGTATTTAGTTTGTACAACAAACCCCAAAATGGCAAAGCTAAAATTTCCCTCCATTTTTCCATCTAAAACCACCACTTTCCCTCCCACTTTCCCTCCCTCCCGCCTGAATTTGCGCGCCCAACATTCCCTCCTGTCCGAATTTTCGCTGAAATGACAGAAACGACCCACCTAAAGTGAAAAAGATTGGGGTATTTGTGTAATTCCCACCGGCGAACCCTCCACACACACCATCCCCACCCCATCTCCTCGTCCCTATCCACACAATTCCCCACCCATCTCCTCGTCCCCATCCACCGCCGAGCTCCTCCCTTCCGCCGCCGCACCGAGAGAAGGGACACCGCACCGCCGCCGCACCGCCGAGCTTGCTGCCGCCCAGAGCCTCGTCCTCGTCGAGCAGAGTGTGAGGATGAGGTCACCACTTCGTCCTCGTCGTCCGCGCTGAAGCCCGGAGGCCACTGCCGCCAAGAACTTCTTCATCCACGCCGCCGCCAAGGACCTCATCCACGCCGCCGCCAAGGACTTCCTCATCCAGCCGCCGCCAAGTACTTCCTCATCCACGCCGACAAGGACTTCTTCCTCGACGCCGCCAAGGACTTCTTCCTTCACGCCGGCAAGAACTTCTCCATCGACGCCGTCACCTGCAGCGTATGCGTCGCCTCCATCTCTCCTCCGACCTCAGGTCCTCCGTTCACTTCTCTCGGCCCCACAGCTTCTGATCTGCCATGTCGTTCTAGTTTTGGTCCCGAAGGCTGGCGTGTCATGGCGTTCTAGGTTGCTAAATTAGCTACAACTAGGGTTCGCGTGTACTGGCCTTTAGTTTTGCATACCTAGGGTTAGGGTTTGCGTGGCTTGCCCTCTCTGGTTCATGGAGGATGATTGATTGGCTGTTCCTAGTACTAGTACTTGCTTTCTTGCTTCATCTTATATTTGCTCGCTCAATTATCTATGCTCCTAGTACTTGCTTGCTCATTTTGCTCAATTACCTATGTTCATCATGCTTTGAAAGCTCCTAGTCCTTATTGTACTGTTATGGAATGCTCTGGAATGCAGCTTGTTCTTGCTTGCTCCAGCTACTACTTGCTTTCTACTGTTCATGCTGTATAGTACTGTCTCTGGAATGCTCTATAATTATTTGCTGATTTAAATATGAGTTACATGTTTATCATTGTTTGGTTGATGTAAATGTGCTACATGTAGTTCTGTTGGTTGGCATGCCAAGTAGTAATGTACTGGTGTTAGATTTATATAGTAGTGATTTTTTAGTCCACCTTTGATCAATACTAGCTTGCTTGGTTATGTTACATGACATGCCAATTTATTTGCTTAGTTACTGGCCAATCCAGTACTAAATCAGTGGTGTGCTGTTTCCTGCCTACCGTTCTAGCTAGTACTGCTGCTGTCTTAGTGGGATGTCTTGCACTTATTTTCAGTTTGTAGTTATGTTGTTAATCCACATTGGTGCACTGCTAGCTTGCTTGATTTTGTGGTGCATATTGTTGATTAAGTCTTGATTTCTCTTCTACTTTATCAAGTCCACTAATTCTTGTTCATTCTATTTTGCATCCCCTCCCCCCTCCAGATCAGCCATGACAAAGATGGCAAAGAAGAAGGTGTTGTATGGTATGTAACCTTTTCCTTGTGCTTATCCTGCTAGATTGTCTATGTATGCTCTGATGTGACCACCTATGTTTGAAACCTGGCTTATGTGTTATTATTTGGTTATATTTTTGCTTGTGCTTGTTAGGGTACCAGGAATAAATAAAAATAAAACATGATAGGATAAATAAATTGACCAGAATGGGTTCGTTGCTAATGAATTTGTTATACCCACTATCATGTTTCAAATAAGTAATTTGGTTGTTTGTTTGTGTTGTCTTGCTTCTCCATGCATTTCAACCAATCAAACTTACTGCTACTTCATTTATTTCTTGAGAAGAACCGCCTATGACCGAATACGAGAAGCTTAGGGCTGAAAACATGATGAGGAACAACCGCAGATTGCAGGAAATGGGCCTCAATGCATTAGTGTCCATGTTTAGGAAGAGCATCAATGATCATGAAGGTAGTGCAGTTACTTGTGATGACTCAGCATCTGGCATAACTCAAGGTTCAGGTTCTGAGTATAGTCCTAAAGATGACGAAGTGAGCCAGCAAGATGAAAGTGATGACACCTCACTGAAGCAAGTAAAGGTGGGTGTGTGTGTGAGGGGGGGGGGATACTTTGTCTGCTTTCTGTTTCATGTTTGTTTTAGATTATGTGCAAACAATTTTTCTACTAATATAATCTAATGCAATTGTCTTCTCTGTTTATACAAGGAACTGAAGGTAACTAGAAGAAAGAAGTGTGATGTCAAGAAGAAAAGCAGCAGAAGGACAAGCTCACCTGCCTCAACACCATCATCTGCCATGGCTCCAGGGAAAAGGGTGATGCCCCCACCTCAAGGAGCAACGCAAAGAATGATGCAAGGTCTTGAACCTGAAGATGCTCCCACTCGAGTCACTAGACAGAAGAAGGCATTGGAAGAAAGCCTGCTGCTTAAGGATGGAGGAAGCCAGCGGCACATGGATGAAGAGAGCTCAATGCACATGGATGAAGAGAGCGCAAGGCACTTGGAAGAAGGAAGCCAAAGGCACATGGAAGAAGGAGGCGAAAGGGGCATGGAGTCAAGCCACATGGTCACAAATAAGTCACTAACTGTTGCTGGCAGTTCTGAACAACAGGAGCACCATACTCTTGTTAGAGGCAAGTTACTCCCTTCTTTTTTAGTGTTTCCATGGGCATACCTATTGCTTACTGTTGCATGTCCTTGTTTTATGTATTCAGTTGATCAATGCATACATGTCTATATGACATTCTGCCATGTCTTCATTTGTCCTATTTCAGGTAAAACTGCTTTTGTCAACCACAAAAGAAAGGGCACAGGGCTTGAAGGGATAACCAATGGATTGGGCGCGAAGGTCACCATCGAGATTGCTGAAGGGATGAAATGCCCAGAGAAGTCTTTGCAGGCTGCAAAGTTTGCATCAGAGTGTGGCTATACTGCAAGAAGCCTTATGCCAGTCCTCCCTCACTTCAAGGAGTACAAAAAGGATCCTACCCTTGTAAAGAACTATATTGGAAAAGTGGCGGTAAGCTAATTACTTTGTAGCTGAATGCCATCTTTTTGGTGTGGATACCTGATAATATGATTATCTGATTGTGTTCCTTTGCCTTGTTTGCTGTGTCTTGGTAGGGCAATTTCAAGTTGAACACCGATTCAGAGGTTGTTCAGGAGTCATGCACCAACATTCTACAGAAAATTTGCAAGAACAGACGCCACTTGATCAAGAAGAAATTTTTCGACGAAGTCCCATCAAACCAAGTCAGCATCAAGTCCCCGGTGGAAGGGTTGCCGGACAGTGAATGGCAAAGGCTAGTAGAACTGTGGTCTACCCCAAGACACAAAGTAGGCCTTGTTTATGCTTGCTTTCCTGATGATCATCATGTTTCTGCTGTATGCATTAGCATGTACCTGCTGTCCTAATTACCCGAACCATTTTTCAATTGTAGAAAACTTGTTACAGTGCCAGGACTAATCGAGGGAAAGTTAAGTTCCAGCAGAGGACTGGTTCTCGATGCTACGCGGCCCATATCTATGCCACGGTAAGAACCCTCAAGTTTTTCAATTGTCCTAAGCAACTTTTGTCACACACTCAAGCTCAGATCCAGCAGAAGTCTGATTGTCTTCTATATGAAAAATGTTTCAGAGGAAGGAGCGTAACGGTGATCCAATGTCTGCTGTCGTCACATTTAGGGCCACACACCACAGCAAAGAACATGGATTCTCCCCGGAAGTCCAGAAGGCTATAGTAAGTCACCTGTGCCATTGTTGATCATGACGTCTTTCCGGACATGTTTCTATGCCCCTGTGAATCAGGGTTTCCTCATGTTTACTTGTAAATATGCTGCTTGTGAATCTGGTACTAGTAGTAATGTTTGACTGGTACTTTCCTTTGGTCAATTTCATTCTCCATTATGCATACGAGGCTTATACAGCAAGTCGTTTACAAAAACTCACACTTGACTAAGAAAGATGGCTAGAGTTGCATAAAAATGGCAGGTCTGGGATTAATAGTAGTTGCATAAAAATGGCCACTGTGTTCATCTAAGCTGATGGTATTTGCAACAACAAAAAAGAGGTGCATTATTTTGGTTTCGAGCTGTTTGTTGCTTATGCTCGGAGAGTCGGAGTGCCAGCCCCGAGGCTGGGCAAAGGGGCTACCATCCTGGGCCCCAAGTTGCAGGGGACTCATCCTATGTACTCTATAAGTGACAGGAAATTATTCATATTAGTGTATGTGTTAATACTTTATAGTTAGTTTACAAGTATGGGCTACCTGCTGATAAATGCAGCAAACCTGTAACAAGTTGCAAAGCTAGCTAGAACAAAGGGCCCACCCCAAGTATCCACAACACTGTCTAGTCCTGGGTATGCTCCAATAATGTTGGAATCTTACTTAAGATCAACAACTTCATGCTGCTAGTGTATGCTCCAGTGGTGTTAGTATCTCTATTTTTTATGTGTCAAGAGAATTTGGGTTGAAGTTTCTGTTCATTACTCCTAGCATGCTCATGTCTAATTCTACATATGCAGAGTGACATTGAGACCATATTGGCTGTGCCTGTACCAGAAGGAGAGCAACCAAAATCTGATGTCGACGCTGTTGCTGAAGTTCTAACCAAGGCATGCCCGTCAAGCACGTTCCTGAGGAATGTTGGTCTGAGATCAGCTCATCCAAGAAGTCTAGCAAATCAGATGTGGCTGCACATGTCACTGACCTTGAGGAGAAGCTGCAGAGGGAAAACGAAGCAATGCGGGCCGAGCTTGCTGAAATGAAGAGGAAGACTGAAGAATCTGAAGCCGCACAAGCTGTCCGCGACAAGGAGCATGAAGAGCTACACAAGAAGACCGATGAAACAAATGAGAGGTTGGCTCAGTTCATGTCACTGATGGGAGCTAAAGTTCTGTGAGGATGGGTACCTGATGGATGTTAATTTTGGTCTGTGATGGTAAGTTTTGGCCTGATGGTGATGTGAACCTGGCTTTGGTCTGTGATGTAAACCTGATGCTCATGATCTTGCATGTAAACCTGATGCTGATACCTGATCTTGACTATGCTAATTTTGGCCTATGATTTGAATCTGGAAGAATATGTGATTTTGAGTTGTGAGTTGATGTGTTGATTTGAATACCTGGGATATTTGTTTTAACTCAAATTTACTCGATTTCAAAATGAAATTTGAATTCAAATGTACTTGAATTCCTGGATTTGAATTTCATCTTATACTGTGCAACTGGGCTAAAGAGGCCTTGGGCCCAAACTCTTTGGACTGTATAATGGCTACGGCCCGTAAAGAAATGGCTGGAACAATGTTGGGCTGACCCATATAGAGGAAATGTAATGTTGAAAAGAAATTGCAGAAAAAACATAAATGGGCTGAAAAGGTTGGGTTGACCCATATAAGGGAGCGGCAAAATCAAAAGGAAGATAAAAAAACATAAATGGGCTGAACAAAGTTGGGCTGGCCCACATGGAGGAGCTGTAAATTCAAAATGAAATTGCCGGGAAAAAAAATTAATGGGCTGAACATTTGGGCTTGGCCCATCTAGTGACCAACGTAGACTGGGCTGAATCTGTTCTATGACCATCTGATTTGGTCACAAATTTGCCACGTAGGATTGACCACGTAGGATCTGACGTGGCTATGCCAGACAGCGCGTGACCAAAAAAATTGGTCATAAGAGTTATGACCATCCAATTTGGTCATAGATGGTTATGACCAATTCGAAAAAAAGGTCACATATGACCGTTTGAGACGCTCCGTATGTGACCTTCAGATTTTGGTCATAAAAAGGTCATAGATGAAAAATTATGACCTTTTAGTGACCAAATTTGTGAGTCACTAGTTGACATATTTCTTGTAGTGTTTTGTGCTGTTTTCGCATATATGATCACAAAATAATATTTCGAACACCATATTAATTCCTAAATATTAAAATAAAAATAGGATTCATCGTTAGTTGGTTACAACTCAAAAAGAATGCTGGCCACATATAAAAATACACATACATTTTGATATGAATCCACCATATTTGCTAAAAATGAATATGCCAGAGAGTTCTCTATGCAATTTTGCATCCTTTACTACAAATCAAAATAGGCCAATTTTATTGCTTAGGTATCCTCCTAGACATGATATTCATCTCAAAATTCAGAGCAGAACTGAATCAGAGCAATATCGAGTGGAGAACGGACGGCGGCCAGCAGTGCGCACGGGCGAAGCGCTGGACTCCGTGGGGAAAGGGCGGCGGCCAACCGTGCGCGTGGCCACCCAGTAGGAGGACGGGGGCGGCGACCTCGTCGGGGATCCACGGGATGAAGGGGATGGTGGGGCGCCGTCGGATCCACCGATGCAGAGGAGGGGCGGGCCGCCGTCTGTACCCACGCGACGCGGGGAACTACTGGGTGCCGCCGGTCACCCGAAATGGTGGGGGGAGGGCTGCGGAACGAGGGGACCGACGGCCGCCGAGCTCGAGATCGACTCAAGCAGGGGCGACTCGGGAGGGGCGACGGTGGAGGCGATAGGCGGCAGCGGCTCAGGAGGGGCGACCGTGGAGGTGACAGGCGGTGACGGGGGTTGCTCCCGGCGGCTGCGGACTGCGAAGATGGAACCCTAGCTCTGGAGCTCGGGCCAAGCTCGGGAGAGAGAAGCTAACTGTTCGCTCGGGAGGAGAAGAAAAAAAGAAAGGAAAACTGTTTGGGGGCAGCGCGGTGGCAATTGGTTGTAATTTTCATGCCAAACATGGGCAACGCAAAAAAATGCTTTGTTCCACTTGCGGGAAGCTGCCGGCGGTTGTGGGAAGTTGGGGTATGCCAGCTCTCCCCACTGTGAAGGAATCAGAGAAGCCGGCTGCCCCAAGAAACGGCTTAAAATCCAGTTTTTTTTGGGCATGAGCTTATTTTCACAGAGAAGCTGCTGAGAAGCTCCAAAAGAACTGGGCCTAAGAACCGTGGAGAACCAGCCTAAAGGTTTTACTTGCATCTCCAAATCTGATGGCAAGAGCCATACTTCTCGCATAGAATTCCAGAGCCGCCGTGCGTGAGGGCACAAAAATAAGGCATGCATCGCATCCTCCTGCTCTCTGCCGCATATATGCGATGTTGTATACACAAGAAAAAGTGCTACACGCCACACACGATTTTGCTATATTGATCGGACGCACGGGATCGGTTCATTTATGTGGATCATACGGCTCTGGAGGCGGCTGTTTTTTCGCTAATCCACAGTCGACTGTCGGCTAACGTTTGCCTTTTTATATGCTGGTAAATCCTTTGCAGGTTCGATAATTTCATTGCACCCATAAGTAATGGTTTTGGACTTCAAAATCAGGTAACTCGGCCTGGCCCAGGAATTTCGAGCCGTGCAGCCAGGCCGGGCTTCCTATGAACACAATGAGCACCCAACCCGTTACAATCACTGCATAAAAAAACGGTTCAATTCGAACCAAAAGCTTTTCTGTGATCTCCGGAAAGGGCGAAAGAAGTAGCCGAGCTTTTCACCGCATCTCCCTGCTCTCTCGTCCAGCCTTCCAAGGAGATTCGCCTCAAACTTTGCTACTGTACTATCGCTTTAACAGCCACGGATTGCTACTACAGTATCGCTTTGACAGTGCGCACTTTAAGAGCAGTAGATTCTACTGTCCGAGTTGCCATGCAGATATGCTCGATCACGCCGTGCGAGATCGAGTGCCAGGTCCTAGATCATGTTTGTTAGAATAGATTTGTGCATATTGTATTTTGCCTATATGCTAGGGGCCTTCCTACATATTCACCTGTACATGTACTATATATGTGGCCTTTGGCCCCCTGGTAATACAAGTAGTCTATTACCCTAACATGGTATCAGAGCCCTGGTTTTAGGGTCTCTTTTTTTTCCTCTCTCCACGTCCGTGCCGCCGCCGCCGTCGCGCCCCCGGCTCCTCGCCGCCACGCCCCGGCCGCTGCCGCCGCTCCTCCCTGTCCCGCCCGTCGTCGCGCCTTGCCTGGCCACGCGCCGCCGTCGTCCGCGTCTCTATCCAGGCGCAGCATCGGGTCGCCGCTCCCGTCGTCCGCGTCTCCGTCCGTACCGGCCGCCGCCGCCAGTCGCCCCCTTCTGCCGGCCGCCGTTGCCGCCCGGCCATCTCCGGCCGCCGCCGCCGCCCGGCCATCTCCGTCCACCGCCGCCGCCAGGCCATCTCCTCCCGTGCCCGTGCGTGCACGTGCTGCTCCTTCCTGTCGTCCCGCACCAGCACGTCGGCCTCTGCTGCTTCCCGATCCGATCTGTGCTGTGAGTTGACTTTCTGAAAATAAAAAAATAAAAAAATAAAAAAGAGAGAGAGATGTCTACCTCATCGGGCTATGTTGCGATTCCTCGCTGCCCGATTGTCTTTGATGGAGCGAATTACCCTGATTTCGCTAACTTCATGCGCGTCCACATGCGCGGTCTTCGTCTGTGGGGTGTGCTTTCTGGCGAGGTCCCCTGTCCGCCCCACCCCGTTGCTCCTTCGGTGCCTGTTGCACCGACTCCTACTGCCCTTGCCTCTGATGCTTCTCAGGAGGACAAGGATTCCGCCACTAGTGCTGATGCTCTTGCTATGACTGCTTATGACCGGCAGGTCCAGGACCATTCTGCTGCTGTTGCGACATACCGGCAGGATCTGACTGCCTACTCTCAGTGGATAGATGAGGATGCTCGTGCTGCTGCTGTTCTGACTTCCAGTGTCCTGCCTCAGTATGCTGCTGAGTTTATGGCTCTTCCCACTGCTGCTGCTCAGTGGGCCTTTCTTCGTCAGCGTTATCAGCCGTCTGGGGATGCTCTTTACCTGTCTGTGGTCCGCCAGGAGCATGCCCTTCAGCAGGGCGATTTGACTATTGATGAGTTCTACACTCAGAGTGCTGCTATTTGGCGTCAGCTTGATTCTCTTCGTACGCCTGTGTGTGCCACCTGTCCCTGCTGCTTGATTGTTCGCGCCGACCTGGAGTTTCAGCGCGTCTTTGAGTTTTGTCGCGGCTCCGCAAGGAGTTTGAGCCACGCCGTGCACAGCTACATGCCCGTGGTCGTGTTCCGCTCTCTGAGGTCCTGTCTGAGCTTCGTGCTGAGGAGACTCGTCTTCGTGGTGCTGGTCTTCTGGAGGTTCCCTCTGTTCTTGCTGCTCGTGGTCCTCCTGCGCCGTCTGCTCGTGGTCCTGCTCCGCCACAGCCTCCGTCGCGGTCTTCAGTACCGCCGATACTACCTACTCCTCAGGTCCAGGGTCAGAGTCAGCCCCCGCAGTCTCGTGGTTCTCGTGGTCCTTGCACCTACTGTGGCAAGCCTGGCCATGATGTTTCTGGCTGCTGGCAGAGGGATCCCAGCTTACGTCAGCAGTATCTTGCTCGTCGGAGGACTGGTTCTTCAGGATCTTCAGGCTCTTCAGGTTCTTCTGCTGCTGCACTGTCTGATCAGGACATTATCCGTGGTCTTCGTGGTCTGCTTGCTGCTTCAGGCTCTTCCTTGCCGGGTACTGCTGGTTCTGTGTCTGGTTCTTCTGGCAACACGCGACCACCACCTTCTACACAGTCAGGTATGTCATCCCCGTGGTATCTGGATTCTGGAGCTTCTTTTCATATGACTTCTGCGTCTTCTATTCTTTCTGCTCTTCGCTCTCTTATTTCTCCTGTTCGTGTTATCACGGCTGATGGTACCTCTCTTCCTGTTTCTAGTCGAGGCACCCTCTCTACTTCATCTTTCTCTGTTCCTGATGTTTCTCATGTCCCTAGCCTTAAGATGAACTTGTTTTCTGCTAGTCAGCTTACTGATTCTGGTTGTCGCGTCATTCTTGACGCTGATTCTTGTGCTGTTCAGGACCGTCGGACTCAGGCCCTGGTTGGAGCTGGCCCTCGTAGTCTTCAGTCTCCGGGGCTCTGGGAGTTAGACTGGCTTCGTGTTCCTTCCGCTGCTACTTCATCTGCCAGTTCTCCTGCGGTTGCTGCTTCTGTCACTGGCTCTTTCCAGCAGTGGCATCATCGGCTGGGTCACCTTTGTGGCTCCCGTTTATCGTCATTAGTTCGTCGAGGTCTTCTAGGGTCTGTTTCAGGAGATGTGTCTTTACATTCATGTCAGGGTTGTAGGTTAGGTAAACAGATTCAGCTTCCCTATCCTACTAGTGCGTCTGTATCTCAGCGACCTTTTGATTTAGTTCATTCAGATGTTTGGGGTCCGGCTCCCCTTCAGTCAAAGGGGGGTCATCGATACTATATTTTGTTCATTGATGATTTTTCTCGGTACACCTGGTTATTTTTTATGCGCTCTCGCAGTGAGGTTCTCTCCATTTATAAGCGCTTTGTTGCCATGGTTCGTACTCAGTATTCCACGCCTATTCGTGTCTTTCGTGCTGATTCTGCAGGTGAGTATATCTCTCAGCACCTGCGTGGTGTTCTTGCTGAGGAGGGTACCCTTGCTCAGTTTTCGTGTCCCGGTGCCCATGCTCAAAATGGTGTCGCCGAACGTAAGCATCGTCATATTCTTGAGACTGCCCGTGCTATGATGATTGCTTCCTCTCTTCCGCCACATTTCTGGGCTGAGGCTGTCGCTACATCGACTTACCTCATTAACATTCAGCCCTCTGCTGCCCTTCAAGGTGGCATTCCTCTCGAGCGTCTTTCTGGTACCTCTCCAGATTACTCGGCTCTTCGTTTGTTTGGTTGCGCTTGCTATGTTCTTCTTCCTCCCCGCGAACGCACCAAACTGACCGCTCAGTCTGCTGAGTGTGTTTTCTTGGGTACAGTGATGAGCATAAGGGCTACCGCTGTTGGGACCCTGTTGCTCGTCGGATGCGCATCTCTCGTGATGTCACGTTTGATGAGACGCGCTCCTTCTATCCTCGCCATACCTCTGGCACTTATCCGGTGGATGATATTTCTTTTCTCCTTTTTCCGGATTCACCTCCTGCTGTCTCTTCCCCATCTCCTAGTCCTCCATCTTCGGAGCCATCCTCTCCTCGTCTAGTACTCCTCGTTCTCCTGCTTCGGCTCCTCCTTCTCCTATTCCTTCTTCCTCTTCTTCGGCTCCTCCTTCTTCCTCTTCTTCTGATGAGTCATCTTCTGCTGATGAGCCTTCCCATTCACGGCCTGTTCGTCAGCGTCGTCCTCCAGACCGTTATACTCCTAGTAAGTATGGTCTTTCTGTTGTCTCCGAGCCGACTTCTTATCGGGATGCTGAGCGTCATCCTGAGTGGCAGCTGGCCATGGCTGAGGAGATTGCTGCGCTTGAGCGCACTGGCACCTGGGATCTTGTTTCTCCCCCTTCAGGTGTTCGTCCTATCACGTGTAAGTGGGTCTATAAAATTAAGACCCGCTCTGATGGATCTCTCGAGCGCTATAAAGCGCGTCTTGTGGCTCGTGGCTTTCAGCAGGAGCACGGCCGAGACTATGACGAGACTTTTGCTCCTGTCGCTCATATGACCACTGTTCGTACTCTTCTTGCTGTTGCTTCTGTTCGACGCTGGTCTGTATCCCAGCTTGATGTTCAGAATGCTTTTCTTAATGGCGAGTTGAGTGAGGAGGTTTACATGCAGCCTCCTCCTGGGTATTCTGTTCCCGATGGGATGGTTTGTCGTCTTCGACGATCCTTATATGGTCTCAAACAGGCCCCTCGTGCCTGGTTTGAGCGTTTCTCCTCTGTGGTTATTGCCGCTGGCTTCTCTCCCAGTGCTCATGATCCAGCACTGTTTGTCTACACCTCTTCTCGGTGTCGGACCTTGTTGCTTCTCTATGTTGATGACATGATCATCACTGGTGATAACCCTGAGCACATTGCCTTTGTTAAGGCACGTCTACGTGAGCAGTTTCTCATGTCTGATCTTGGTCCTCTTCGCTACTTTCTTGGGATTGAGGTTTCTTCTACAGCCGATGGCTTCTTTATCTCCCAGGAAAAGTATATTCAGGATCTTCTTTCTCGGGCTGATCTTAGTGATGAGCGTACGTTGAGACTCCTATGGAGCTTAATGTTAAGCTTCGATCCACTGATGGTGAGCCTCTTTCTGATCCCACACGTTATCGCCATCTTGTTGGGAGTCTTGTTTATCTCGCTGTCACTCGCCCTGATATCTCTTATCCCGTCCATATTCTGAGTCAGTTTGTCTCAGCTCCTACCACCGTTCACTATAGTCATCTCCTCCGTGTCCTTCGTTATCTTCGTGGCACGATTACTCGTCGTCTTTTCTTCCCTAGTTCCAGCTCTCTCCAGCTCCAGTGTTACTCGGATGCCACGTGGGCGAGTGATCCTACGGATCGTCGTTCACTTTCTGCTTACTGTGTGTTTCTTGGTGGTTCGCTTGTTGCTTGGAAGACGAAGAAACAGGTTGCGGTTTCCCGTTCGAGTGTTGAGGCTGAGCTGCGGGCTATGGCTTCGTTGATTGCTGAGGTGACCTGGTTACGGTGGTTGCTTGCAGATTTTGGGGTCTCTGTTACGACACCCACTCCACTTTTGTGTGACAGTACAGGTGCTATCAGTATTGCACGTGATCCGGTCAAGCATGAGCTGACCAAGCATATTGGTGTTGATGCTTTCTATACACGTGCTCAGGTGCAGGATCAGGTTGTTGCGCTTCACTATGTGCCTTCAGATTTGCAGCTGGCAGATTTCTTTACAAAGGCACAAACTCGAGCGCAACATGACTTCTTACTCTCCAAACTCAGTGTTGTGGATCCACCCTGAGTTTGAGGGGGGGTGTTAGAGTAGATTTGTGCATATTGTATTTTGCCTATATGCTAGGGGCCTTCCTGCATATTCACCTATACATGTACTATATATATGTGGCCTTTGGCCCCCTGGTAATACAAGTAGTCTATTACCCTAACAATGTTCACCGGCGGCAGCGGCACTGACTGATTTCCACAGCGCGCTGCAGCGGATCCATAGCTTTAACTGCGAATACGCCCTAGTTGCCAGCTTCGGCGAGATCAGGGTATGCATGGCAAAGGGCAAAGGGCAAAGCGAGTCACAAAGCAACACAAAGCAAAAAAAGGCCGTGCGCTTCCCAGGTTATGCATGCATATGGCATGGTTGCTTTGCTGGTTTCCTTTTGAGACAGCACCCTTCACTCTTTTGAGCGCGCAGCCAAACACGCGGCAATGTCAATAAAGCAAAGATTCCGAGCTGCCATGACAAACAGAGGATTCAGAGCTGAGAGGCCATGCATCAATTCATGCATGAAATGCACAACACAAGATCACAAGTTGCTTTCGGTCCTCCAAAAACGTGGAAGCGTTTAGTTTTGGGCGTTCAAAAGTTGATGCCTTGTGGGTGGGTGCATCCATTTAGATGTAATAATTCTAGCTAGATTAGGGCAACTACAGTGGCAGAGCCAATTGATACAAACGTTAGTTTGCAAATCATACACTGAGGACTTGAACAATTAGTACTGTGTTTGTCTTCTTGTATGAACGTTTGGTTAGAGCATCTAGGAGTATATATGTAAGCTGCCTCCTGTCATGGATTAGCATTTTAGCATAACTTTTTTAGTTTTTCAGAAACCTTGAACCTGGTCAAAACGGTCAAAATCAATTGTCAATTCACCACCCATGCCTTTTTGCCTCCACATGGAATATGCAATAGAAAGGAAATGACAGGTTAGGATGGAGTCTTTTCATGGCCAGAGCATCTGATTCTCCATGCATGCAATTGCAAACTCAATGTCACTTGAATCCGGACGGTGCGCGCCCTCACTGTCTGTGGTTTCTCCAACCTGCACTGTATACTTACTATCGCGGTACTAGTAGAAACAAGTGCTGAATCGTATAGACGGAAAGCCCAACAAGGAAAAGGATTTCTGCTGTTCCTTAGAACAGGCATGCGATAGCATCATGTTTAGCGCCTGCGTGCATGCATGCTAAAGATTTCCCATGCTGACAATTCTGTTTCTCTGGAGGCATATCTAAGCATTAGATGCTGCATGTGTTAAGATGTTTGAGCGCTACAGACGTTTTTTATGTTTTCCTGAGTCTTCATTGCGCCTGCTATGTTATGGATCACATAGTTAGATCTTTGCTTAGCTGTGGACCTTGTTGCTGTGTGAAGGTCTCTCAGTTTTCCTGTAGCCTGCTGGGGTGTTTGTGCTTGGATTTGAGCTTCTCTGGTTATAGATGGTGATGCCTGCCATTTGCTGTAAAACTTGTGTAAGACCTTATGCTTTTTTGGCAATAAAAAGCTGGGCCGGAGTTACTTCTTTCTAAAAAGATGCTGCATGGGTGCAGAAAATTTAGAGATCTCCAGTCTTCAGAAGATGCTGTACAGTGATGCAGCAAAGACATGAAGAGATGAGGCCCTGCAGTGCATGCAGAAGGGAGAGGGAGGCAGATTATGTAATCCCTTGTCGAGATCAGAGTTTCACCATCAATCAGTTTGACCGACAAAAACATAAGTTATGACACATGACTCATATTTTATTTGTCAAATACTGCATGCAGAGGCTGCATCGTATGCAGACATAGACTACAAGAGAAGGTGAGGCACAGATTAATAAATCAATTCTTAACAGAGGAGATCTTCTTCTGAGCGGTAACCAGGACTGCAGCAAAAGGAACAAACCCCTATTGGATTCTCTCAGCTGATTCCCCATGCAATTATGGCCCCATGATTTAACATCCCAACAACACAGTACAAAAGTACAGTATCCTACAAGTGCTTAGTAATTCTTTCTCTTGTAACGAGGCTGATCTTATCTCGGCCGGGCCGTTCTTTCTTTTCTCCTGCTCTGCCATGCCGAATTGCCGATGCTTTATTGCCATGCACACGCAGGTTCCCATCAATAAAAATGACAAGTGTTAGGGTTAGTAGACCAAATTACTTACTGTAGCACGTCAAGTGGTACTTATATGTAACTTGGACTCGGGAAAAAGAAAATTTGTGGTTCCTAGACGGTAAAGTGGTATGTCTTAGAAAAAAAAAAATCTAGTTTGCAGTGCTACTGAAATACTCAGCAAAGAGCTAGAACAGTGAATTATTTCTCTGCTAGATAACTTTAAAAACGAAAAGGAGAGCTATCGATGGCGCCATTGCTATTGGGCAAGATAGAATCACGCTGCTAAGATAACCAGGGAAGAAAAGGTATTGGCTAATGCAGAATCTTGCAGAAAGCCATTGCACAGTGCCCCGGGCTGGCACCGGAAGATAGTGCTCGTCTTTATGTGGAGCAAGCGAGATCGTATAGTCGCCTTTTCCTCCTGCGTGGATTGCGTGAGGTTTTTAGTATTAGTAGCTTGATTTGATTCTACTCGAGTCCCCGAGTTGATTGATTTGTTTAGGGGGAAAGTTACCTCGTTGGACTGGCTTAAGATTTGCTTCTTTCCAAGGGGCACGAGAAACTATGCAACCACTGGGGCGAAAAGTATGGTGTGGTATTGCAGCTACCTGGAGTAGCTTCTAAACAAATTTTCACCTTTGAGTGAGTCGTCTGAACAATCGTGACCCAGATTCAGAGACGTCGGGATTTTTTTTTTTCGAGAGGTCAGCAATCGGCCCATTTTTTATGTTTGATGGGCCACTACCGGTACATAGACGCTCGGCAAAGCTCACGGGGAGCTCTGTTTGCACGTTTTCTATATGTTACTGGGAACTGCCATATCGCCCTCATTGGCGGCCCGGGAGGCTCCCGCCGCCTACAGCGCCCACCAAATGGGCTGCAATGATGCGGCCCATAAAAGGTGATTTTTTATTTTCTATTTTCCAGTTTTCTCTTTTAACAGAATAAAAAGGAAATAAAAAAGAACGAACAAGGAAAAATAATTTTAAAATTTTGAACAATTTTTGAATAGGATTAATTGAATTTGAACAATTTTGAATATGAATAAATTTCAACAATTTTTGAATCTGAACAAATTTTGAATTTGAACAATTTCGGAATATAAACAAATTTAGAATTTGAAAAATTATTCGAAAATGAACAAATTTTGAATCTAAACAATGTTCAAAAATGAACAAATTTTGAATTTGAAAATTTTGGAAAATGAACAAATTTCAAATTTGAACAATTTTTTAATCTGAACAAAATTTTAATTCAAACTTTTTCGTATTTGAATTTTTCGAAAGAAAATAAGAAACGAAAAGGAAAACTAAAGAAAAACGGAAACAAAAAATGAAAATGAAAATGAAAAAGACAGAGAAGAAAAAGAAAATCGCCAACTTGGCCGGCCCATCAGGGGACTCCTTCAGGAGGAGGAAGCTTTCCACCGCGAATGGGCGATATATAGCATTCGGCCTGTTACCTCGCTTACGGCAGCGACGCCCACGCGCGGAGCAAGGTGGACCGGCCCAGGTGAGCTACCTTTTCGCTTGTTTTTCTTAGTTTCGTTTAATACTTTTTTTCAAATTTCCTTGCAACTGTTTCTTTATTTTATCACTAGTAGAAAAGGGGCCTATGGTCCCGGTTCGGTTGGGCCTTCAGTCCAGGTTGCCCAACCGGGACTGGCCAATCGGGACCAATGCTGGTCCCGGTTGGGCCACGAACCGGGACCAATGGTTGTCCACGTGGCCTGGTCTGGCTGCTCATGGGGGGAGACTCATTGGTCCCGGTTCTTAATACGAACCGGGACCAATGAGTGCTTTTTTTTTGGTATTTAGGGTTTAGGATTCGATCTCGCCGGTGCCCCCTCTCGCCGGTGCCCCTCTCCTTCTCGTCGGTGCCTCCTCTCCCTCTCGCCGGTGCCCCCTCTCCCTCTCGCCGGTGCCCCCTCTCCTTCTCGCCGGTGCCTCCTCTCCCTCTCGCCGGTGCCCCCTCTCCCTCTCGCCGGTGCCCCCTCTCCTTCTCGCCGGTGCCTCCTCTCCCTCTCGCCGGTGCCCCCTCTCCCTCTCGCCGGTGCCCCCTCTCGCCGGTGCCCCCTCTCCTTCTCGCCGGTGCCCCCTCTCGCCGGTGCCCCCTCTCCTTCTCGCCGGTGCCTCCTCTCCCTCTCGCCGGTGCCCCCTCTCCCTCTCGCCGGTGCCTCCGTCGTCTCCCCCTTCTTCGCATCGCCGACGTGCTCTCCATCGTTTCCGTACGCATATTATACGCTCTACTATATACACAGTACATGTTGATGCATATATAATTAATATTCGATCTCTTGCGAGAATACAACTATTTAATTACATGGAGATAGATCAAGCCATCAAGGCTTATGTAGTTCATCGTCCGAAGCATAATGTTCTCCCTTTCATCGATGACCTCCCTAAGCAGAAATCCCGCCAATTCCTCTTGAATTGCTCCTACGCGCAGTTCTGGGTCGATCTTCTCCCGCATTTTGCTGAAAGCAGTTGTTCTCCGCTCAGTGGTCAACTCGCGAATGAACTCGCAAACGTAGAATCCACATAAATTACTCCCCGGTGGCTGCTGCGGACTTTTCACCGTTTTATAAGTTAGCTCATCTTTGAATGGACCTTCTACCTTCTGTTTGAAAATTGTCCAACACCTGCTTTGGCAAAGAAAATGAACAAAGGAGTTATTAATTACTTGACATCAGGGAACGAACGAAAGAGGGCGATATAATGCGATAATGATTGAAATTACTTGTTGAGCATTTCTTTCATGTCGGACCACAACGCTTGGTCCCAACTTAATGAGTCGTGGACTTCAACTGTGGACTTGTCAGGTTGAATGCTTAGCAGAATCCAGTGGAACCTGCGGACGTTTACATAAAGCAGACATGCATAGCTCATCAATTACACTTAACATCGAGAAAGCCAAATAAAAATATGTACAAGACAGAAACACTCACCTGAAGTTGTAAGGAAATATATTTCCGTACAGAAATGTTGCATGGTTAAAAAGGTGGTCAGGTCATGCTCCACGTCTTTGGGGTGATTGACTAACGTATGTGAATTCACGATATATGGGTCAACGAACCCAACCTCAAAAACTTTAGATCTTTTGCATTCCAGCATCTTCATTCTGCATAATAGCGTACAAAAGGATATATATATAGGCAGGATAATATAATACAGGCAATGAACGAGCTGAGCTAGAGACTTAATTACGAAAATAAATCACTTACAGACAATAGCAAGAGAGGATAGATTTGTCGAGGGAGCGCTTTTGGAATAACTGGAACAGTTCAGTCAGTTGAACCTGTATAGTGTAACGTTTGAAGAAATGCTCCACTCTAACGTCCAGCGGAAACCACTCTTTCGCGTCCTTCTTTGATGTGTGCACCAGGTACCAGGTATGCAGATTTCGCATATGTGTTGATAGACCCGTCATCTCCTCATTACTGACCATAGGCTCCCCTTGGACATATTTCCGTGCCATCTCTAACATTGGCGCATGTTCATAGCCTAAAAGTTGACCAAGGCTCATACCCAAGGCGGTAGCCTGTTCCTTGGCCTGAGATACAGTGACACCAAGTTCTTTAGCAGCAGCTATGGCTCTGGGGTCCAATAATTCCAGGTCTTTATCCATAGCGACTCTGAAGTCCTTGTCGACATCGGAACACACTATGAGCGGGGGGACCGATTGATTTTTCTGCTGTCCGAGCTGGGCAATTTGTTTCCCGCTTTTTGCACTTCTTCCCTTGTTCTGCTCAGACTGGGCACGTGCTAGCTTAGTAAGTTCACGACCATAGTCAGATGGCAGATTCATCGATATCTGGGATGGCTGCTCAAGGAAGGACTTTCTCCACTTTTTGGATTTTTCATCGTATACCGGCTTCTGCTCGGGCTTTTTTGGTGCAAAAAAAGCCTTATTGTAGGCAGCCACCTCCGCGGCGTTTTCCGCTACAGTCCTGTCATAAGGTCTAATGGGAAGATTCTTATGAGGTACTGTTGGGAGGGGCGACCTTTTACGTTTCGGTGATCGCTTACCCCTCATAGTACGAGCGGTGGGCGGAAACGGCTGACGCGGCGGCGGAGACGGCTGCGCTGGAGACTGGTGAGGCGGTGAAGAGGACTGTTGCGCTGGAGAATGCTGAGGCGGTGAAGAGGACTGTTGCGCTGGAGACTGGTGAGGAGTCGATGGCCTTGGCTGCCAGTTCGGAAGCACGATGAATTCCTTTGGCCATAGAATGGTCGCTTTCTTGGCTTCTCCAAGTTCAAGCACCTCCCCATCTTCACCTGCAGGGTGTTGCAGCTTCAGCTCCTCATAATCTTTCATCACTTCATCCACCGCGACAACAGCGTAGCCATTTGGAACCGGAGAGAAATGGTAAGTTGGATTAGGTCCAATTGGTACGACATAGCCGACCGCCACCTTCACGGTTAAGTTAAAAACTTTCACATGCATCTCACAAGGTGTGCTCTCCGTGATATCATCCACTGGGTAGCGACGAAGTGGAGCCACTGCATCATCATTACCATCCTGGAGCTCCGTGGAAGCCACGCTGCTTTTCCGATTCGATGGGCCACCGGTACCATCGCATGCAGCTTCTACCATGTGCCGTTGAGATTGGCCGCTAGTACCTTGCTGGCTAAGCACGGCAATTTGTTCCTTCTGCGCTTTAATTCTTCTTCTATATTAAGCAGCCGGTCTGCAGCAGCGCGTGCTTCCATTGCCTCCCTTTCCTTTCTCCTCTGATGGCTTCTATCAGGAAATTTCTTCCTGTGCTCGGGAATCGCAATTGTCTTGGGCTTGGAGCCAGGTACGCCTCGTAACCGTCCGTCGTGTTCCTTATTCCCAAGGGCGCGTGTGAGCTCGTCATCCTCTCTATCGGGAATGAACCGTCCCTCTTCAACATCCTTTACTGCTTTTCTAATTTCTTGGATGGGTAGTAGGGGATTATCTTTGTGTCTTCTGTTATATATGCACTTCCCTTCTGCGTCCAACGTGCCCCCATGCCCGTAAAACCAATTTCTTGCCCGTTCGATCCACTTGAGTGGCTCTGGAGTGATCCCATTAGCCAGCAGGTCCGCCTCAAGTTTCTCCCACTTAGGCATGCTACCAGCGTAGCCACCAGGCCCCATAGTATGGTGGTACATCTTTAGAGCAGCATTTGCCGCATTTTTTGCAGACTTTTCCAGAGCTTCCTCTGATTTCTTGTACGCCACAAATTCTTCCCAGTAGTCCTTTATCTTCTCATACCCTTTATCGAAGTCTGGAGTCTTATTTTTCTTGACAAACAGTTTGTTCAATCTTTTCTTCCAGTTCTTGAATAGCTCGGCCATCTTCTTAAGTGCCCAGTCCTTGACTTTTTGCTCCATGATTTTCCGGGCAATCTTTTCTGCCTCATCTGGATCCTCCTCATCTGAATCCACCTCTGGCGCCGGCAGGGTGAAATTAACCATGAGCTTTCTCCAAAGTCTTTCTTTGCCCTCATCGCTGACATATAGCTGTCCTTTCTCGTTTGGCCGATGCCATTCTCGAACGGTGATCGGGATGAAGTCCCTAACAAGAACTCCGCATTGCTTTACCATTTTATTTTTAACACCAGGGGGAGCAGTCGGTGTGCCGTCTTCAGCGACTCTTTCGATCGTGTACCTTTCTTGGTCGCCCAACTTTTTGGCTGGGCCTCGTTTTGTCCTTACAGAAGATTTGCTCGATCCGGAGGGCTAAAAGAAGAAAGAGCGTTAATATATGTATATACACATCAGAGACTTAATTAATACAATCTTCGGCTTCATTAATATATGTATATGCACCTCGCCGGAGTTTAATGTTCCACCGGAGCCTTCGGCTTCTCCCTCGTCGGCTTCTCCCTCGCTGACTTCTCCCTCACCCCGGCCGTCGGGTTCTACCTCACCGGAGCCGTCTCTTCGGTTGAGAGACTCATCTCCCTCACCGGAGTTGTTCAAAAACTCCGTGGTGACATCGACAATATCTTCCGGCCCGCGGATTATATCCTGGAGGATATTTTCCTGATCTTCGTCTCGTTCCATAGTTTCTGCAAATTAAGAACAATGCACAAAACTTGTTTTAGTCCAGAAGCTTAATAACCAAGTTTTAGCTACTGACTAAGTTCCGAAGTATCTAGAAGGCAACACAATTGGATTTGACTCAAAATGATCTACCAAATTCTCTACACATTTGTTTTAGTCCAGAAACTTAATAACCAAGTTTTAGCTACTGACTAAGTTCTTTTACTCTAAAATTAAATCCTTTTAGGGTTACACAGTGTTGATTATTTGTGAACTAACCCAATTGGATTCAACTAAATTAGATTAACCAAATGACAATTAAAATTGTTATAGTACAGAAGTGGCTACAATCTTTATTTGAATACCTAATTAATGTTGTTGCTTAATTAATTCTACAAAAATTAGGGGTGCTAGGCTACTGCAATACAAAGTTAACACAATTGGATTCATAATTTTTGGATTACTAGACTATCAGAAACAAACACCTTTACATAATTAACGTTCTCTACTATTCTAAATACCCAACAATAAATATTAATCTAAACAGGGTGAAACTAATTTAGTTGCACACACATTTTCATAAGCAATCCAGAGAATTTTGGTTTGAATTATTTGGACTTATAAATCTCGAGTTATTGATTTTCAAACATGCCTACAGGTTTCAAAATTTCTGCTAATTAATAAATTCGGAAGAGGAGGGAAAAAAATAAATGGGCTGAGAAGTTCCCAGCCCACTGGGCCTGGCCCAGTTTTATTTTTTTTCCACGAACGAAAATGGTTAAAACGCTGACGGGTGGGACCCACCCGTCAGCGGCTAACTCGAGATAACAGGGTGCTCCGGCGGCTGTTTCCGGCGGCGCCGCCGAGCCAGAGACGGTGACCAGCGGCAATGGCTCACCTAGGGGCCTGGAGGTGCGGTGGACGGCGGAGGCGAGTGCACGGGCACGCGTGGAGGCCGGCGACGTGCGGCACGGGCGGCCGGCGTGGGGGCACGCGGCGCGGGCGTCGAGGGCTCCGCGAACGTCGACGGTGGCGGCGTGGGTCGGCGGCGGGGCAGCCTGACGGCGTAAATTCGCTCCGGCGTCGCTGCAGGGTCCTCCGGCGTAGCTGCGGTCCTTAGGCGTTTCTGCGAAATGAATCGGGGAAGAAGGGGAAGGAGTTAAAGTAGTAGGGGGTCTTTGGTCCCGGTTTCTGGCAAGAACCGGGACCAATGCCTCTTTGGTCCCGGTTCTTTCCAGCAACCGGGACCAAAGAGTGGGCAGTTAATGCCAGATCGCGGCGCGCGTCTATGGACTCATTGGTCCCGGTTCTTGCTAGAAACCGGGACCAAAGAGTCCTTTTTCAAAATTATTTCGAACTTTTCAGTTCTGAAATTTTGTTCCCGCCTTTTTTTTCTTATTTAGGTGTTTGGATATGAATTTCAAATGGTTTTGAATCTGAAAAGACTTTCAACATGAAAAGTTTTTAAATTTGAATAAATAATCCAAAACCATTTTCTGTTTTCTGAAATAATTATTCTAACTATACAAACTATTAACCATTTTGCCATTTTCAATTAAAAATATATTAACTTTATTGCATATTTTGAATTGACAAAATTTCAACGTGAAAAGTGTTTGAATTTGTATAAATAATCCAAAATCAATTTTACATTATTATTGTCATTATTACACATGATACAACGTCTCACAAGCGCTTGAAAGAAACACACCCCTGATCCAACATCACCAACATTATTCTCCACGTCGGGCTCGTGGGCATACGGCGGGATAGACTCCTGCGGTTGCGCCCAAGCGCGCTCTGCCGAGCACGCTCGACCTCGTCCAGAAGGCACTGCGGGGGCGTGGCGGATCCATCTCGTGGAGACGATGCGTTCGTGGCTAGGAATGGTGGATTAGAGTTTACCCCGTCGGCGACAATATATAAAGACCTCCAGGGCAGCGCTGGGGGAGGACACGTGCCCAGGGAAGCGCTGGGGGAGGACACGTGTCGTGACCGCAAAGCCCGTCTTTAGTCCCGGTTGGTGTTACCAACCGGGACTAAAGAAGCACACGGATCGTGTGTTTCTTTCAAGTGCTTGTGAGCCGTTGGATCAGGGGTGTGTTTCTTTTGAGGGATTGTGAGCTGTTGGATCAGCAGTATCACGACCACTTCGTGAGCCACATGACCCGGTTGGTGTTACCAACCGGGACTAAAGAAGCACACGGATCGTGTGTTTCTTTCAAGCGCTTGTGAGACGTTGGATCAGGGGTGTGTTTCTTTTGAGGGATTGTGAGATGTTGGATCAGCAGTATCACGACCACTTCGTGAGCCACATGACCCGGTTGGTAACACAACCGGGACTAAAGAAGCACACGTACCCTATATATAGCCGCCCTCCTCAGACAGGTTACTCACTCACACAAAACATTCCAGCGTCACTCGGAGAGGCATCTTTGGGCAACCAGCGGCAAGACGTCTCTGATGACCTGCGACCGTTCCAAACGGTTGCAGATCATCAGAGATGTGTTGCCGGACGGTTGTAGATCATCAGAGACGTCTTGCCGCTGCTTGGATCGAAGTGGCGCTCAAACACAAAACATTCCAGCATCACTCGGAGAGGCATCTTTGGGCAACCAGTGGCAAGACGTCTCTGATGACCTGCGACCGTTCCAAACGGTTGCAGATCATCAGAGATGTGTTGCCGGACGGTTGTAGATCATCAGAGACGTCTTGCCGCTACTTGGATCGAAGTGGCGCTCAAACACAAAACATTCCAGCGTCACTCGGAGAGGCATCTTTGGGCAACCAGTGGCAAGACGTCTCTGATGACCTGCGACCGTTCCAAACGGTTGCAGATCATCAGAGACGTCTTGCCGGACGGTTGTAGATCATCAGAGACGTCTTACCGCTGCTTGGATCGAAGTGGCGCTCAAACTCACGAGCCACCGTCGGGCTGTATGCAGGGGGAACTGTGTTTGGACGGTCGAAGCTGAGGTTTGAGAGGTTCCCACGGGAGGTGTGGGAGCCGACAACCACCTACCACGCGTGTTTCACCGGTCGTCATGCAATTAATTAACAGAAAACAAAAAAGAAAACTCACTCGTGTATTATGGTTTTCACCACATAAAGGTTTAATACATTACTACACATCACATAAAGGTTTAATACATTACATTGATTTACATCGCTTCAGCCGTAACCATGGAGCATCTTCATTATTTAACGGGATGCTTGGGTCAGTTCTCACTGTGAAGGGCGGAATTTCATCAAACTTATCATAATCTGCTGACATGTCTGTCTTGCCCTCGACTCCCACGATGTTTCTTTTCCCTGAAAGAACTACGTGACGCTTTGGCTCATTGTCTGATGTATTCGTTTGCTTGTTTTTTCTTTTTTTCGGTCTGGAGGACATGTCCTTCACATAGAAAACCTGAGCCACATCATTGGCTAGGACGAATGGTTCGTTCTTGTAACAACCAAGATTCTTGAGATTCACTGTTGTCATCCCGTACAGCTGGTCTACCTTTATCCCTTCTCCATTCATGTTGACCCAACTGCACCGAAACAAAGGGACCTTAAAAGTAGGTCCATAGTCAAGTTCCCATATCTCCTCTATGCGACCATAGTATGTGTCCTTTTGCCCATCGTCGTTTGTTGCATCAAAGCGGACACCACTGTTCTGGTTGGTGCTCTTTTTATCTTGGGCGATCGTGTAAAATGTATTCCCATTTATCTCGTACCCTTGGAAATTCAATACAGTCGAAGATGGTGACGCGGCCAACAAGTAGAGCTGATCTCCGACAGTGGTGTCATTCATGAGCTGTAATCGCAACCAACTGCCGAAGGTCTCCATGTGTTTTTCTTTAATCCAGGAGTCATCCTTCCCCGGGTTCTTGGAGCGTACATAATTCTTGTGTTCCTCGATATACGGAGCCACGAAGGTGGAACTTTGTAGAACTGTGTAGTGTGCTTGAGTTAAAGAATGCCCGTCCCTACATATCAGTGCTTTCTTTCCTAGCGTGCCTTTTCCACTCAGTCTCCCCTCATGTCGCGATTCAGGAACACCAATCGGCTTAAGGTCAGGAATAAAGTCAACACAGAACTCAATGACCTCTTCTGTTCCATAGCCCCTTGAGATGCTTCCTTCTGGCCTAGCACGGTTATGAACATATTTCTTCAAGACTCCCATGAACCTCTCGAAGGGGAACATATTGTGTAGAAATACAGGACCGAGAATGGCAATCTCGTCGCGTAGGTGAACCAGGAGATGCGTCATAATATTGAAGAATGATGGGGGGAACACCAACTCGAAGCTGACAAGACATTGGACCACAGCCTTCTGTAAACTTGGTAGAGTTACTGGATCGATGACCTTCTGAGATATTGCATTGAGGAATGCACATAGCTTCACAATGGGTACTCGAACATTTTCCGGTAGAAGCCCCCTCAATGCAACCGGAAGCAACTGCGTCATAATCACGTGGCAATCATGAGACTTCAGGTTCTGGAATTTTTTCTTTGCCATATTTATTATTCCCTTTATATTTGACGAGAAGCCAGCCGGGACCTTGATACTGCTCAGGCATTCAAAAAAGATTTCCTTCTCTGCTTTGGTAAGAGCGTAGCTGCTTAAGTATTGACGCCCTTTATTCGTCTGCTTGTTGTATGGGTCTTTCATACGTTGCTGGTCTGCCCATGCTTCCGGTGTATCTTTTGTCTTCCCATACACGCCCAGGAAGCCTAGCAGGTTCACGCAAAGATTCTTCGTCACGTGCATCACGTCGATTGAAGACCGGACCTCTAGGACTTTCCAATAGGGTAGCTCCCAGAATATAGAGCACTTTTTCCACAAGGGTACGCGCTTGTTAGCGTCATTCGGAACAGATAGACTGCCAGGACCCTTTCCAAAGATTACTTCTAAATCCTTGACCTTGTCATATATAACATCTGCCTCACCGTTGAAATGCTTGCCGGGCTTTCTTACGGCATGACCGTTCGGAAGAAATCGATGATGCCCCAGGTACACATTCTTGTTTCCCAAATGTATACTTTCAGTCTTATCTAAACAGTGCGTGCATGCATTGTATCCCTTGTTTGACTGTCCTGAAATGTTACTAAGAGCAGGCCAATCATTGATGGTTACGAACAGCAACGCTCGTAGGTCAAATTCCTGTTGTTTGTGCTCATCCCACACACGTATACCTGGTTCGGACCACAACTGCAAAAGTTCATCAACTAATGGCCGTAGGTACACATCAATGTCGTTGCCGGGTTGCTTCGGGCCTTGGATGAGCACTGGCATCATAATGAACTTCCGCTTCATGCACAACCAAGGAGGAAGGTTGTAGATACATAGAGTCACGGGCCAAGTGCTATGACTGGAGCTCTGTTCCCCAAAAGGATTAAAGCCATCTGTACTTAGACCAAATCTTAAGTTCCTTGCGTCATCTGAAAATGTCGGGAACTCTCTGTCGATTTTTCTCCACTGGGACCCATCGGCGGGGTGTCTCAACTTCCCGTCTTTCTTACGCTCTTCTTTGTGCCATCGCAACAACCTGGCATGCTCTTTGTTTCTGAACAGACGTTTCAACCGTGGTATTATAGGAGCATACCACATCACCTTAGCAGGAACCCTCTTCCGGGGGGGCTCGTCATCGCCCTCAACATCACCAGGGTCATCTTGTCTTATCTTGTACCGCAGTGCATTGCATACCGGGCATTTATCCATGTTCTCGTACTCACCGCGGTACAGGATGCAGTCATTAATGCATGCATGTATCTTCTGCACATCTAATCCTAGAGGGCAGATAGCCTTCTTTGCTTCGTATGTAGTCTCGGGCAATTCGTTATCCTTTGGAAGCTTCGGCTTCATTATTTTCAGTAACTTCTCAAATCCCTTGTCAGAACAACCAGTCTCTGCCTTCCATTTCAGCAGTTCCAGTGTGGTACCGAGCTTTGTGCTGCCATCTTCGCAGTTTGGGTACAGCAACTTTTTGTGATCCTCAAGCATGGCCTCCAACTTTAGCTTCTCCTTTTCTGTATCGCATTCTCGCTTTGCATCAGAAATGACCCCACCAAGACCATCAGCGGGCTCATCTGATGCCCGATGTTCACCTCTTTCTTCTTCAACGTCTTCCATAACAGTATCACCGCATTCCTCAGGGAACATAGGATAGTTGTCATCATCCTCCTCTTCTTCATTGTCTTCCATCGTAACCCCTCTTTCTCTGTGCTTGGTCCAACAATTATAGCTGGGCATGAAACCTTTCCGAATCACGTGGTCTTGAATGGTTCTCGGGTCAGGGTACTCCCTGACGTTCCGACACTTCTCACATGGACAAGGCATAAAATTATTCACTTTGTTTGCCTCAGCCACATCGAGAAATTTATGCAGGCCTGCAATAAACTCGGAACTGCGTCGTTCGCCGTACATCCATCGCATCCGTGCATCCATCTGCATCATATATATAATTAAGTTTATCAAATACCATTACAATAACATCTTGAATAGTGAAATGACCACGGTGCGGGTCGGGCATAGTTGCTAACCACGGTGCGGGTCGGGAATAGAGAAATTTATGCAGGCCTGCAATATTTCTGTATCAATTACAGATGAAAAGGATATAGTTGCTAACCTCGGTGCGGGTCGGGCATTTCATCGAACACATCTTGTGCGTGACAAAGAGAAAAAAAACTAGCACCTCCACTTCCCACCAATCCAGGAAAAAAAAACAGAGGAGAGAGGGGGGGGCAACAATATATAGGCAGGGGAGGGGTATTGGTCCCGGTTCTTGGCACGAACCGGGACCAAAGCTCCGCGGCATGCCACGTGGTCCGGCTCTGGAGCTTTGGTCCCGGTTCTTGGCATGAACCGGGACCAATGCCCCCAACCGAACCGGGACCAATGCCCCACGGGGCCATGGCAGCTCGAACCGGGACCAGTGCCAGGCACTGGTCCCGGTTTTTGCCTGAACCGGGGCTAATGGAAAACAGTACTCCGGACGAAAAGTCCTTTTTCTACTAGTGTATGTTTCCTCCCGTTTTTATTTGTATTTTTATGTTTATTTTCTAAATGTAGTAGTTTTATTTTTTGTATAATGAGTGATTTTTTTATATGTGAATAATTATGTTTAACTCAATGAATACTTTTTTAAACCAGTGAACATATTATTTTGAACTTTGTGAACATTTTTCTAAACGTGTGAACATTTTTCTGGCACGTCGTCTTTGTAGACGAAGCTGAATGCACCATTTAGGATCCCTCCTCTATTTGATGCTCGCCGATGTGGGGTGCTCCTATTTCCCACTCAACGCGGGAACGAGTGACCCTCCGCCGGAACTGATGTTCTCATGGGCCACACCAATGCGACCCAACAAAATGTTTTTTATTTTTTACTCTTTTATATGTTGTTTTCCTTTTTTGTGTCTTATTCTTCCCTTCCTGTTTTTTATGTTTATTTTTTGTTCTCCTTTTGATAGTATTTTTTTTTACATCAACGTTTAGCTCAATCAAAACATTTATCTCATTCGAACGAATTTAAAAATACGGACATTCATCTTATTTGAATGTTTTTTATAAACAACATTTGCCTCATCTGAACATTTTTACAATAAGATCATTTATTTTATTTTAAGTACTTTTATTAAGAACATTTAGCTTATTTGAACAACTATTTATTAAGAACACTTATCTCATTTTTAACAATTTTTCAACGATCATTTATGTTATTTTTATGATTTTTTGAAAAGAATATTTATGTTATCTGAACGATTTTTCAATATGAACATTTATGTTATTTTAGCGATTTTTCAACAAAAAACATTTATCTTACTTAAAAAAACTACTAATCTTTTTGCACAAGATACACATTTGTTTAGTATAAAACAGAAAATACAAAACAAAAAAGGAAACTAGAAAAGAAAAAGGGAAAACAAAATAAAACAAACATAAATAGAAGAAAAATAAGATAAAAATAATAAAGAAAAAAGAAAAAAGAAAAAAAGGAAAAATATCAAAAATAGAAAAGAAAGAAAGAAACGAAAACAAGGCAAAAACCTAGAAAAACCACGAAAAAACCGATATACCCGGCATAGCTGCTCATGCCGAGGAACGTAAAAGAGCTAAATGGGTTAGCAAAAATGTGTAATGACGTCCGCGGAGCGCATTGCTTCCCGTGTTGAGCAAAGAATAGGTACTACCACCTCGGGTCCTCCTCTATAGCGCCTATGCGATTCCCAGCTCTAAGATTGCCCAGTTGGGCCGGCTGAGTAGGTGGGCCACAACTGAATTCTGACAGGGCTTAGTAGTATATTTCCTTTATGTGGTTACAACTATAGTCGGAACAAAATTTAGGACCACGTAAAATAAAATTTTAACACTCTTGGAATAAATCACAAATGTGGAACACAATTTTGGACTAAGTGGAAAAAATAATAAATTTGTCGGTGTTTCGTAACCGGCTAATGAATTTATATTTAGGTAGGACTTGTGGCCACGATCGAGTAGACTAACAGCATGGATGTATAATGGTTTGGGCCCCGGGATCGTTTCCAGTAATAACCACTCATGTGTGGTGATGTATTTCGGTGTGTGAATGATCAACCCTTTGATGTGTCTCCGTTATATAGGTTTAGTGATTCCATGGTTCGATCCCCTCGGTGAGGAGAGAGTGCCCGTTATATATGGGCGTGCCACATATCCTTATAGGCATGACAGCCCATATAGATCCGCCCCGGATACAGGCGATGCGCTGGAAGCTTTCGGTTGTGGAAATCTACTCCCTCCGTTCTAATTTAATTGACTTGCTATGTATAAAATGTGGATATATCTAGACATGTTACATGTATAGATACATCCACATGTGGTGAATAGCAAGTCAATTAAATTGGAACGGATGGAGTACATACAACGTAGTACTTTACGGATTTTAACTTGGTACATTCCTAGTCTGATTTGTCCTTTTTCTGCTTCTTAAGATATGAGTCAAAATTGAATATAAAATACCAGCCTCCTTCTGATATTAGTTGCTAAAATGGATATATCTAGACGACAACTAACATTGGACCTTGATTTTTGCCAGAATATTTCATCATCTTTACAAGCATTTTCCAATGAGCTGGTGCATTGGTGCAACCTACATGCCTCCACCGATCAGCGAGTCGAGAACAATATACTTTTCTTTATGTACTTCAAGACAGTAGCAGTATCGGTAGGCACAAATAAGTAGTCTATGAAGCCGAACAGTGAAAATACCGTGACATATTCCTTTATTTCATCTCAAATACATTGCACATTCCAATTCTGATCACCGATGCATACACTACATGCGAGATTTAGGCTGGCCGAGGAACGGGTAGTCCGTGTAACCCACGACGGGATCAGGAGTGTAGAACGTTTTCCTCACATACTTGTTCAGGTCTGCGTTCAGCCTGAACCGCTCAACTAGGTCCGGGTTCGATATGAACTGCCGCCCGTACGACACTAGATCCGCGTCCCCGCTCTCCACTGCCTCCAGCCCAAGCTCCCTCGTGTAGCCACCGCTGCACATGAACGTGCCACGGTATGCACGTCGCACGGTGCGCATCAGGAGGCTCTCTTCCTCAGCGCTACCGTGTGGGCCTGACTCCGTCTGTCCGTAGGCCGCATACCTAGGCTGTGTCACGTGGAGGTAAGCAAGTTCTCCGGCTTCTTGCTGAAGGGCGTTGAGCCTTTCGACGACAGCCATACCGAGCTGCATGGGGTTCGAGTCATAGGCATCAAGGTGGTCGATGGCGGGTGATACCCTCACTGCAACTCGGTCGGATCCTATGGAAGATACAACGGCCCGAGTAACCTCAAGTAGAAACCGGCATCGATTGGGGAGTGATCCACCGTAGTCGTCAGTGCGGTCATTGATGCCGTCCTTGAGGAATTGATCAATGATGTAGCCATGAGCACCGTGGATCTCAATGCCGTCAAATCCTGGAATGAAGTTGATTTCGGTATCAGATTATAATATATGAGATATTTCCGGTTGTATAGTTATATATGGTTCGATGCAAAGATTTTTTGAATTTAAGCATGTTGTAACCTGCTTCAATGGCGTTTATGGCAGCTTGGCGATATTGCTCAACTATGCCTGGTATTTCTGATGTCGCAAGGCGCCTTGGCTTGGGATACTTTCCATATGAACCATCAGGCATCAGTATCTTCCATCTTGATGATATTGGCTTATCAGTTGAGGATATTGGAGCAACACCGTCTGGCTGGTATACTGGTCGATGGAGGAACATAAGTCGGCATTGGAAAAAGAAGATGATATGTTTAAATCAATAAATGATATTCATGCTCAAATCTGATAACAGAGCTAGCTGTTCCGAGTTCAACATATTGATGTACTTGTCGTTTTAGATTTTAAACACAGTTCTCCAATACACAACGCTGGCCATTATTTTCATATGAATATGCTCAATAGTAATATGGAAATAAATCCGTGACCTATAAAATGATACTTCCTCTGTTCCGAATTATAAATTTATAACATGTTTTGGATATTTCAATGTGGACTACATACAGCTGAAATGAGTGAAAATACACTGAAATGCATTCAGATACACACGATTCAGAAAATAGGTGGAACATGTTATAATTCGGAACGGAGAGAGTACTATTTCTCTTTAACAATCTAATTATTTAAATTAAAACCCAATGTTAGAGAGTTTGACTGTGTATATTTTCTCGATATATCCTTTTATTTAAACACCAAATGAGAAAAGACTCATTTTGATGCTGTGGAAAATGTGAGTTCTTAACCAAAAATATATCTAAATATTGATGCCTCATGTCTGAACCCTCCTTCATCCGCCTCATCTCAATCACGTTCGGGTGTTGTGAACATTGAACTCCACGCAAGTGACAGCACAGTCATGAATGTTTTCACTTGTCTCCGTTCTCCTCTTGTCAAATTTTTTCTTATACTGCCAAACAATTCATGTTGATACATCTACTTAGTGTGATTTTTCAAAAAAAAATTATACTGCCAAAAATTTCATGTTGATACATCTACTTCGTGTGTGTTTTTGTAGGCAGACACGACACATGCTTATTGGTACAGCTGAGGCATGTTGTAACGTTTGTATTTTTCTTCATCCTTGAATATTGTACCGCGCTCTATTGAATGGAAGTCAAAATTGCTAGTTTAGTTATACTTCCAGACTTGTTTTTATTTGAATTTAATATATGTCTTTTTGATAAAAATAATTGTTCCAGATTTTATCCATTTATGGACTCTATACAGTGTTTGTAGACAACACAATTAACTAGCCCTCTTTCATTTTTTATTTGCATTTACCTATATAAAAATATTTATATTGTTTCTCATCCAATAACAATCTCTGACATGTACTACCTCCATTCCAAAATATAAGATGTTTTAGTGGGCCATTTTGGCCTACCAAAACATTTTATATTGTGGAACAGATGAAATACAAATTAGATACCAAAATTTAGTTATATTTGGAACTTGTATTGATTCCATGAAATTGAAAATCCCTCCTAAGTGGTTTGGGTGTTATGACAACATGACTAGCGAACTAGCCATCGCCTTAAACCTTTATGACTGTACCTCGGCACATCCAAAAGATAGCATCATGGTTGGAGACGCCAATGACAAAGGTGAAAAGGGATGGTGTCTCAGCGATTTTGTTTTATTGAGTCACTAGGAAAAATGTAATATTAAGAGGGTAATGATGGAAATCAAATCACGCACAACTAATCCGAATGCACCCACTAACCTTCCTATGGAAAGAGAGAGCCAGCCCTTTATCCAAACTATGACAGACAAGTTTTAGCCCTGGAAATCTCCGGGACCTTGAAATCCAGACCAGCCTCTAGGCGCCATGGAGAGATGGCACACTTACGTACAACTCTCTGTTGCCTGCAGAGGTAGCCCGTAGGTTCCCTCAAAACCTCCGGGGTCTAAAACCTCTGGCCCTCCTAGTGCATCCTCTGGCCTAACAAAAGGTTGCCATCGGTTGACACCGTGTCGCATAACTATCTGTTAACCCCCGGAACCTCCAAGCCTCGCAGGACGGCGATTGCAGCTGTTGAATCGCGCAACAAAAGTTTTCATTGAGTGTTTGTACAAAATCCAAGTTAACCATCTTTTTTTATTCACAGTTCGAGTTATATATATAAAATATAGATTGATTCTTTAAGTCCAATACAATTTTAAATTATACAAAGGTTGGTTGGATACTTTAAATCTAGCAGTTAATTTCTAGATGAGAACATTCCAAAATGAGACTTTTGGTATTATGAATTGTATGTGGTTTTAATACAAAAATTGCTACTTTTTCTTTCAAATTTCATGCTTAAACAAAGTTGTACACTTTCTCTGTATGATATGATTTTTTATATCCAGTTTGCTTAATCAGCCACTAAGATTTTCATATGAAGGTTGTACAGAAGCCGAATTGCTCATTTATTTTCAATTCTTATACTCCAAATTTAGTATGTAAACAGAGTCATCCTCTTTATCCACATAATAAGATTTTCTAAATACAATTTATTCAGAAGTTTGACAACTAAGGATGTCAGAGTTGTAAGAAACCAAAATTGTGACTTTCCTTTAACTTTCTTATCTAAGTTTCATCATAAAATAGAGTGATGTATCTTATCCACCTAATGAAGGTTGTATTAGTACAGGTTTCTAAAATAGAATTAAACGTTGTGATCCATTTACATCGCTACAATCTTAAACCTCTCAGGATTGATTGTGGAGACAATTTAGACTATGTGGAAGAACTTGGCGGTTTCTTTTTCTATCATTTTAGTTATATAATTGATAAGTACAAACTACATCATCGCTTGCAATCTTCCTAAAATAATCATCTCCCTTGTAATGAGCCAAAAATAGATATAGTATATCCACTGATCGACAGGTTTGACATGAAGAATTAAATCCATCTATTAGATTAAACAACACTAAAATCTGATGATTCTCCGTAGTGCATTGACTGTAGATCGTTGAGATACAAACTTTGTTCCTTTGGACTATTTCAGTGAAGTGATATAAGTTGGAGAAAAAACATAAAAATCAGGTTACTGCCCAGATTCATGACCTCTGTTCATCCCGCTCATCATAACTATAGTACCCTAAAATTACGGATAAAAAGCATTTACATCAATTTACCTTTTTCACGGGAAAATTTACCAAAGTTCCAAAATAATCACTATTCCTCCAAGGGACAGAAAGAATGAGCTAAACCTAGTTCAAAATGTATGGTTAGTCAAAGTCATGAATATTTCGGTTTTGAATTTTTAGGTTTATCTGTTTTGACAATTGTGACATGTACAAATCCGGATAGAAAAAACTATGAATCAATCGGGTTCCAGAGTTTCAAGAAAAAGTAAAAACGAATGGAAAAAATATATACTGATGAGCAACTGATTATCTAGGGCGTATGCATTTCGCAGATTTCAGAGCAGCTGTGTTATTGTTATGCACATAATGAACATACCTTGGTGAGAAGCTCTGCCTACATGCCATAATTGGCAGAAAAAAATGCTTCCTTTGGCATGAACTGCATCCACCACCTTTTTCCATGCATCTATCTGCTCTTGATTGTAAATGCCAGGGACATGAGGAAACCTATCCGAAAATGTTGTATTAGTTTAAGCCGGAACTGGCACTAGAAAGCTAACCAAAATTTTCTAAAAGTCCATCAGGTGCAAAAATCAAAAGAATCTTTACAGAACGTAAGTTACAATAAATATCCAGAGAGTTTGAAATGAGCAAAATATAACTATGCCAAAACCATAGAAATACTATGCAGAAATATGACCACTGTTCAATATGTAGTTGCTTTTCCTCGCATCTTGCAAATACCATTGAGTTTAGTCTAAGAATTCTGCAAAATCAATGTTGAGGGCTCCCCGATGTTTTTTCTCAGAACAGAATATTCATGGGTGTAGAACTTGCTGTTCCCTCTATTCTCTCATTTAGAGAACACATGATTTTCTTCCAATTTAGCTCATGCCAACTATCTGTGACCTTATCATACGTCATGGAGCGGTAGAAAGCATAATGGCTAATGGAATCTGACTACTATCCCTTCTATTGTTGTTGCTTAATAGCTTGCGCACTAAGAGAAAAGTCTAACTACTTGCAAATCTAGCGCATCTCCCTCAAAATAAATCATACTGTAGGTGTTTCCATCTACGTAAAATGGGCGTGGGTCAGGAGAAGGCATCAGCATTCCTGTTTTGCCATTTTCTACTACATCAACTTCATTATTTAAATGCACGGTTGGTCACTTGCTTAGATTTAAGAATTACAAATTTAGCTTAAACTATAAGTTGGTCAACTATAGTCCAATCCCTCATGTTTCTTGTACAACGGTTCCAAACCACACTGTAGGCCTGGTTCGGTTTGGTGGGATTTGGAGGGAATTGTCATGGATTGAGGGGATTAAATCCCTTATAGTCAAAATCCCCCCAAATCACCTCCAATCCACTTGGTTTGGGGATTAAACGAACAAGTCCTTATTGGTAACTACAGATGACATGGCATTGAAGATCAATGTGAACCACAATTTAACCATGTGTCGGGCCCATAATTAAAACACCAGATAATCAAACATTCTGGATTCAGAGGATAGGGCACAGAGCTTTAGGGCTGCAGTAAGCCTCATATGCGTGTGGCTCATCATAAGACCTTAGGGCCTCTTTGTTTGGGCTGGCGCTGCTGTGCAGGGAAAGCTATTTTTCTGAGTCGTAGTCTTTGGCAACTCAGCTGGCTGTCTGACTGTAAACCGTGGAATTGTCTGAAACACCCTTACATTCATGAAAAGTTGTACCGTTGCTGATTTGCGTGTAATAAATAAATATGCATCACTAAAATTCAAGCCAAACTTCATATCCATACAATTGTCATTACATAACCATCACGAATATATATTTGTCCAAAATACATTTCCACTACATTATACTAGCTAACTCAAATAGTTCTAACGTTGTCTAGCAATGAACAACGTGTTGGCAATGTCGTGACGTTCCGGCTCACTCGGACTGGCAGGAGAAAAAGAAATGGAGGATCGGGGCGGGGGTTACGCTCGCTCGTGGGCTGGTTTTCTGGTTCCGGCTCAGTGGCAATTTTCGTGTAGTTACGAGCAAGGAAATGACCCAAGCTGTATGCCTTTTCGGAAGACTAGCGGGGAAGCTCAGGAAGCACCCAAAAATCGTGCTTTTTCTTATATGAAGGAAACGGACCTTCTTATGGAAAAGCTAACCGCACCGCGGAGGCGTCGACCCCTCTGGTTGGTTTGCCCAGCTTTTTTCGGTGGACAGCAGGTAAAACCCCAAACAAAGAGGCCCTTAGCCTGATGTCCTAGCCATAGACTTCAAAGGTAGTCGTGTAGAGTGTTATTGGACAACGTTTACGAGCTTCGATGGATATTCAATCTCATGGTCAAACTGTGGCTACAGTGCGGTCAAAGTACCACATGATCATTAAGACACGATTATACAAGCGTAAGAACCTTAAACTGCAACTCCCAAGAACAGCGACCTAAATCACACGCCAAACATATGTTACCCTTTACTCCTTAAACTATAGACAGAGTAGGTCTTGTGTACTCGTCACTGAACAACCACCCACTAATAGAAATGTAGAAATCAAAGCTAGTACTCCAACCCAACAACTCCAACCAAATTGTTCGGTGACAGATAGCCAGATAGGCCTACAGCCGCGTGCTAGAATCTGTCAGATCTAGCAACCATATTTATCAGTGGAATGCACGCACCATGCACGTAGTGCTACTAGTAAACTAATCCAAGGACCCGGATAAACGACAGCAGTGTTAGGTGTACCATTGTCTAGGACCAACACAGGTCAGAGAGATGACAACAGAGCATTTTGAAGTAGAGAACTAGTAAACTACACGGAGCATAGTCCATAGAGCAGAGAGAGAGAAATGAAGTGACGAGATTACCCCGGCCCGGCCGGCGAGACGACGGTGCCCTCGGAGATGAGAAGCCCTCCCTGGGTGGCCCGCTGCGAGTAGTACTCCGCCAGGGCCGGCCCCGGCAACCCGCCGATTGCCCTGCACCTCGTCATCGGCGCCAGCACCACCCTGCGCGAACAAACACGAGTAAGCAAAAAAAAACGACACAGCCAAATTCTGAAGCGCGAATCGAAGGGGCAGCTCACCGGTGGGCGAGGCTGAAGCGGCGCATCTGGTACGGCGAGAAGAGCGACGGCCGCTGATCCGGCGCCGGCCGATCCATCTGGAGCTCTAGCGCTGGGTAAAGAGGACAGTGGGCGAGGCGGGGACGGGCGGGGAAAGGAAGGCAAGGCAAGCGCCGAGAAGACAATTATGGGAGGGAAGAAAAAATTGTGTGGGAGTGGAATGGTGGGGTTCGAAAGCGATATACTGCAGGAATGAGAAAACCAGTCTCGTGTGCGCACGGCGAGAAGTGGGGTCGCCGCATTGACCAATCGCCTTAGTTGGGCGCACGAGGCGGCACTAGAGAAGATTCATTTTAACATGTGGTTTAGGACATCTCCAGTGCCCCAGCACCCCAGGACACCTTTTTGGGCAAATAGCGTCGAAATTTTCCCAGCCGTCCCCCCAGGACCTCAAATAGCGCCGGATAGCGCCGTTTTAGCGCCGGCGCACCCAGGCCAAACCCAGCACGCCGGGTTACGCCTGGGGGGCGATTTGCATGCAAAAGGCCCACTGTCATCCACTGGCGACGCTCTCTCTCCTCTTTTTCTCTCCCCGCACCAACCGCTCTTTTCTCTCCTCCTTTTCTTCCCCACCAATTTCTCCTCTCTCCTCCGTGCCGGCCATCGCCATCCTCGCCTACAGCCGGCCCCGGCCACCTCCAGCCGTCGCGGCGTGCCCCCGGCCACCTCCAGCCGGCGCGGTGCTTTTTTCCGCTTCTGCTCGACCTCGCCGCGCACATCCTCGCGCCGGAGCGGAGCTAGCGCTCGCGGCCGTCCTCCTCTGCTCCTTCCTCCGCCCAGCTCCCTCCGGCCAGCACGCCGCCGCTCCGTCCGCCCTCTGCCGCGCCTCCTCTACTCCGGCACGCCTCCCCTCGCGCCGCCCCTCCTCTGCCCATCGCGAGGTCGACAACGAGCACGTGGGACTTCTCGTGCGCGTCGTGATGCAGCTCCCTGACGCGAACACGACGGCGCCGTTGGGGCGCTCGTAGGCGTCGTTGGCGTCGGCATCTGCGCGAAGAAGGGCTCGCTGGCTCTCTGATCGATCGATCTGAAGCAAGCGCACAGGCATGTGAAGCTAGCTAGCTTCGCTCCAATCGATCGATTGATCGATCCAAAGCAAGCACACAGGCAGGTGATTGATTGATCCGTCCACGACCGTGCCCGCGGGCGCCTCCGCAGCGCCTCTGCTCCGGCCGGGCGTCCCTGCCCCTGCGCCCCTGCTCCGGCCGCCGCGCCTCTGCCCCTGCTCGCGACCGAGCCAAGCTAGGTCCATGGCCGACGCCGGCCGGCTCGCTGCTTTCCTTGGTCCATGGCCGACGCCGCCAAGCCCAAGACCAAGGCCAAACCCAGCCCCGCCGTGCCGGCAGCTCCATCCCCGCATCCCCGTCCTCGTGGCCGTCCTCGAGCTCGCGGCCGCCCTCCATGGAGCTCCCGCAGCCCTCGCGCCTCGCGCCTGGCCGGCGTCCGAGGGCGGAGCTCGCGGCTCGCGCCCGTGGCGTGCGACTGGGAAATGACAGTGATTTTTTTTGACTTTTTTCCTCATCTTTTCATCCTGGGATGGGGGTGCGACTGGGAAATTCACGCCCCCAAGACGTCGAATTGCGCCGGCGTCCCCCAGGCCGTCCAAAAAGTCGCCGTTTTTCGGCCTGGGGGGGCGAACGGCTGGAGATGCCCTTACGTGCTGTGAGTTGGGTGGATGGATGGATCTGGATCTGCCCATCGGCTACATCCGGCCGCTCCGGGGCCCCGAAATCAAGGGCCTCCCATCCGGCCATGGACTGCATCTGGCTAGAGAGAACGCACTGGAGGTGGGGCTGTGTAGCGGCGGCTGGCGCCATTAGAGCAGTCGGGATCTTTTCCTCTCGTACAGTTCAGGCAGAGAAAAGACGAAGCGTGAAATTACCTCTCGGCTGCTTCCTAGTGTGCTAGAGATTGGGCCTTCATCCTTTACTTTGCTAGGCCTTTTCCTCACTTGGTTAGCAATAAAATGTTAAGGAGGAGTAGGGCTGGTGGGCTAAATGAGGGCCACAAGACTGGTCCAAGGTATACACAACCGAGAGATTTCACGTTCATGCCCTGAAAAAACAAACTGTATTTTAGACACCACGTGCTAATTCCTCGATTTTTTTTTTCAAAAGGGAGGCAAAAGATCACCTTGTCGATTAATTAAGAAGAAGCACTGTTGATTGATGAAATACCGGATGAAAACAATAAATAACACATGCAGACTACTCCCAAAGAAAGAACTCTCTGACCGCCTAAGCAGATCACAAAACTCTCCCAACATGCTCCACCCGCAAATTCCCGACACAAAGATCGCCATAAAACCACAAAACACCAACAAAGACATCGAACACGGCAACCTGAAAAGATGAAAACAATCCATCAAGCTGTTGATGACGCCTTTCTTGTTACGCCATTCTTCTCGTTTTTTCTCTTAGAAGATTTATCCTTCTTAATGGCAGAGCGATGGTTTGCTCTCACCTTTTTACTATTGTCCCTCAAAGCCTTTCCATTAAGAGGCAACCAATGATCTTGTCGAATCCAGGACTATCAACCTCCAAGCTATCACTAAAATCGCAAAGCTTTTGGACAAAGGCAGCCCCGAGAACAGGTGACAACATACCAGATGCCACAACCTCGTCACCCACAGTAACCACCTTCAGAGAAGCGGGCTTCCCACACAGCTCATGCATCTCGAGCATGGTCTGCATCACCAGAGCCCTTACCCCCAACGATGCCCTTGCTCGCACCATTTTAATGAATAACCACTTTTTTATGACATGCTAATTTATCTGATAGATGGAGAAAAAAAGGAAAGGCCAACTTAGAGTGATAAGCCCTGCCTGATATGAGAGGTGTAGAGCGGCATGATAACCCACAAGTGTAGGGAATCACAACAGTTTTCGAGGGAAGTAAAACACAAATTTATTGATTCGATACAAGGGAGCCAAAGAATACTTATAAGTCTTAGCAGCGGAGTTGTCAATTCCACCACACCTGGGAAAGCACTAGTAACAAAAGTTATGTGAAAACAGCAGTAACTTGGGAGCAGTAGTAACAGCGGAGGTAATGGCGCAGAAAATACTTGGTGGCTAAATATGGGGCGGGGTTCCCAACTTCACTAGAGGTAACTCTCCAAACAAATAAGAACAAGTGTTGGGTGAACAAATTACAGTTGGGCAATTGACAGAATTGAAACTAACGCATGACAAAGCATCTAGTCTATGATTCATACGTAGGCATGTTTTCCATATATAGTCATACGTGATTGTAATAAGAATCTTGCATGACATCTTTTATTCAACCATCACGTTTGCAGCAGGGCCAATCATAAAACATACTGGTAATTAAGGTACTCCTTTTAATAGAGCACCGGAGCAAAGCATTAACACTTGGTCAAACATATAATCCTCGCCATCCCCTTGGTTGTCCCAATTGTTTGTCACTTTGGGGTCTCGGGTTTCGGACAATAACAGGTGCATACAACTTGTAGATACAATCTAAGCAACAATTATAGAGTTTAAATCTAAGATCATGCCACTCGTGCATTAGTGACAAGCAATGAAAACAACAAGATTACAGCAACAATAATTCATAAACATAATAATATGATCATTATGTAACAATTAATCGGATCCCAATAAACACAACACCGATTACATCATACGGATATCAATCATGTAAGGCAACTCATGAGATCATTGTATTGAAAAACATGGGAGAGAGTACCAACTAGTTACTGCTAGAACCCATAGTCCATGGAGGAACTACTCACAAACGATCATGTAGGCGGCGTGGTCGATGAAGATGGCTCCGGGGGCAATTCCCGGTCCCGGCAGGGTGCCGGGATAGAAACTTCTGTCCCCCAAATTAGGGTTTTTGGTGGCGGCAGAGCTCTAGTGTGTTTCTAGTAAAATCCTTCCGGGGTTTGGGTTTTCTCGAGAGGACAAATATATAGTCTGAAGGGTGGCGCGAGGCGATGCACGAGGCGTCCAGACGCCACCCCGGCACGGCCCCTCTCCTAGCCGCGCGCAGGGGTCGTCTGGGGTCTGTGGGCCTTCCCCAGACTTGTCCTTCCGGCTCCCGGAGTTTCTGGCGAATTGAAATTTCTGCAATTTTTTCAGATTTTTCTAGCACTTTGAATTTTGGACCTTTTCTATAATACACACATAATAAACAGAAACTCGCACTAGGCACTGGGTTAATAGGTTAGTCCAGAACATGCACCAAAATGATATTAAACTATAGTAGAAACATGTAGCAATTATATGGTTAGTCCAGAACATGCACCAAAATGATATTAAACTATATAAAACAAGCATGAAACAATAAAACAATTATAGATACGTTTGAGACGTATCAGCATTCCCAAGATTAATTCATGCTCGTCCTCGAGTATGTAAATGATAACAAAGATAATTTTTAAAGTGACATGCTACCAACACAATCTTTATCAAATAGTAATGTATAGCATATGAACTGAATTATGTGATCCAAAACAATGGTCTATGGTTGATATAAAGTAAACAATGACTAACTAAGCAACATCATCTAAGTAAAACCTTTCATGAATAGTACTTTAGAGACAAGAAACTACAAAGTTTGACATGACTGTTAGCTCACTAAGCAATATCCTATCGTCAAAAGTGATTGACCAACACAAAGGAAGATTTAAGTTTCAACAATGATTCAACTTTCAGCATATTTATCTCATGGAGAAGGTCAATACAAAGCATTAAGTTTAGACATAAAGATAACATGTAACTAGACTCGTACCAAAGTTTACACTAGTGTTTGCTTTTGAAGAGAAAGATTGGGAAGGAAAACTAACTCAACATAAAAGTAAAAGAAAGGCCTTTCGCAGAGAGAAGCATAGATTAATTGTGTGCTAGAGCTTTTTAATTTTTGAAAACATATAGAGATATAAAAATATAAATTTTAAGTGGTGCATGCTATGGTCAATGAATGGTAATAGATAATGCAGTATTGCACTTGAAAACAGACTTTAAGAGCGGCTCCCATGCGAAACGTTATTTCTGCAACAAGCAAATCATTCCTCTATTCTCCTTTGTTTACACATGCACATATTTGACTGGGTATTCAGAAACAGAGTTGTGAGGAGTTTTTTTGTGAAAGTTGCAAATTATCTTTTATGAGGTTAGACACCTCTTTGCCAGCTCTTTTTGCAAAATTAAAGATAAGCAGATGTAGCATGCAAGTCAGGGGTAAAGTCTGTTTAACAAGTGCAATAAAGACCATCTACCACTTCCTCATAAGCCGGAAGCACAGACACAAAAAGGAATAGTAACAATTTTGAAAGTTTTAAAGGTAGCACATGAAAAATGTACTTGGAATGGTAAAAAAATACCATGTATAGGTAGGTATGGTGGACACAAATGGCATGGATATTTGGCTTAAGATTTTGGATGCAGGAGAAGCATTCCCTCTCAGTACAGAATTTAGGCTAGCAAAGTTTTTAAGCAAACACTAACACCAACTGGTACAAGAATAACCACATGATATACATAAAAACTTTACACCGTCTTCCTTGTTAATCAAAACATGCCTTTGAAAAGAGAATCTCTAGACTTCGGAACTATCAACAATGAAAAACTCTACAACTTGAAGCTTTACAGTAGTTCTCCACTAGTTAGTTCTTAAGCAAATGATACACAAGTTTAAGCATTACTCTACTTGATAGCTCAAAACCATCTATAAGTATCAAATTATTCAAGATAATGATCTACAAGACTATGTAACCTTTTTCTTTACACCACTACCACATGACATTTTCTGTTCCAACCAAAAAACTTTTTAAACAACTCTGCAAACAATTATAAGTGAAGCAAGAGTGTAGTTTCTTATAAAAGAACTACTAGCTCTAAACAAGAGATACATGAAAAACAAGAGCTGGAAGCAAGCATAACAAAAAACGAATACTCAACAATTATAAGTGAAGCACAAGAGTATTCTATGAAAAAGCGGAGCGTGTATCTCTCCCAAACAAGAATGATGACCAGCAAACAAAACAAAACAAAAACTCAAAGCAAAACAAAATGACGCTCGAAGAACAACACATATTATGTGAAGAAATAAAAATATAGTTTTATGGGATCGACCTGATGTTTGTTGATGAAGAAGGGGATGCCTTGGGCATCCCCAAATTTAGACGCTTGAGACTTCTTGAATATTTCAGAGGAGGTCCATGGGGAGCCTCCCCAAGCTTGAGCTTTTATCCCTTATTGATATTTTTTCATCATCCTACCTCGTGCCACTTGAAAACTTTCTTCACACAAAACTTCTCATAAACTTCATTAGAGGGGTTAGTACTCAATTTTTTAATCCACCTTCGGTTCTACCAAAACAAATTGCATGAACTTATTTTAACATTAGCTACTTCCACAAGCCTTATGTGGTGCTCTTCACCTCCAAATAACCCTCAACACTTGTAAAAGAGAGAATGCGAAACTAAGACAGAATCTGTAAAAAACAGAACATAATGTAAAGATGAATTTGTTCGAGACATTTACGCATATCAAATCGAAAAACTCAAAACTAATAAAACGTAGGTAAAAACATCAGGTTTACGCACAAAAAAGTGCAGATGAAAATATTGTTCTGGAATTTTTCACGAATTTTTGCAGCGAAGCATAAAAATATGTTTCTGCACAGAAAACTCAACTTTTGCACTTTCCTACCATTGGAGTCTACTCTTGGCACAGAGGCAACAAGCTCCTTGACTCAAAAAGCAAAATAAAATAGAAAGCAAAAATGTAATGGGTTGCCTTCCATAAGCGCTTTTCTTTAATGCCTTTTAGCTAGACGCATTTATTTTAAAAGATGCTCACATAAAAATAGAAAATGAAGCAAAAGTGAGCATCAAGGAGAAAATATGAAACTCATTTAAGCATAACCCACTTCATATACATAGGAATCTTGTAAACAAATAAATCCATGAAGAACATACGGACAATCATAGGAAGGTAAAACAAGAGCAATTTCAAAACCTTCAAAAATAGAGATGTTTTAGTGACATGAAAACTTCTACAACCATATTTCCCTCTCTCATAATAATTGTCAGTAGCATCATGAACAAACTCAACAATATAACTATCACATAAAGCATGCTTTTCATGTCCTACAAACACGTAATGTTTATCAAGCTCCAAAATAGTTGGTCAAAATTAACTAAAGTCATGACCTCTTCAAACCCACTTGTAATAATATCATAACAATATGATTGATCACTCTCAAAAGGTATGGGACTCCTTCTACTTAAAGTTGAGACCTCTCCAATCCTATTTTCAATAGTAGAACAATTAATATCATCAAGAAACATAAGCCATCATATAGAGCTTCATCATAAAAATTTCCAAAGCAAAACTCTTCAATACCATGCATATCAATAGTACTCCCTCCGTTTTTTAATATAAGATGTTTTGTCATTGTCCACATGCACATGCATACAAATGCACGTAGACACATTTTAGTGTGCATGTTCACTCATTTTATCATGCATGTAGACAACATGTACAACACCTAAACCATCTTATGTTAAAAAATGGAGGGAGTAGGAACAAATAGAGGATTATCATAATATTTATCAAAATAACATGGATTATCATAAATAACAGTAGCATAATCATTGTCACAAGTTTCATTCATAGGGGCATCATGGCCATAAGTAATGCAATCATCAGTTTAATCAAAAAGGGATTTTTCAAGAGAATCCATAGGAACATAGCATTCATCCTCCTTTGGTAAGCATAGAGGGTAATCAAATAATGTAAGATTTAAAGAGTTACTCTCATTATAAGGTAGGCATATAAGGAGATATGCCCTAGAGGAAAATAATAAATGCATTATTGGTATATTTCATATATGTTCATAATTAGTTTCGTGCCATGCTATAACTGTGTCAACCAGAAACGTTGATGCACATGTAGTATTGTAAACAAACCAGGTCCCTAGTAACCTCTATTTAACTAGTCCATTGAGATCAACAGATGATCAAGGTTTCCTGATCATGGACATTTATGTCAATTGATAATGGAGTCACATCATTAGATGAATGATGTGATGGACACGCATCCAATGTATGTATCACAATGTGATCTAGTCACAAAATTCAACATTGCGATAACACGAAAAAACGTAGTACCCAGACCTTCGACCGTGAGATCATATTTAATCACTATCTCTGGAGGTTGCCTTGACTGCATCAACCGTCACACCATAACAGGGTGACCATAAAGGTGTCTCTATCAGGTTTCCGAGGGAATAGGTTGAGGCGTATGCATCGAGAGCGGGATTTGCCAATTCATGTGACGGATAGATACTCTGGGCCCACTCGGTGGGATTACATCAATGAGCTTGCAAGCATGTGACTAGGTCACGAGGATGTAATATCACGGGAACGAGTAAATGAATAGTTTTGTCGGTAACGAGATCGAGCTATGTATTGAGATATAAGATATCGAGTCTCGGACAAACTAAGTATCGCTAGGCAAAGGGAGTGGGACTTGATGTTAAGGCTCAAGCGACAAAGATAATCATGGACGCACAGAGATCATCATGGGTTTCCAGACCCCGCTGATGGTCATTGATCGGAGAACTGTCTCGATCATGTCTGGAGTGATCCTGAACCGTAGGATGGCACACTTAAGGGTAGACGACGGTTAGGTTTTAGTTGACACTGTAGATAAAATAGAGAAGAGAACCAGAAACGTTCCGGAACCTGTCCAATGGTGATCTGAGGGCAACGAAAGATGTTTTGGAGCAATAATAAATTAAATAATATGTATTTAATATTAATTAAAGTAATTAATGATTAAATATATTTTTATTTTAATTTTAGGGGCAGCCCACCTTAAATGGGCCTCACCCGGAAGGGGAGGCCCATGGGGGGGACTGATGACCCACAAGTATAGGGGATCGCAACAGTCTTCGAGGGAAGTAAAACCCAATTTATTGATTCGACACAAGGGGAGCCAAAGAATACTTGAGAGCCTTAACAGCGGAGTTGTCAATTCAGCTGCACCTGTGAATAGTCTTGCTCGACACAGATTATCAGTAGCAACAGTTTTATAGCAGTAGTAGCGGTGAAATAATAGCAGCAGTAAATAGAGACAGCAGTAGTGATTGCAGTAAACAGTAGGATTAAAACACTGTAGGCATAGGGATGGATGAACGGGCGCTGCATGGATAAGATAGCTCATATAATAATCAAGACATAGGCATTGCAGATAATAATGATAAAGCATCCAAGTACTAAGTAAACATAGGCATGTGTTCCGTATATAGTCGTACGTGCTCGCAATGAGAAACTTGTACAACATCTTCTGTCCTACCAGCCGGTGGCAGCCGGGCCTCAAGGGAATCTACTGGTAATTAAGGTACTCCTTTTAATAAAGTACCGGAGCAAAGCATTAACACGCCGTGAACACATGTGATCCTCACATCGCAGCCATTCCCCTCGGCTGTCCCAATTATTGTCACTTTGGGACCTCGGGTTCCGGACAACAATATGTGTATACAACTTGCAGGTATGATCAATAAACAGTGCATATCATTATGAAACAATAACATGTTCAGATCTGAAATCATGGCACTCGGGCCCTAGTGACAAGCATTAAGCTCAACAAGTTGCAACAACATCAATAAGTACTAACAACGGATACTAGGCACCATGCCCTAATGATCTTATAACTTATTACATGAACAATCTCATCCAATCCCTACCATCCCCCTCAGCCTACAGCAGGGAATTACTCACACATGGATGGGGGAAACATGGATGGTCGATGGAGAAGCGTCGGTGATGATGATGGCGATGATCTCCTCCAATTCCCCGTCCCGGCGGAGTGCCAGAACGGAGTTTCTGGTCCCCGAAATAGGTTTCGCGATGGCGGCGGCGTACGGTGATGTTTCTGGATGAAGTGGACGACCCCCCGCGTTTTAGGTCAGAGAGGGTTAAGTAGTCGAAAGGGGGACTCGGGGAGGTGCCGAGTCGCCCTCCTCAGTGGCTGGCGCGGTGGGCCCCCGGCCGCGCCACCATGTGGTTTGGGCCACTCGTGGCCCATCTCTGCCTCCCCTTCTGGCTCCGTGAGTCTTCTGGTAAAATAGGAGGTTTGCGATCTTTTCTGGTGTTTTTCCCGAAAGTTGACTTTCTGCACAAAAACAAGACACCAGGGCAATTCTGCTGAAAACAGCGTTAGTCCGCATTAGTTGTATTCAAAACACACAAGTTAGAGGTAAAACAATAGCAAAAGTGTTCGGGAAAGTAGATACGTTTTGGACGTATCAACTCCCCCCAAGCTTAGCTTATTGCTTGTCCTCAAGCAATTCAGTTAACAACTGAGTGCGATAAAAGACTTTCACGAACACATTTGCTTCATATGATGCATATATTCTCACTATATGAACAAATGCTTAGGCAATTCAAGATGAGGCAAATGCAAATAATGTCACTCAATAGGCATGTAAACTATGAAAAGATACCAACATACTAATAGCGACAAACATGAAACATATTAATTCACAAGATTGTAATGCTCATAATAGGATATGATAAGATGGTATCTCGCTTGCCCGTTTTTGTACAGCAAAACATAAATGCCCAGGCACCTCTGAAGTTCATGGGAAGACTAGAATCAAAGATATCAAAGATAAAAGCATCAAAGTTATATCACAGTTAACCACATTCTGGGACAAGCACATTACACTAAGAATGACAACTATGCTCTCGAGAAAGTGCTCAAAGAAAGGATGGTGACTCAACATGAAAGTAAAAGATTGGCCCTTCGCAGAGGGAAGCAGGGATTATCATGTGCTAGAGCTTTTTATTTTTAAAACAGAAGCAAAATTGTTTTGGGAAGTGTTTGTTGTTGTCAACGAATGGTAGTGGGTACTCTAACCCCCTTGTCAACCAGACTTTCAAGAGCGGCTCCCATGAAGGATGTTATTTCTACCAGCAAGGTAGATCATCCCTCTTCTCTTTTGTTTACACATGTATTTTAGTTTCATTATGGGTGACACTCCCCCCAACCTTTGCTTGCACAAGCCATGGCTAACCGAATCCTCGGGTGCCTTCCAACATTCACATACCATGGAGGAGTGTCTATTTGCAAATTAAGTTGCTTACTGATAAATCAGGGCAAAACATGTGAAGAGAATTATTGATGAAAGTTATAATTAATTGGGACTGGGCACCCCGTTGCCAGCTCTTTTTGCAAAATTATTGGATAAGCGGATGTATATGCCACTAGTCCATTGGTGAAAGTCTGAATGACAAGATTGAAAGATAAAACACCACATACTTCCTCATGAGCTATAAAACATTGACACAAATTGAGAAGTACTTTGAAGGTTTTAAAGGTAGCACATGAAAATTTACTTGAATGGTTCGAAATGCCATGCATAGGTATTTATGGTGGACACTTTGGAATAACTTGGTTTTCATGGTTTTGGAAGCACGAGCAGCATTCCCGCTCAGTACAAGTGAAGGCTAGCAATAGACTGGGAAGCGACAATCAAGAGAGCAATAACCGTCATAATCATGCTTGCGACAAAATGAAATTAATTGAGACATAAAAGTGATACAAGAACTCTGAGTCAAAATAAATCATCAAGGCTTAATTGACTTTTGTTTTTCAGTCATATGCATGCATGAGCATGTGCCAAGTCAATTCGAATGAATTATTCAGAGGAGGATACCACAATGTCATACCCTCTATGAATAGAACAATGCAAGCAAACATCAACATAACATGCTACCACTATTAATAAATTGGGACCGATCATGAGAGAACAAGAACTACTAAGCATCCACTAAATGACATATACCTCACATGAACCAACTAAGCATGCTCACATAGATGAGTATATGTACAAAAATGAAAACAAATAGAGTTCATACCAGCCTCTCACCCCAACTCGAGTTGTTGTAGATCATCCTTATTGCTTTTTCACTTGTGTTGCTTCGAATGATAAGAATGAAAACCAAGCTCCATCGGAGTCACGGATGGCTGTCCAACTCTGAAAACACTATACAAAACCAAAAAGAAACAACAAATATTTTTGGGTTTTCGAGTTTTTGAAACAAGAGCAAAAAGAAACAAACAATAAAGCAAAATATTTTTGGATTTTTGAATAACAAACCGAATTTTAAAACTAAGCAAACTAATACTGAAACTTAAAGAAACAAATGAAGAGAAACAACAGAAATATTTTTGGTCTTTTTGTGTTTTGGAATGCAGCAATAAAAGGTAAACAATTAAAAAGAAAGAAAGAAAACTGCAACATGGATATACAAAGTATCGACAAGATATGATATGTAAATGAGTGAGATGTCGATATACCTCCCCCCAAGCTTAGGCTTTTGGCCTAAGTGGAGGCTAATAATAACGCGGGTAGGAACTCCAAGCCGGCGGGTCATACTGGGCGTGCTCAACATCCGGCTCCGCTGAGGAAGATGAGGCAGAGGGTCCAGCATCCCCAGGATAGGGGCGCGAGCCCCCAGTCCCGGAAAACTGAGTGGAGTCCTCGTCCGCCCATTCTCCATCATCCTCTGTGTGCAGGGCATGTTCCCTCAAGTATGCATCGAATTCATCCTCGGTGACTGACCAAACATTCCTGAAACCAAGATCAAACAAACGTGGTGCAGGCAAAGCGACTATTCGCTCAGATTTAACCATTTTCCACCTCACCTTCTTGGCAAAAGGCACCTCATAAGATAGATTATTCAAAGTAGACCAACTAGTAACAAAGCCATGCCTCCCCATGGAAGCAAAATCGAGCCTCTCTAAAGAAAGCTGCAAATCATTAGGGAGAGCTACTACACCATGCATAGCTAATAAACGAGAAGCAATGAGTCCTCCACAAAATCCACCTTTCTCGCGATTGGCAGCAATGCGAAAGCTATCAAGGCACCCAAATTATAACTCTTATCATGTTGCAAGGCTGCTGCTAGGAAAGCTAAATCAGGAATGGATAATTTATTTGCAGTCTTCCTAGCAAGTACACACCTCGTGATGAAGTAAGCAAAATATCGAATGCATGGAAATTGAATACTTCGAATTTTACCACTTTCATCTGAGTAGGTTCTTCCTTGACATATTACCTCGTATAGGTCCGTCAAATGCTTGGGTTGCCCATGTATCTTCCCTCGTGATCCCCATTGCGGCACCCTAATTGCTGCACAAAAAGCATCAAAAGGCAAGTGGACACTTTTGTTGTAAATTTTATAGTGAACCATAGGGTTAGGTGAAGACCAATCAAATCTAAAGTCCTGCACCACAGACACAGTTAGCTTTGCATATTGGTAGGGTTCTCCCTCTACAAAATCACTCAATCCTGTATTAGAGACAAGAGTACGAAAATCACGCAAGATCCCCGAACTTCTCATGAATTCCAAGCATGGATAGCAGGATGGAACACTCCTTCTTCACGATGGATCCCCATGACCTCAGGAACCACCAATTCATATTGATTTAGTTGGTGTTCATTTCCCTCCATCCTCTGAAATTTTTGACACATATCATAAAAATTATCTTTGAAGCATACAAATGAGGGGAACTACTATATGGACTTGCTAGAGGACTAAACATGCATCAAAACTGATTATATCAACATAGAACAAGCATGCATACTCACTTAACAAGTCACCTACAGCAGCAAAATACTCAAGGTATACTTACTAAACAAAATTCTACTTGGATACATGGAGGAGTCACATACCTGAGAGCAATTGCCCCAAATCTCAGCAGCTGAGATGGGCTGAACAAAGAGATCGAAATCGCGAGGAAGAACAGCAAAAACTCGAGTGTGAGAGAGAAAAACGAGCTGAGTGATGCAAGAGGAAGAAGTGGTAGGTGGGGGAACTGCTGGAGGGCCAAGGGTGCCCCACCTCAGTGGCTGGCGCGGCCAAGGGGCAGCCGCGCCACCATGTGGTTTGACCCCATGGTGGGTCCCCTTGGTCAGCACCAGGCACTCCCACGATGCTCTTTGAAAAATAGGACCAATGGTATAATTTTTACAGATTTTGAAAACTTTCAATTTGCATGAAATCTGGATATTTAAATTAATAAAACTTGGGCAGAAAAATTATTTTTAAAATTCAAAACAACTAAACTTTTGCAACCTAATTATCACTACAGGAGGTAAAACAAAGTTGAAGAAAGAAATGCTGTTTAGCTCTTTTATGTATGCAAATACATTTGATAACAAGGTTGATCAAGTCTTGGCACCAAATAAATTTACATGACACAAATGATTTAAACATCATGAAACACTCATGTTACCTTGTATTGTATTGATATGGATCCAATCATAATGTTTTGATATCCTTCTTGATGATCATATATAGGGCAATCAATACTTCCCACTTTGATAGTTTTAAAATTGGAGATGGTATTGACTCCATAAATCTTGTCAACTTTCTTGGGGAAATAAACAGTATGTTCTTTATCATTAACATTGAAAGTTACTTTTCCTTTATTGCAATCAATAACAGCACCTGCAGTATTTAGAAAAGGTCTTCCAAGAATAATAGACATATTATCATCTTCAGGCATTTCAAGAACAACAAAATCAGTCAAAATTAAACAATTGTTAGCCACTTGAACAGGGACATCCTCACAAATGCCAACAGGAACAGCAGTAGATTTATCAGCCATTTGCAAAGATATATCAGTAGGTATCAATTTATCAAGATAGAGTCTCTTATAGAGAGAAAAAGGCATAACACTAACTCCTGCTCCCAAATCACATAAAGCAGTTCTAACATAATTATTCTTGATGGAGCAAGGGATGGTTGGTATACCTGGATCTCCAAGCTTCTTAGGAACCTTGCCATTGAAAGAATAATTAGCAAGCATAGTAGAAATTTCCTCATTAGGAATTTTCCTCTTGTTAGAAACAATATCTTTCATATACTTTGAGTAAGGAGGCAATTTAATAGCATCAGTCAAAGGAATTTGCAAGAACAAGGGTTTCATCCATTCACAAAATTTATTATAATGTTCTTCTTCCTTTGATTTTAGTTTCTTAGTTGGAAAAGGCATTTGCTTTTGAACCCAAGGTTCCCTTTCATTACCATGTTTCTTAGCAATGAAGTCTTCCTTAGTGTACTTTGTGTTTTTAGTATGCTTTTCAGGTTCCTTTTCACTAACTTCTTTATCAAGAGCATCATTTTTATCCTTATCACTATCAAGTTCATTACCACTTTCAGTTTCAGCATCAGAGATAGATATACTATTAGGATCATTAACAGTTTCAGAGGATTCTACAACATTTTTATGTTTCTTCTTCTTCTTTTTCTTAGAAGGAGAAACTGGATTTTCAGCTAGTTGAGAATCTTGTTCAATTCTTTTAGGATGTCCCTCAGGATATAAAGGATCCTGAGTATGAGCTCCACTTCTAGTGCTAACATAGACAGGTTTTAATTTTTCTTAGAAGCATTGGCTAACATGTCTTGTTGCACTTTAGTGAGTTGATCAATTTGAGTTTGAACCATATGGAAATGTTTAATAAGCATCTTAACATCATTGGAGGTTCTCTCCACAATATCATGCAACTTACTAATAGCTTGAGAGTTTTCATGCAAATGATTCTCTACTCTCATATTAAAATTATCTTGCTTAATAACATAATTATCAAATTCATCTAAGCATTGATCAGGTGGTTTAGAGTAGGGAATATCTCCTTCATCGAACCTGTGGAGAGAGTGAACCTCAATTATGGATGGATGAGGAATTGGCTTACACAAATCTTCAATAGGTGGAAGGTTCTTCACATCTTCAGATTTAATACCCTTCTCAATGAGAGTCTTCTTGGCCTCCCTCATTGTTTCATCATTCAATTCAATCATACCTCCCCTCTTCTTTGATATTGGTGTCGGTGTAGGTGTGGGGGTCGGCGCAGGTAGAGTCCAATCATCATAATTCTGGCTGATTTTAGCCAATAATTCTTCAGCTTCTTCAGGGGTTCTTTTCCTGAAAACACAACTAGCACAACTATCCAGATATGCTCTAGATTCAATAGTTAGTCCACTGTAAAATATATCAAGTAGATCATGCTTTTCCAAATCATGTCCAGGCCGAGCTCTGATAAGAGAGCAAAACCTTGTCCATGCCTCTGGAAGTTTCTCTTCATCTTCCTGGTCAAAGTTATAAATTCTCTGCAAAGCATCATGTTGAGCACTAGCAGGGAAATATTTCTGAAAGAAAACATCAAGCAAACCAGTAGGACTAGTAATAGAACCAGGAGACAAGTTGTTATACCAAGCTTTAGCATCATCTTTTAATGAGAAAGGAAAAATCTTAGCAACAAAATAGCTACGCTTCTTAATATCATCAGAAAATAAGCCACTCAAAGTAGAGAGCTCATTCATGTGCTCTACAGCACTTTCACTCTTAGTGCCACAAAAAGGAGTTTTCTCAACAATAGATATATGAGATAAATCAAGAGAAAAATCATAATCCTTATCTTTAATGTTTATAGGAGAAGTGGCAAACTTAGGATCAGGTGACAACTTGTATTTAACAGCATGTTGTGCAAGAAAATTTCTCATATTACTTGCACCAGTAGTAGCATTACATTTATCAATAAAATCATCATCAAGTTCCACATAAGTTTCATCAGGATCATCATCACAAGTATAATCCCTTAACTCAGGTGAATAAACAGGAGTAGTAGGACTTCCATTAGGTGTTCTAGTATTTTCAAGTTGTTTAGACTTAGCAATAGCAGCATCTAAAAGTGGACCTAATGAAATATTCTCATCAATCACAGTAGAAGCATCATCAACATTATCAGAGGCAATTTCAGATTCAGCAGTAGTACCAACACGTGAAGATTGTGGTGGTGTAACAAGTTGACTCAATACAGATGGTGAGTCAAGAGCAGCAGAGGTACTAAGTGTCGTACCTTTTCTTGTAGTGGATGGCAATACACGGACCCTCTCATCACGAGCTTTACCCATGATGAATAAATTTCAGCGAGCAATATAGATCACAAGTGAACTCACAAATAAAGCTATGCTCCCCGGCAACGGCGCCAGAAAATAGTCTTGATGACCCACAAGTATAGGGGATCGCAACAGTCTTCGAGGGAAGTAAAACCCAATTTATTGATTCGACACAAGGGGAGCCAAAGAATACTTGAGAGCCTTAACAGCGGAGTTGTCAATTCAGCTGCACCTGTGAATAGTCTTGCTCGACACAGATTATCAGTAGCAACAGTTTTATAGCAGTAGTAGCGGTGAAATAATAGCAGCAGTAAATAGAGACAGCAGTAGTGATTGCAGTAAACAGTAGGATTAAAACACTGTAGGCATAGGGATGGATGAACGGGCGCTGCATGGATAAGATAGCTCATATAATAATCAAGACATAGGCATTGCAGATAATAATGATAAAGCATCCAAGTACTAAGTAAACATAGGCATGTGTTCCGTATATAGTCGTACGTGCTCGCAATGAGAAACTTGTACAACATCTTCTGTCCTACCAGCCGGTGGCAGCCGGGCCTCAAGGGAATCTACTGGTAATTAAGGTACTCCTTTTAATAAAGTACCGGAGCAAAGCATTAACACGCCGTGAACACATGTGATCCTCACATCGCAGCCATTCCCCTCGGCTGTCCCAATTATTGTCACTTTGGGACCTCGGGTTCCGGACAACAATATGTGTATACAACTTGCAGGTATGATCAATAAACAGTGCATATCATTATGAAACAATAACATGTTCAGATCTGAAATCATGGCACTCGGGCCCTAGTGACAAGCATTAAGCTCAACAAGTTGCAACAACATCAATAAGTACTAACAACGGATACTAGGCACCATGCCCTAATGATCTTATAACTTATTACATGAACAATCTCATCCAATCCCTACCATCCCCCTCAGCCTACAGCAGGGAATTACTCACACATGGATGGGGGAAACATGGATGGTCGATGGAGAAGCGTCGGTGATGATGATGGCGATGATCTCCTCCAATTCCCCGTCCCGGCGGAGTGCCAGAACGGAGTTTCTGGTCCCCGAAATAGGTTTCGCGATGGCGGCGGCGTACGGTGATGTTTCTGGATGAAGTGGACGACCCCCCGCGTTTTAGGTCAGAGAGGGTTAAGTAGTCGAAAGGGGGCTCGGGGAGGTGCCCGAGTCGCCCTCCTCAGTGGCTGGCGCGGTGGGCCCCCAGGCCGCGCCACCATGTGGTTTGGGCCACTCGTGGCCCATCTCTGCCTCCCCTTCTGGCTCCGTGAGTCTTCTGGTAAAATAGGAGGTTTGCGATCTTTTCTGGTGTTTTTCCCGAAAGTTGACTTTCTGCACAAAAACAAGACACCAGGGCAATTCTGCTGAAAACAGCGTTAGTCCGCATTAGTTGTATTCAAAACACACAAGTTAGAGGTAAAACAATAGCAAAAGTGTTCGGGAAAGTAGATACGTTTTGGACGTATCAGGGACCGCCCCCCTTTGGAGGCCATGGGAGGGGTGCGTCCTAGGTGGGCCACATGGGGACCACCTAGGGCCGGCGTACCTGGAGGGTGCGGGCTGGTGTGGGGATTAGTCCCACACCGCCCAGCCACCGAGGGTGGCAGCCCTCCTCCACCTATAAATATAGGTGCCCCTCCTCCATCCAAAGTGCACCTAATTCTCTCTCTGACACCTTTGGACGTGACTCCGCAACTGGAGTTGCGCATAGGTTGAGGTTTTCTCCACCATACGCAAACCGCAGTGCCGTCGGTTCTTCGGTCCAAGTCTTCAACTTCCGCTGCTTCGCTGGACCGTAGTCCGGGAGTCGTCGTCTACACCGTACGTGTGTAGAGCTACGAGGTGCTGCACTTGCGGCACTGGTCGCCGGTACGACTACACGACCTTGAGGTCGGTGCCATACGTCTTCATCATGCGTCGTCATTGAAACAGATCTTTTGATCGTCGACGCTTACAGTCTTCAAAGGTATGAACACCGTTCCCTCCGTTACTTTATATCTGCATAGTAATAGATCTTGAATATTATGGTTATCGCTGTTAGGAATTTTTTTTGTTTTCTGCATATGATCCCCTTCAGGCATGGGTAGCTAATCCATTCTTTCTCCTTTTGTTCGTTACTCTCCTCCTCTTTTTCATCCAATTAATGAGCTTCCAGTTTCAGCAATTTCTTCTTCCACAGGCTCCTGCAAGGCAACTGTCTCTTTAAAAATCTCTTAAGATATTCAGTAATATAGCAATTATCATTGTAATTCTTAAAGCAATATTCAAGTGTAGAAAAATTCTCAGATTTGCAAGGGGCATCATCAATATTATCAAGAAAAGTAGCAATTTCATAGGCACACTTAAAAGCAAAAATTCATCAATTCATTCTACATTATAAAAATCATAATATCTAGTAGCATAAGAAGACAAAATTTCATATCATTGTACGCACATTGTAAAGGGAAATGTTTATATTTCCTATTGCAACAAGATTCATTAAAGCACCAGGATTTATCATATGTAGAGCACAAGTTGTTAGCAAAACGATTCAATCTATTTATTTGTTTCCATAATTTTTCCCTTTTTGAGATGAGCGGTGTTTCCTAAAATATTTTAGCTGATACTTAGTGAACCCACTTTGTAAAATTTAGTTTCATGGGAAGTAGCCATATAGCAAAAAACAGTAAATAGAGCACCGAAGCAAATCATTAACACTTGGTGAAAACATGTAACCCTCAAGTTTCAGCCATCCCCTCCAGTTGTCCCAATTGTTGTCACTTTGGGCCTCAGTTTTCCGGACAATAACAGGTGCATACAACTTGTAGACACAATCTAAGCAACAATTATAAAGCTTAAATCTAAGATCATGCCACTCATGCACTAGCGACAAGCAATGAACACAACAAGATTGCAGCAACAATAATTCATAAACATAATAATCTGATCATAATATAACAATTCATCGGTCCAACAAACACAACACCGATTACATCATATGGATCACAATCATGTAAGGCAGCTCATGATTTGTATTGAAGAACATGGGAGAGAAAGTACCAACTAGCTACTGCTAGAACCCGTAGTCCCTAGAGGAACTACTCATGAACCATCATGGAGGCAGCGTGATCGATGAAGACGGCTCCAGGGGCAATTCTCCGTCCCCGCAGGGTGCCGCGACAGGAACTTCTTTCTCCGAGTTAGGGTTTTTGGTGGCGGCGGAGTTCTGGTGTGTTTCTCGTAAAATCCTTCGGGGTTAGGATTTTCTCGACGGGACAAATATATAGTCTGAAGGGCGGCGTGAGGCAATGCACGAGGCGTCCACACGCCACCCCGGCGTGGCCCCCCTCCTGGCCGAGCGCAGGGGTCGTATGGGGGTTGTGGGCCTCCCCAGACTTGTCCTTCTCGCTCTCGGAGTTTTCTGGAGAATTAAAATTTATGTAATTTGTTCAGATTTTTCTGAGCACTTTGAAATTTGGACCTTTTCTGCAATGTACAGACATAATAAACAGAAACTGACACTGAGCACTAGGTTAATAGGTTAGTTCAGAAAATGCTCCAAAATGATATGAAACTATAGTAGAAACATGTAGCAATGATATAAAACAAGTATGGAACAATAAAAAAAATTATAGATACGTTTGAGACGTATCACGACAGCGTGCTAAATGGTAGACAGCTAGATGTCCAGTGTCCATCAGAGTGTCGGACAACAGCGCCACAACAATAAACGGAGCTTAGAATATCTCCGCGGGCACCCAAAGCCCTCAAACGTTTAATGAGGTTTGCACGTAACCCCACATTTGATCTGCCTAATCCATAAACTCTGAAGCACCCTAGAGGCCAACCCCATGGGTCCTACTTGGGGCACCACAAGGTGAGGTCCCCATGTCATGGGCACGTGCTCGGCCATCCGTGATTAATGGCGTCGTACAAGATGTAATTTCGCACAAATAATGGCGACAACTTCATCACACGGTCTGCACACAACGTGATTGTGATGCGCCTTCCGCACATGTCACATTAACGCTGACCAGTGCCCGCCAACAACACCTCCTATGCCGTAAGATGGCCGTGTAGCCGTAGGATGCCTTCGCCCTGCGGTACGATATGCGCGACGGCTATTTCCCCAACATTTGTGGGTTCTATTGAAGACCAAGGAGGAGTAGCCAAACTTAATATGAAGTAGCACCGCAGATGGCGGGCCGCGGGCCAGGAGCACGGCCCGCCTAGTCATGTGCCAGGCGGGCCAGTTACATGCCACTAGCAAAAGGGTTCCTTCGGAAAGGGAAAAACCACAGCGCGCGTGCTCTCCTCTGCCTACACGTGTCGCGCGTGGAGGGTATCCCGACGCGAACCCGAATCTTTGTCATTCCAGACTCAACCCGCTAGCGTCATCTTTTTTCCCTTTTTCCTTTACGTGACAGGTTGAATTCTGTACTAACGAAACTATGTACCTTCTGCGTGACGGGGACGCACCTTCTGCGTGCTGACTTTCCCTTTGAGGATTTTCGGGCTGGGAGTTTTCAGTGGAAGTCTTTTCTTGTACGGACACTCTCTGACTGGATGTACAAGAAGAAATAAAAGGTTGTATGAAAAAGGAGTACAGAGTGTGCGCTGCTGGTTGTACATCCTGTCGTTTCGCGTTGTACAGGTTACATATATTTGCTTGTACGGGCACTCTTTGACTGGATGTACATGATGAAATAAAAAAGGTTGTACGAAAAGGAAGTACACAGTGTGCGCTGCTGGTTGTACATCATGTCGTTTCGCGTTGTATAGGTTACCTATATTTGCTTGTACGGCACTCTCTGACTGGATGTACAAGAAGAAATAAAAGGTTGTACGAAAAGGGAGTACACAGTGTGCGCTGCTGGTTGTACATTCTGTCGTTTCGCGTTGTACAGGTTACATATATTTGCTTGTACGGGCACTCCTTGACTGGATGTACAAGATGAAATAAAAAGGTTGTACAAAAAATGGAGTACACCGTGTGCGCTTTTGGTTGTACATCCTGTCGTTTCGCGTTGTACAGGTTACATATATTTGATTGTATGGGCACTCCTTAACTGGATGTACAAGATGAAAGAAAGGTTGTACAAAAAAGGGAGTACATAGTGTGCGCTGCTGGTTGTACATCCCGTCGTTTCGTGTACAGGTTACCATATTTGCTTGTACGGGCACTCCTTGACTGGATGTACAAGAAGAAATAAAAGGTTGTACAAAAAAGGGAGTACACAGTGTGCGCTGCTGGTTGTACATCCTCTTGTTTCACGTTGTACAGGTTACCTATATTTGATTGTACGGGCACTCTTGACAAGATGTACAAGAAGAAATAAAAGGTTGTACGAAAAAGGGAGTACACAGTGTGCGCTGCTGGTTCTACATCCAGTCGTTTCGCGTTGTACAGGTTACCTATATTTGCTTGTACGGGCACTCCTTGACTGGATGTACAAGAAGAAATAAAAGGTTGTACGAAAAAGGGAGTACACAGTGTGCGCTGCTGGTTGTACATCCATCGTTTTGCGTTATACAGGTTACCTATATTTGCTTGTACGGGCACTCCGTGACTCCATGGCTGCCGCCGCCGTCGAAGACGAGCTCCCCCGCTGCCGACGCCGGCCGGACCGCCTGCTTCCGCCGCCCACCGCCGGCGACGCAACCGTGACCGCCTCGCGGCCCCGCCCTGCACCAATCTCCACCTCCGCCGGTCCGCCGCCGCCCGACCATCCCTCTAAAAGCCCCCCACCCCGAAGCTCCTCGCCGGCGAACCCCACCCGCACCCCCCAAGTTAAGTCTTCTCCTCGCCGTGGTTTCGAATCGTGGAGAGAGAGAATTTGGGGACAGGAGCAACGTGGTGGGACCCACCCACGTGCATCCGTGCACGGATGGCTCATCCTCTGCGCTGCGCCAACCGCGCGAACCGCGCGAGCAGTTGCTCGCGCAACAGCTAGCAATCTCGAAGATGCGGCGAGATCGCGAAGGCTGTGCGGCGCGGTTATGTCCACTCCGGTCGGCGGCGCTGCTCTCTCCGGACAGATCTCCGGAGTCACCGCGACTTGTATATCTCGGTGGATCTGCGGCGTGGTGGCGAAGATGCGGCGAGATCGCGAAGGCTGTGCGGCGCGGTTATGTCCACTCCGGTCGGCGGCGCTGCTCTCTCCGAACATATCTCCGGACAGATCTCCGGAGTCACCACGACTTGTATATCTCGACGGATCTGCGGCTTGGCAACCGGCGGTGGTGGTGGATATGTTCAGCAAGTGTTGACGCCTCTGAAATATCTCAAGGAAATTTGTTCACTGTCATCATAATTAATACTAATAGGTTGTATTATTTTATAATTTGACCACACGTGGTTCGCTATGTACATGTACATATTTTATCCAGTGTACATACACGCTTTGAGTCATGTACATCTTGTTGATCGTATGTTGTACAATAATATTTAGTAGCTTGGACGTACATGTGTATACGATAGAGATTGTACACGCGTCGAAAACATGAAAGTGCAAGTTTGGTTTACAGAACGTACGTTTATGAACCCTGTTGAAGTACATGTTAGTCTGTAGGCATGTACATATTTTATCCGGTGTACATCCACGATGTTAGTCATGTACATTTTGTTGGTCGGAGGGTGTACACTTTGTGCCAAAAAAGTTGTGCGATTTCAGTCGTACTTAGTTTAGTAGGTTGGACATACATGTATTCAATTTTTTTGTATGCAATTTTAGAATGTACAAATATATGTTTTTGTGATGTGCGTTACCACCTAAACTGGTTGTACGTGTTACTTTTTGTTCTTTATAAACCATTCATATGTCATGTCAGGTGGTGTACAAGTGTGCCATAAAGTGAAGTTCAAGTCAGCCTACATCAGTACTACTACTAGATGTACAAAAATGTGGCCAACGGATGTACACTATGCTACTGCTGCTCGATGTACATAATGATGCTACTGCTTGTACATAATGGTAATTGATGTACATCACACTGCTACCGGATGTATACGCTGCTACTACTGGCTGTACAAACATGTTGCTACTGGATGTACACTCACACTGCAACTGGATGTACACGATGCTACTGGACGATACAAACTAGAAATCAAGCACTTACCAATCAAAACGCATTTCTATTGCTTTTTATTATAGCACTTAATATCCAAGAGCATACTTCCACTTTCACAACAGCTACCATCACTGTCATCATCGGATGATACAGTACAATCAGAAATATCACTATCAACAATGAAACGAATAGCTCGGATTATTTTTGATAGACCAGCTATGCTAACAATTTAGTTGTAGAACTACACATCTTCTTCAGTTTAGTTCTTAGCTGAAAAATACTAAAATCAATCAAATCGCATAACACATAACAGCAGACAACAAAATTCATAATATTTCAAACAATGACCTCCTCATGCATGTCACTAGGAAAACATATTGCAGATATAGACTTCCACAGAGGCAGGAACATCTTTTTCCTATCACAAATTGCATGACAGAATCAGACATTTCATAATCTGCTCAAACATATCTAAGTTAAACCACAACTTCCCCAAAAAGATCTATCAGAAAGTTGATGCATACTGTAATTAAAAGTTCATCCTCCCTCTCATAACTTTCCCTGAAAACTTCCAGCCCGAAAATGACAAAAGGAAAAAAATGAAAAAGGCGGAAAAGGATGCATCTTCTTTCTTGTGGATCTAACGAGTCAAAAGAGAAAAAAAGGACGAATCAGTAAAGGAAACACAATTCCTCGCGGGAAACCTCGCTGGAAAACAGTAAAGGAGAACTCGCCGCCGTCACACGCTCCGCCGGCAGCGATTATCACGGTAGGTTACCCAGATCCCGCCAGATACGAAACACACGATAGTATCAGAGAAGGGAAAAGGGGAAAAAGGGAAAGCAATTGTCGTGGTGGTGTCACCGCAGATGCCATAGGATGGCTTAAGTTGGGGGCTCGCTAGGATGTTGGGATATCGGGGAGGGTGTGCGCGCTCAAGAAGCACGCATGGAGAACAACGAAGAACACGCAAGAACAACCAAGAACGAGCAAAACCAAGAACAACCAAAGCACACAAGATGTACCCTGCTTTGGGGCCCTCTTGTGGAGGTAACACCCCTACTGCAGCACTAGCCTACTCTCTTTATATTTCAATGATGACAAGTACAGAGTGCTCCTCGTGCTGTATGAAGCAACAATGGTGAGAGCTCTAGGAGGAAGATGGAGCAAGGGGGGAAATGAGGCTTCTTCTCAGTCGTCCCTCGCCCTGGAGGATGTGCTGGTCTATTTATACACTAACCGGATTACCATTCTGCCCCTGGCCGGATATGACAATGGCATGGACAAGAGGAACAGGACAAGCTCTGGCTACTGTCACTCAGTCCAGCTCATCGTCAGTCCAACGATAGGTCTATCTTTTCCTCTTTGAGCTTAAGCCAGCGTAGCCCACCGGAGCTAGGCTACTGCCCTTTCCGAAATAGCCGAGTCAGCGCCTAGGGCCTTGCGACCCGGAAAACCCGTGGCTCGACCTGGCTATCTTCTGAGCGTCGGGCAGGAGACCTGCAGGACCCGTGAACTTACTGACATTACTTAGCCCTTGTGCATTATCCGACATTGCCCTGTGCTGGATCCTTCCTGACCAACCCGGCTAAGTTAAGTCGGATCCCTTCCTCTGATCCGGCTAGACTTTGTCTAATGCCTTTTGGCCTCTCCCTGCACTTTAGCACGATTGAGAGCCAACCGACTGTCCCAGTGATCCGGTCCAAGGGATTCGGTCCAAGTGATCCGGCTTGTTGGGGATATACCTACTAGGGGTATCACCAGCATGGATCAATCCGGCTAGTCCAGGGTGGCCCGCAGTGGTGGTGAAGGCTTTGCCTACCGGGCGGCCCAGATAGCTGACGACCAAGGAAGGCGGATGCCGGCAAGGAGGAGGCCCAAGACTGAAGCCCATGAAGCCACCAAGACCAAGACGGAAGGCGGCATACTTGCCGGCTAGGTTTAGGACTCCGTATACTTGCTGGATACGTATTCACCTTGTAACCCTAGGTCCAGCCGCCTATATAAGCTGGACCTCGGGACGCCTTTAGGGCAACTCTTTGATAGACAACCAACTCATTGTAACCTGTTCACGGCGATATTGCCTTATAGTGAGTTATAGCAGCACGTAGGGCACCGCCACCGCCGTGGTGCCTGAAGCTGGGTAAACCGCCGTGTACAATCCCGACCTTGACGACGTCCACCTTCTTGCCCTACGTTCACCCTCGGCTAGCAGGACCCCGTCTCCTATCCAAGATGCCGATACGACGACAGTTGGCGCCCACCGTGGGGCCTAAGGCGTCAGGCGTCACGTTCCAGGCGGGAACTCTTGGCGGCATCGGCGAAACAATCGCCGTCGGCCGCGCTGTTCGCTACGGCGACAGTCACTACATCAGCTGCGACGAGTCCTACATCCCCGCAGACGACTACATTGTCGGATGCGGAGTTGTGCCGTTTGGCGGCGTCGATGTGTTCATCGGCTACACTTCTGAGGCGTATGGTTGCCGCGAATTTATTCGCCATCCCACCCGCCCTACAATCAAGACGGATCTGAGTTTGCCTCCTCTGAGGAGTCCGCAGATTCAGATCTACACTTTGTCGGCATGACGGGACTGGGATCAGACTCCCAGCCCAACAGTCAAGATCCCGAATCTATTCTTCCTGCACTCCAGGATGATGTGATGTCGGATGCCGGATCCAGATCTACCGTTCACGTCAACGTAGACTCTGATTCCGAAGAAGATTCTGCCAGCATGTTTGAGCAACGGGTCAAGAAGTGTTTTATTACACCTGATCCTCCGCCATCTGAGGCGGCTACGGGCTCTTCCGTCAACATGCAGCAGATCTTTGTGGCGGATGTCACCGGCGCAGCTTCAGAGAAGGCGGCAACTGACGCCGCCAACCTGGGGACCCCGGCAACCGATCCACAGTTTCCAGAGCCTCCTGGGGCTCCAAAGAAGAAAATCCTGGAGAAGGGCGAGCCCAGCAAGATAGGAAGCATGGCGGCTCTGGCGGAAGTTCTTCACACGCCGGTAAACGACAAAACCAATCCGGCTGATTTGGAGAAACTTCGGAACACCTTGGTGGAGCAAACTGAGTACCTCAAAAGCAAGCAAGCAGAGGTCCAGAGCCTCCTCGACGAAGCCAAGGAGGAAAACGCCAAGATAACTGCCAAGTGCGACCCCAAGCGTAATCTTTTCACCACCACCCCATTGCCCAAGCCGGCAGGACAAGTGGCGGAGAAGAGAGGTAGGAAAGGCAGGGATCATGACACCTTCAAATCCCCTGCCCAAAAGCTTGGTTTCGAGTGGGCTACAGCACCGCAGCGTAAGGACAAGAACGGGGACGTCATCCTCGCAACACCTGTCCTCAACACTGCGGCCGCCTTGGACATCCTCAACAATGATGACTATGACAAGGACGAGAAGATCTACTACGCATCGATCCTTGCTCGCAAAGCTCTAGAGCAGCAGGCCCGTGCTGATTCTCGCGCCGACATGGCGGACGCAAGGGGAGGAAAGTTGGAATCAAAATCCAACGCTTGCAAAGCTGCGGCCGGTGGCAACCCAGAAGATCCGTCCGGTTCCAGTAGCCACGGAAAAGGGAAGGACAAGGAGAAAGACCCACGCAAATCACCACCTCCAAAAAGGCAGCGTGATGAGGCATCCAGGACCGGCAACAGGCGCAAGGCCTCACCTCCTCCGCCTAGGCGGGATGAAGGCGGAAGCAGGGGCAGCAAGCAGCCGCCAAGGGTGGCGGCAACCGCGACGATGCCCCGCCGCCAAGAAGAAGCAGGGACCGCACACAGTCCCCACCACCAGTGCCCAGGCACGAAGGCGGAAGCCGGGGACACAACAATGAGCCTAGGCACAGCCGGGCAGCGCAGGACGAGCCACATGCTGATAGATCTGGCAAACAGCTCAGTCCGCAAGACGCGAGACATCGTCTCAATGACATCAAGGCTGGAAAGCAAGATGCCTATCTAGGACCTGAGTGCTTTGGCCCAGCCATCCGCAACGTTCAAGTACCCAGAGACATGACGTCAGTGTCAAAAACTCATCAAAGGTACAATGGAGCGGACAAGCCAAACTCATGGTTGTCGGACTACGCGCTGGCAGTTGAAATTGCTGGAGGCAATGGCCTCGTCGCGCACGCTTCCTTCCCCTCATGTTGGAGGGGACAGCCCGAAGCTGGATCGAAAACTTGCCGGAGAAAAGCATTCATAGCTGGCATGACATGGAAAAGGTGTTCACGCAGCACTTCCAAGGCACGTACAAGCGACCCAATACATACACAGATTTGGTTCGTTGCGTGCAAAAGCCAGATGAAACAGCTACAAGCTTCTTGGCAAGGTGGATTCAAACAAAGGCAAGCTGCGAGAACGTAGACGACAATCAAGCAATCCATGCCTTCACCACGGGCCTCCTGAAGGGCTCAAGTCTCAGACATAAGCTCGTACGCATGCAAGTCAAGGATCTCGGAGTCATGCTCGAAGTAGCAGCCATGTACGCACAGGCGGATGACGATGCACGCGATGGAGATGGCGCACATGATATGGCGCCAAACAGGCGAGCAAGTCACAAACGCAAGGCTCCCCAGGATGACAAAGCCGGACCATCAAACGAGGTCGCCGCCGCCTTCGAAGGCAAAGGCAGCAACCGCAAGTGGAAAGGAAAGGGTAAAGATGGCGGCTCCAGCAAGCAGCGCCTGACGTATGATCAGGCGAAAGCCTTGCCTTGCCCAATCCACGCGTCCTTAGGCAAAGTCAACCACACATTAGGGGAATGCCGGTTCATGGAGGACTTCAAGAAAGACCCCGAGGTTGGCTGGAAATCAAAAAAGAGCAAAAAGGCTGAGAAGACAAAGAAGGAAGACGATGATGGGGCTATGTCCATGTCAGAGGATGAGGAACCCAAGCTGATGCGTAAAGAAAGGAAATATCCCAAGGTACATGGCCAATTGGTGTGCTTCCTGGGCACTCCTTCGGCAAAAGAAGAAAAGGCGGAGATGCGCGAGCTAAACGCCACAGTACCAGACGTTCCCCAGTATCTAGACTGGTCAGAGGAGCCAATAACCTGGGATAGAGATGATCATCCAGATCACGTTCCTCACCCCGGCAAATACGCCCTTGTCGTCGACCCTATTGTCGATAACTTCAGGCTCACCAAGGTGTTGATGGATGGCGGCAGTAGCCTCAACATCATCTACGCGGACACTCTGAAGCGCATGAACTTGTCGGAAAGCCAGCTTGACTATAGCAAAGTCAAGTTTCATGGCATTGTTCCGGGAAAGCAAGGCAAGTCAATGGGAAGCATCAGATTGGAGGTTACTTTTGGGCCTGAGACAAACTACCGCTCGGAGTATCTCAGGTTCGAAGTAGTCCCCTTCAAAAGTGCCTACCACGCCATTTTTGGACGGCCAGCTTTCGCCAAATTCATGGCTCGCCCGTGTTACATATACAGCAAGCTGAAGATGCCGGGACCCAATGGTACAATTACCATCAGTGGCAACTTCAAGAAAGCAAAGGAGTGTGAGCGTGGCAATGCCGCCTTCGCTGAGGCAGTCCTCCACGCAGAGGAGTTAGCCATGTTGAAGAAAGAGCTCGATACATCACAGTTGCCGGAGCATGTAAAGACCGCTGAGCAAAAGAACACTTTCAAGGCGTCCGAAGACACAAAGAAGGCGGATCTGGTCCCAGGTGACAGCTCCAAGCAAGTCACCATAGGGGCTGGCTTGGACGACAAATAGGAAAGCGCGCTCGTCAGGTTCCTCCGTGAGAATCAGGACATCTTTGCATGGTCGTCAGCCGACATGCCAGGTGTCCCGAGGGAACTTGCCGAGCATTCTCTTAACGTCTACGAAGGAGCCAAACCAGTGAAGCAAGGAATAAGACGCTACGGTGAGAAGAAGCGGACAGCAATAGGCAAGGAGATCATCAAGTTGCAAGAAGCCAAGTTCATTAGGGAGGTAGTACACACTGATTGGTTGGCAAATCCTGTAATGGTTCCAAAACCTAATAAGGAAATGAGAATGTGCATTGATTATACCGGTTTGAACAAGTGCTGTCCTAAGGACCACTTTGCTTTGCCTCGTATAGATCAGGTCATAGACTCCACAGCCGGCTCCGAGCTGCTGTGCTTTTTGGATGCGTACTCCGGGTACCACCAAATCAAAATGCGAGAATCCGACCAAATCAAAACAGCGTTCACTACACCCTATGGGACCTTCTGCTACATCACGATGCCCTTCGGTCTAAAAAATGCCGGCGCAACGTATCAGCGGTGTATGCAAAGATGCCTTCACGAGCAAATTGGCCGCAATGTTCACGTCTATGTTGACGACATTGCCGTCATGTCAAGAAAGAAGGCAGATTTGCTTGATGATTTGAGAGAAACCTTTGATAGCCTCCGGGTATACAGGATGAAACTCAACCCGAAAAAATGCGTCTTCGGGGTTCCTGCCGGCAAATTGCTTGGCTTTATCGTTTCCGAACGAGGGATAGAGGTGAATCCAGAAAAAATCAAAGCGATCCTCAACATATCCAGGCCCAAGGACCTGAAGGACGTGCAGCGACTTGCCGGATCGGCGGCTGCCGTCAGTCGTTTCATTAGCCGTCTTGGTGAGAAGGCGCTGCCTCTCTACCGGCTTCTGAAGAAATCCGACAACTTCGAGTGGACAGACGAAGCAGACGCCGCCTTGCAGCAACTCAAGGACGCGTTAACGTCTGCTCCAATTTTGGCAGCTCCTCGTTCGCAGGAACCAATGCTGCTCTATATTGCCGCAACTAACTTAGTTGTTAGTGTGGTACTGGTTGTGGAACGCAAGACGGAAATTTCAGACTTGCCGGAACAACGTCCGGTTTACTTCATCAGTGAAGTATTTTCCGCCTCAAAACAGCGTTATCCGCATTACCAGAAATTGGTCTACGGTGTTTTTTACGCCGCCAGGAAGTTAAGGCACTACTTCCAGGAACATTCAATAACCGTGGTGAGCAAGGCACCTCTGGGGGATATCATCAATAATACAGATGCAACAGGCCGCGTTGCCAAATGGGGCATTGAACTTGCCGCCTTCGACATCTCGTATAAGCCCAGAACGGCCATTAAGTCTCAAGCCTTAGCAGATTTCGTAGCTGATTGGACGGAGGCCATGGACGAAGTACCTCTCCCTGAAGATGCATACTGGATCATGCACTTTGATGGATCAAAAATGCTCCAGGGCTCGGGGGCTGGCATTGTTTTAAGAAACCCTCAAGGAGACAAGCTTAGTTATGTGTTACAAATACACTTCAAGGCAACTAATAATGTTGCTGAGTACGAAGCTCTCCTTCATGGTTTACACATTGCCAAGGAACTTGGCGTCCAACGTGTCCTCTGCTACGGAGATTCAGATTTGGTGGCGCAACAGATACGTGGTACTTGGGACACAAAGAGCGAAACAATGGCGGCATATCGAGCTACCGTTGACGAATTCGCCAAGTGTTTTCTAGGCTACGAGGTCCGCCATATCCCAAGAACTCAAAATGAGGCGGCAGATACACTTGCCAGAATGGGTCTGAACGCAAAAAGGTACCAAAAGATGTTTTCCTGGAACACCTACACAAGCCGTCAATTAAAGGAGCAGACCTCCTTGACCCAGAGTCGGCAGAACCAGTTGATAGTGCTAGCTATGCCGTCTACTTGGTAAAGCCGGATTGGACGACGCCATATTTGGACTTCCTGATCAATCAGGAGTTACCGGATGATGAGGTTTTGAAAAGGCAAATAATAAGAAGAGCCAAGGCATTTACAATAATCAAAGGTGAATTGTACAAGCGTAGCACCACTGGTGTTTACCAACGCTGCATTTCGCCCGAAGAAGGCAGAGATTGTTGGATGAGATACATGCCGGCGTATGTGGACATCATGCTTCTTCACGCGCCCTTGTTTCAAAAGCCTTCCGACAAGGTTTCTATTGGTTGACAGCCAAGCAAGATGCAGAAGACATTGTTAAAAGGTGCAGGGGCTGCCAACTTTATGCCAGACAATCACATATGCCGGCTCAAGAGCTTAAAACAATACCCATCACGTGGCCTTTCGCAGTCTGGGGCTTGGACATGGTTGGTCCGTTTAAAACGGCGCCTGGTGGCTACACACATTTACTTGTGGCTGTAGACAAGTTTACCAAATGGGTTGAAGCTAAGCCTATCAAAAAGCTAGACGGCGCCACAGCCGCAAACTTTCTGTGGGGAATAATCTCTCGGTTCGGGGTGCCTCATAGCATTATCACCGACAATGGCACTAACTTGTCGCAAGGCGAAGTCGAGGAATACTGTTATAAGCATGGTATCCGCCTAGATCTAGCCTCCGTCGCGCATCCGCAAGCAAACGGTCAAGTAGAGCGTACAAATGGTTTAGTCCTACAAGGAATCAAACCACGTCTCGAAGTACCATTGCACAGAGCGGCTGGGGCTTGGGTGGATGAATTGCAGTCTGTCCTTTGGAGTTTACGCACAACTCCAAACAGATCAACCAAGTTTACTCCTTTCTTCTTAGTCTATGGCGCAGAAGCAGTGTTGCCAACCGACATGATGTACGATTCTCCCAGAATCCAAGCCTACGTCCAGGAGGACGCAGAAGATGCAAGACAGGATGGCCTTGACCTACTTGATGAAGAACGAGATGTTGCCCTTGCGCGATCCGCCATCTATCAGCAAAGTTTGAGGCGTTATCACAGCAGAAGGGTGAGGCAAAGAAGTTTTAGAGTGGGTGACCTGGTTCTCCGCCTAATCCAAGATAGAAAGGGCTTGCATAAGTTATCCCCGCCTTGGGAAGGACCTTTTGTGGTCAGTAAGGTGTTGCTCAATGGTTCTTATTACTTGGTCGATGCACGTGACGGATACAAGAAGAAGCGAGGTCGCAAGCGCAAAAGGAAGGTTGACGACAAGTACGAAGAAACCAAGCGACCCTGGAACATTGAGCAGCTACGTCCTTTTTACACTTAGCAATTTCCACATTGTAATAAGTACTATATGATTATGAAATAAAAGTCTGTGGTTTGCTCATTCAGTTTTGGGATCATGCCATCTTTTGTCTTTTCTCGCAATCATATATCTGTTGTCATAAAAGTTACCAAATAAAATAAGTTTTGCTCCGTGCTAAGGTCCAAACTTTTTTGACATTTGCCGTCTGCCGGCTAAAAAACGCAAACAATCTTTGCACCGCCTAATATGCTTATCTGTCTGTTTGTATGTGGGTCGCCTAGTAGTATGTCGTTGGCACCAACATGCTGGCTTTGGTCTCTGAGTCTAAATTAGTTGGTATTGCACCTGGTTGGCTCAGCTAAAGTAACTAAGATGAGGTTCCGCCAACATATGAAAAAGCTAAACATGCAGGCGAGATACATATTAAGGCGGGCCACTTAAGTAAGCCTACCGCCAAGTGTAGCATAAAAGTTGGCCCATAAATATTTACAACCCAAAATAAAGTTTTATGCGTTAACAGATTAACGCAGTGTTTTGTGCTGCCTTTGCAGGAGGAAGTCTAAGGGATTGCCGCCTTCGTAGAGCTGGTGGAGAGATCCTGGGGGCTAACGCCGGCATTCTTGGGGCTGGCTCCGCCATCCTTGGGGCTGCGCTTGTCGGTTCCGGCTTCGCCTTCTTCGCCGCGGGAAGCTTCAGGATCTGCCAAGGAGGGATCAGCAACGGCAACATGCGGGTCCGGGTGTTCCTTGTAGAACTTGCGGATGTCAACCATGTTGGCAACCCGGGTCGCATAGCCGCGAACAGACCGCAGCACGTCCTGCATCACGATGGCTTGGCTGTTTTCGTCTTCGGTGGGGAAGTACTCGGTGACTTGATGAATATCAGCCTCCGGGTACCACGCCGCCGTCATCGCCAATGCCAACTTGGCACCGCCTCGTGCTGCTGAGCGTAGTGTGTTGTCGTGTTCAGCTGTCGCCTTCTCCAGCAACTCCGGCAGAGCATCGAAGATGACGGGATCGCCGTCTTCCCCAGGGTAGAACTTGGCGGCAAATGATTTGCCGGCGCCGACAATCTGGTTGACGATTTCGCCAATTTTCAAGATCCGAGCAAGGCGCGGCGTTGTGGCCAGGTCATCTCCCAGCTAGCCGGCACTGCACAAACACAAAGTTACACACTGCAGCTTCAAGTATCAAGAAAGCAAGGTGACAAAAATGAAGGACTGGAGGCATACCCAAGACATGGTCGTGGATGGCGTTGACCTCATCCAGATGGTTCTCAAGCGTTTCTTGGGCTAGCTGGACCGCCTTTGACAGTTGGTCCTGCTGCTCCTTGGCGTTCTTGTTCACCTGGTCAAGGTTGTTGCTCATGGCCTCAAGTTGTCCAGTCAACTTGCTAACTTCGGCAGCATGAGCCAACGCACGATCATCCAGCTCCTTGGCGTGATCCGCCTTCAGCTTGGTCACCAGCCCGGCAAGATCTGCAGCTTCGTTCATCAAAGCTTGCATGTCAGTGGAGTTCTTGAGAATATCTTGCGCAGTGTTTAATAATTCTACAAATAAAAAGAAAAGACGACTAAAATACTTGTCGGAAAAGGAAAAGAAGTCGGACGAAAAGAAGGCAAAGAAAGCTTTGTCACCTTCATCCTTCTTGCGAGCTTCTTCCAAACTCGCAATTTGGGCGTTCTTCAACTCCACGTCCTGCTGCAGTTCCTCGCATTCCTTCTTCTTCATCTCTTGAGCACGAAATAGCTCAAGATTGGAAGCAAGAACGGCCTGCATGCACGAAAGCAACATTATGGTTAGCGCTATTTAGTCAACGAGACCACTTTGCCGGCTAAATTTTTCAGCCGCCAAAGTGCTCGGGGGCTGGGACCATAGGCTATTTTACCTCAAGTTGTCCGTGCAGGGTGTCGTGGAGTTCGTCCATGTGTGCGTACCAGTTGCGGGTACCGTCACGCATGGTCTTCAGTGTTTGCCGGGGGTCTTGCAACCCTTTGCCAGGTTGGGAGCCAGGATGAGTGGACGATCCGCCTTGTTCGGCCGCCATCTGGTCATCCATCTCCTGCTTCATGGCGATAAATCGAGCGGCATCACTAGCCGAAGCTTCAGCCGTCTTGGAAAAAGTTATGCCGGCAACTGATTTCTTGCCCGCCATCTTCTCTGTAGCCGCCTCTGCGGTACCGGCAGCTGTGTACGTTCCCTGGCACACAACCACGGGAACGCCAACTGTGGGCGTTGTCGGCGCAGCAGCTGGAGAAGAACGTGGTGGCTTGCCCCTGCCGGCAGCAATCTTCAAGTTGGAGCGGAGTTTGGGCATGGTAGGCTTGCCTCTGTAAGCAGAAACATGCAAGTTTGTCAGCACAAACATATTAAAATATCCAAGTCAGGGAAGCCAAAGTTTGCTAACCGCTTCAAGGGAACGTTCCCCACGGTCTCATCCTCTGCGTCGGCAGAGGTGGCCGCCTTCTTCCTCTTCTCCAAATCCTTGGTGGAGGAGCTCAGCTTGCGCTTCTTCGACTTGCTGGCACCTGTATCATACCAGTTTGGGGCCAGCTCGTCCTCTCCCAAGGTTTGTAGCTGAAAAGGAAGCAAGACAATATTAATTCAGTACCTAGTGGGCAAGGATGTTAGTGAAATAACAAAGTAGCTTTCACTTACCGCTGGGGCTGGGTTGTTATGAGTGAACATGGCGACGCCTTCAGCCGCCTTCACCGACAGAGGCTTGATAAGCTCTCTAAGCCGGTACTCCAAGGCATCCTGATCAAGGGTGCTGTTGCCGGCGTCGTCCGCCTTGTACTCGCACATCTTCAGTGGGCGATGGCGGAGAGGCATAATCTTCCTCGACACCCAGCAGATGACGGTGTCAACTCCGTCAAGTCGTGGAGCCAACATCGTCTTCGTCAAGAATTCGATCCGCCTAACGGCAACTCGAAGTTCTTCCGGCAAGCTGCTGAGCGGCACTTTTGCTGTCCAGCAAGCCTTGTGGGTTGGCGGACCGTTGACGAAGGCTGGCATCCCTTGCGTGCTGCCAGGTGTCGGGATGTCCTTGCAGTAAAAGAAAGTGCTGGTCCAGTGCTTCACCGACTCGATGTATGGTATTTTTGGGTACCAGTCGGGTTGGCGGCAGTTGAACGTAACACTACCGCAGGTTGCTAGGTGGCCGCCTGGTATGGTTTGCCGGCGGCACAGGAAGCAGTACTTAAACAGCTCTATGGACGCAGCTATGCCTAAGTACCCTTCGCACAAAGCCTGGAAGCCGGCTAGCACTAGAATACTGTTGGGCGCTATGTTGTGTGGCTGCAGCCCATAAAAACTAAGCACCGCCAAGAAGAAGGCGGAAAGCGGCAGAGACATACCGCGAAGGCTATGCGAAGCCAACATGACACGCTCGCCGTCTTGGGGGTCAGGCACCGCCTCGTCGCCTGGAACCCTCCAGGAGCATTCCGTCTTTGGCGGAATGTATCCGCCTTCCTCCAGTTCCTTCAGATATGCTGACGTCATAACTGACGGCAGCCAGTACCTGGAACCCAGGTCTCCAGCCTCTTCCTCTTCCTCGACGTCGTCATCCTCGTCGGCGGCAGATTCCGCCGCGGCCTCTGAGCTGGTAGCCGCGAGGGATGGGAGGGGAAAGTTGGAGCGGCGGTCGCAGGCGCGTCGGAGCTGGGGAAGAAGTAGAAACCCCGCCCGTGGCCACGGTGGCCGCGGAGAGGTCATCGATGCGCCTGCGGGCACCGCCGCCGCCGCTGGAACAGATCCAGATCCGGCGGGGGTCGAAGAGCCGCAGCCAGTGCCGCCGTCGCCGCCGCATCCTGCTGAGTGCTCGCCATTTGGGGAGAGGGCGCTGCTCGTGCTCGCCGGAGTTGAGTTCGAGGAGGAGTTGAGCTCGGGAAGGTGAGGAGGCCACGGTGGGTGTGCGAATGAGGAAGAAGTGCATCGATGTGCCCTTTGGGGTATTTATCCCCACGCGCCAAGATCCGTGCCTAAAATTAGGGGGACGCGAGATTTCCGCCACGTGCCCACGATTTGCACGTCGTGGCAACGGCGTCTGCGGCCTCGCTCCGATTTCTGTGCGTGGTGGAGAAACCATCATGACGCATGCCCAAGTCCAAACTGTCGTGGACTGCATGGCGTCATCCGTCAACATTTGACGAGCCTAGTCAATTGACAAGACTGGTGCCAGGAAGATTCCTGACAATGGTCAGGCCGTCTTTCCCATGATGGCGGCAAGTTGTCCGACTACTTTAGGCGGACCGCCGCTTACTTTCAACTATGGAATGCTTCAAGCTCTTCAGACGCTTACAAGACAAGGCGGACGTTGCCGACAAAGAAGACGGCGCCTGAAGAACTCGAACCCTCCCAGGGGCTAATGTTGGGGATATACCTACTAGGGGTATCACCAGCATGGATCAATCCGGCTAGTCCAGGGTGGCCCGCAGTGGTGGTGAAGGCTTTGCCTACCGGGCGGCCCAGATAGCTGACGACCAAGGAAGGCGGATGCCGGCAAGGAGGAGGCCCAAGACTGAAGCCCATGAAGCCACCAAGACCAAGACGGAAGGCGGCATACTTGCCGGCTAGGTTTAGGACTCCGTATACTTGCTGGATACGTATTCACCTTGTAACCCTAGGTCCAGCCGCCTATATAAGCTGGACCTCGGGACGCCTTTAGGGCAACTCTTGATAGACAACCAACTCATTGTAACCTGTTCACGGCGATATTGCCTTATAGTGAGTTATAGCAGCACGTAGGGCACCGCCACCGCCGTGGTGCCTGAAGCTGGGTAAACCGCCGTGTACAATCCCGACCTTGACGACGTCCACCTTCTTGCCCTACGTTCACCCTCGGCTAGCAGGACCCCGTCTCCTATCCAAAATGCCGATACGACGACACGGCTTGACCTTGATCCGGCC